>CAWUFW010016090.1:0-327200 GCA_963921515.1 Calotriton arnoldi
GTGGTGGTGGTGGTCGGTGCAGCGATGGTGGCGGTTGCGGCAGTGGTAGTGGCCACAATGACCGTGGGTGTGGCCGCAACGACAGTGGCAGCAGGGGGCTGGGACTGTTCAGCATCCCTGGATGATGGGTTGGTGGGTAGGAGGGGTCCTGGGGAGCGGCTGGGCCCTGCCACGCCAGATGGGCCTGCTTGGTGGTCCGTGTCCGAAGAGGAGGACAGATCCTCCAGATCCGTGTGTCCTCGTTGGGGGCTTGTGGGCTGGCTGTGCTGGCTGCTGTCTCCATCCCCAGCATCCGGCAGTTCGTCACCTGTGGAGAGAATGAGATTTGTTATTGTGTTGCACCTGGCGAAGTATGTATTTGTCGTCTGACATTGGCAGTTCGTGCAATCTCGTACATGGGTTTCCCGGAGGCGAGTGTGTGGCTGTGGCATCTGTAGTTGTGTGTGCTAGGCAATGGGACTGTGTGCTGTGCACATGTGGCATGGGACGGATTGGCCATGCCGATGGGTGTGTTGCTGTGCCCCTACTCATTGTGACTCTGGTGTATGCGGGCTCCTGGCCCATCCTGGGTCTGGTTTGTACTTTGCATTTGGGGTTCACATGGAACGCTTAGGAACGCATATGGCAACATGGGGGCCATGCCCCAGATTCGCATTTGGGAGGGATATGCATTTGGGGTTCAAATGGAACGCTTAGGAACGCATATGGCAACATGGGGGCCATGCCCCAGATTCGCATTTGGGAGGGGATATGCATTTGGGGTTCAAATGGAACGCTTAGGAACGCATATGGCAACATGGGGGCCATGCCCCAGATTCGCATTTGGGAGGGGATATGCATCTGGGGTTCAAATGGAACGCTTAGGAACGCATATGGCAACATGGGGCCATGCCCCAGATTCGCATTTGGGAGGGGATATGCATTTGGGGTTCAAATGGAACGCTTAGCTACGCATATGGCAACATGGGGGCCATGCCCCAGATTCGCATTTGGGAGGGGATATGCTTTTGGGGTACATGCTGTGAGCCATGGGTGCCGAACGTGACATGTGTTGTGGCAGCATGACAGTGCATGGTTTGAGGTGTGTGCATGCTTGACATGGCCTGCATATTTGCTGTCTGTTGTGATTACTGGACATGGCATTGGACGCATCGTTATGAGTGAGTGATAGTTGTGTGCCAGCCAACGTATTGCAGTTGTCCCATCTCCTTGGTGTGCGTGCTGCCCTGTGCCATGTGCATCACTGCAGTGCTCGGGGGGTGTGGCCCATGTTGTGTGTTGTTGCTCACAGTGTGTCGTGCGCTTAATTGACTTCTGGCACATGGTTGGTCATGGGCATGTGTCTTAGCGTGACTGCTGTATGTGTGGCAGCTGTGCGGATGACATGCCTTTCATGAGACTGGGGCTGACGGATGGATGGTATGTTGTATGTGCATGGTGTGTCTGTGAGTTTGATGGGTTCAGTGGTGTTCGTGTGCATTTATGTTGTTCCGCTCTGTTGCGTCTAGTGTTGTTTGTCTTACATAGGCGTAGTTGTGGGGTGTGTGGTTGACAGGCAGTAGGGGCTACATGGACAGGACTTCAATGGTGTTTCGGTTGTGTGTGATGAGTTGCACAGTGGCTGCCGTGTGGGACTATATTCAGTGTGGCTTGTGCATGCAGACGTGGCTCCTTGGGTGTTGCAATGTCTGTGATGGGTCATGTGGGGTGTGAGTCTGTTGTTCATGTCCGTGTGCACATTGTTCACTTGTTCGTGACGGTGGGCGGTGCTGCGTGTTCGTCTGCTACGTGACATGTCCCATGTGTTGGTCGTGTTATGGTCCTCATGCCTCCAGTAATCCAGCCCTGTCCAGTTTCCCACCTGCAAGTTGTTCGTGCGTGCACTGTACTGGATGCCACATGGCTCTAAGCGGGGGGTGCTCCATGTTGCAGGTCTGTGGGGGTGGGGGGGTGTTGTGGGTCGTGGGGGTGGCTGGACACCCACTGACACCGATTGCTGTGGACCGTGATGTCTGCCTTTCGGCTGTCGTTGTGCACTGCGGTGGCTGACACGTGGCTGTGGGGTGTGGGGGATGCTCCTCCTTGCTGTGCTGTGGGACTGGGGCCTGGTGTGTGTTGTACTTGGGCTGTCCACCGTCCCACCCACTTCACTTTGTGTTCCTGCCACTTACCTGTTACTTGTCGGTTAGTGCAGCTGTGGCGGACACATGGGTGTGGTGGGTGCTCGTTGTGGCGCTTCTGGCATATTTGGGGACCTGTTGGTGGTTACGTGGCTGGCTTAGTGTACACATGTCCCCACGCATCTTACAGTTGTTCGGTTTGGGCTGTGTGTGGTAGTGTCTGTTGCATGTGTGTGTGATGTGTTGTGTATTGTGTGCTGGACATGGGGGTGTTTGTCCCTGGGAGCTGTGGCATGGTAGTTGCGCATGTGAGTACATAGCGGTGTGCTGGTATACATTAGTTTGTACTTACCAGCCTCCACTCCCCCTGCTAATCCGGCGAGGATCTCCGGATGGATTACGACTCGCACCTTCTCCTCCCACGCTTTGTAGGTCTTAAAGAGCGCGGGATTCCCTCCGCCAGTGACGGCAGCCAGCTCTCTGTTTTTGCCCTCCTTCTTCTTGACCAGGCTCTTGACGTCATTCCAACGTTTGTTAATCTCGACTCTGTTCCTGGGCAGGGTCCCGACTGCATTGACCTGGTCTACGATCCGGTTCCACATTCTGTTTCTGGTGGCTAGTGGTGTGTGCTGGACCATGTTCCCATAGATTTGTGGGTACACCTTGATGATCTCGTCGACCATGACCGTCAGCTCCATGGGCGTGAACTTGGGCATCCTTTGTGGTGCCATGGTGTTTGTGGTGCTGGTGCGGTGTGTGTTGTGTAATGTGCAGGGGTTTGTGGTGCCGGGGTGTGGTGGTGGTGGTGGTGGTGTTTGGTGGTGGTGGTGGTGGTGGTGGTGGTGGTGGTGGTAGTGATGTGTGCGTTTCTGTGGTGTGCTGCTGTCCTTGCTGTGTCACTGTGTCCTCTCCTCTCCTCTCTGGTTTGCAATGTAGCAAGGGGTTGTGGTCTGTGGGAGTGCTGCTTTTGTACTCACCTATGTGGGTGTGTCCTCATGGTCTGTTGTTTTCAGGTGTGTTGTGTCTGGGGTTCTGGCCTTTGTATTTTTTGTTTGTCCGGGGGTGTTTTCGGGATGTGTACTGTGCTTGTGTATTTGTGCGTGCCTTGCTGTGTGGACTTGTTGGCCATGTTGTGTGCTATTGGTTTTGTGTGCGGATGGTTTCTGTGCAGGTACGTTGGCGCCATGGCTTCTGCCGTGTCGATTCTCATCGGCGTTGTTTGCGCTGGCGGGCGGTATATTTGTGGTTTTTCCGCGCTCATGGCGGTGCGATCGTAATTTCACGTGCGGTGTGTCGGCCGTGTGGGCGGGCGGTTTTGTGTTGTCGTGCGTGTTTCCGTCCGTGGCGGGCGGTTTGACTCCGACTCGGACGTTGGCGGGCGGTATTTTGTGTGATTTTTCCGCCGATGGCGGTTTTCGGTTTGTGTAATCGTAATGGCGTGGTCGGTGTTCAGGCGGTGTGTGCGGGCGGATTTTTGCCGCTTCCATGCCTGGCGGATTTATTTACGCCGGGTATTGTAATGGGCCCCTAAGACTCTTAAGATTAACCACACCGACTCAGCACAACGCTGCCTCCCAGCACACATGAGACACAAACGATTGGACCCTACTGGATTACTCCTTTTGTTAGCTCTGGCACCCTCGGGAAGGGTTTGGGTGGGAAAGGGAGTGGGGGGGGGGGGGTTCTATTCCTAGTTCACCTTGCTTGTTTCCTTTCTATTCTTTCCTTGTGATTATAAAAATGTTGGGCTGGAAAGGGCCGAATGTTGACACTCCTATAGCTGCTTTGATGACTGCCTTAATCCAGACAACAATAAAACAAATTTAAACATAAATCATATTCTATTCATGAAGGGTAAAAATATTTTGGTTCCAATTAGGACCCTTTGTTAGTCGCACCTTGCAGGGAATAGCTTCCATGATTTCCCCCTTTTAAAGGCAGAAATGTTTATTGATAAAGTAAAGGAAGTTTTTTTTATTCAGTTGTGCATTCAAAATAACGTTATTATGTACTTTCTCTTCTTTTTACTGCAGGCAATCAAACCCTATTAGTAATCGTTGCGAAATAGCTGCAGCTTCTGCTCCGGGTCATTCGTCAAATTTTATCAAATGTTTAGCAGCACATTCAAATGCTATTAGTAACATGGCAAATTGACAACGAAGGGCCAACGAAAGCAACCTGAACATGAGAAGCTGTTGTTCGTGGCACTTGTGCTTTTCACACTAATTATTTTCTTGATGTGCCCTCACATCAAGAAAGAATGTAAGGTGGGCATACCTGCACCCAAGGAGAATGCAGCCCAAATCCAGCTGCTGATTAAACAATTGTAAGAACCATAGTTTTACCCCACAATTCTCTTGAACACATCGGGTTCCATTCTCCGAGCCCAAGCCTGGCTCAAACACTGGTGAATTTTGGGGACTACAGAGAAAAAGAAAAATGATGACCAAGGCAAAACAGATGCAGAAGAAGTCATTCAGGATAGACAGTCAATATAATTTACAAACATACCCTGATATGTCATTCAAGACTTCTAAACACCGTTAGGAGCAGAAACAGTTAATACCAGAGTTCATACTGGCAAGGGACCAACCTACCCTTGAACAAATTGCTCCATTGAAAGTGTTGGCAGACGGTACATTTCAGATATTCAGTGACGCTTTCACAGCACAAGACTTCTTACCTGAGGCCCAACAGAGGGATAAGAAAAAAAAAAATGAAGAGAACCATTAGAGTAATGCAACATAAAGTAGAAGTAGAATGGGTGCTAGTCTATACACATGATCACAAGAGGTTTGATTCGCAGGGCGGCAGGTAGGCTCATGGGGGAGGTCCGGCAGGAATATAAGCTGTGGAAAACAGGGCACCTGTGTATAATGGGGTGGTTTTCTCATGGAAAAGGGTGCATATCCACGCAGTAGCAGAATGGGGAGAGGGCAAGGTGTGGATCCTACAGGCACCAGTGGATTGGTTCAGGGGGAGAGGGGGATGGGAGAGGTGCTGGAGTAAAGGGGAGGGAGAAAATGGTTTTCTAGACAGTAACAACATTCTGTATTGAAAGACATCACACAATTACACACATCTCATATAAAAAGTGTGGATAAAATAAAAATAATTTCCATAAATACAAATTGTCTCAATACCTGCACCAAGAAAAAGCAATATTGTCCTTGTTGCTTATACATAAATCAGCATTTATTTAGGTGCATGAATCACACATTATTACATACACTGAATCTAAATGGAGCTGGTCAGCTTTCAAACAAGCATATCATTCCTGTACCTCAGTCGCACATAGGGGTGTTATAATATTATTAGGACACAGCTTTCCAGGCTTTGTTACAAAGATTGCTAATTACTCCACTGGATGTTGGATTGCGTTAGCAATTCAAGACCCTATGATAGCATTCACTGCTGTATCATATTATGAGCCTCTAAAGGACAATCACAGACCTTTTATTAACCTAACAGTCACATTAACTATTACTATAGAAGGGGATTTCAACTTTCTTCTAACTACTAGACTGGATACTTGGAACTCCAGGGGAACTCAGAGAAAATCTAAAACCACAAAAGCCACCAATTTAGCTTAATAAGAATTAGGACTGTGTGATCCTTTGAGAGTGCAAAACCCACACAATAAACAATACACTTATTTCTCCAAACGTCGTCAATCCATTTCCAGGATAGATTTCTTATACCATCTCAAATAGTGGGAGAAGTAGGTTTTTTACCAAATTACTTCTCAGATCACACAGCTCTGATCCTTAATACTGAGTTAACAGCAACAATGTAACGACCCTCATGAAGAATACTGGACAAAAGTCTCTTAGTGATACACAATTTATTATAAATATTAAGAAGAGAATAGTACATTAAAAAAAATAATGATTCTTCCATCCCAGAAATGGCATGGGACACCTTTAATCTACAATAATAGAGGAAATTATAGTTTATCAATCTCAATCTTGAAAAGTAAAGCGGCAGCACTTAGACTCACTACATAATAATTTAAAGGCAGCAGAACAGGCTTTAAATCAAATACACTCCAGATATCACTTCACACAACCTGAAGTGGCAAGAACTAATTTAAGAGTAGATTTAATAGAGTTGGGGATAGAACATAATAAAAATGTAGGACAACAAATTTATGAAGAAGGGAAACAGCGGTTATAATTTTGGCATGACGCATCAGAACAGATATTATTAAAAACATTCATTCCATAATCAAAAATAAGAGGGGGCAAATTGCATTGGAATATAAAGAGTTTGGCCGAATAATCTCAGAATATTGTGAAAACATTTATCATACATATATTTCAATGCAACTAATCATCAAATATTTACATTCACTAGACACTCCACTACAAATAATCTAATAGTTCCATTTAATCAAAAAGAATTGATGACAGTAGATAATAATTTATTTAATTTTAAATCAGCCGGAGATATGAATCAAAATCTTTGCTAACAAGGCTATTCAACCACATTCTAACAGGTGAAGAAATACCAGCCACTTATCACAAGGGCATATTAGTATGTTTTCCAAATAGCATAAAAGCCCTTTACACTGGTGTTCCTATTATCCTATTACACTGCTAAATAGGGACTATAAAATTCTAATTAAATTATTAACTACTCACAAATTAGCCTATTCTACTCTACTGCTGCACCTTGATCTAAATGGTTTTGTATCAACTTGCCAACTATATACAAGTACTCATTTTGTAGACAAAGCAATTGATTATTTTTCCATCTCGGGCAACCCTGCTGCAATTTGTTTTCTAGATACAGAAAAAACATTTGACCTTGTCATTTGGGATTTTCTATTCAGAATCCTACAAATAATTGGTTTTCCTGACCCACTGACAAGGACGATTGCCTCATTGTATGCAAAGGGGTCAATTCACAAAGGACCTCATCACTCGTGTCAGAGACCCCACAGTCGTGGCTGGGAGACCCACACTAGTGACGGGACCTCCACAATGCAGTTGCTCATTTCAGAGGCCCTGCGTCAAGTGTGGGCCCTGCCACGAGTAAGGAGGCTCTCTGTGAACTGGCCTCTAAATCTTCAGCTTGCTTAACACTAAGGGGCCGATTCCGATCTCGGCCGGTAGTGCTCCGAATCGGATTCGGTTTTACCGGATCCGATCCGGAGCCCTATTTTCTGACCGAGTCGTACGCGCGTCCGGGCGGCGAGTACGATGCGTATTCGCCGACCGACTCGTCCGGGCGACCCGACCGCTCCGACCGACTCGTACCCGGATCGTACCGCTCCGACCGACTCGCTCGGACCCGATTCGCACCGCGCAATGGAGACGTTTTCCGGCCGGGTAAGTACGATGCGCACCTCGACCGCTCCGACCGACTCGCGCCGTCCGACTCGAACTCGCTGTCGGAGCCGTACTTGGGGGTCCGTGTCGGACCCCCTGTACGCGTACCCGTGCGAGGCGCACACAGGGGGACCCAAGGGTCCCCCTACCTGTGCGTGTACGCCGCGGGCGCTTCGCGGCGTACTCGCTGTAGGGGGTGCCCTTGTCCGCCTCGCACCCATTGAGGCAATGGGAGCCCGCGTACGCGTTGTGCGACCGGCTCCCATTGAGTACAATGGGAGTCCGACCGACTCGTGTCCGGTGGCATACGAATGCATCGGACTCGTTCGGTCGGACTGCACGGGTCCGATTCGGTCGGAAATCTCTCCGAGGACGGCTCGGTCGGAGAAATTACCGACACGAATCGGAATCGGCCCCTAAATAATAAGCTTGTAAAGACCGTAACGTAACAAGAGGAACAGGCAAGTCTCCCCAATGTCTCATTCTTTTTTCTCTATTCCCAGAACCATTCACAATGGCAGTTCACACAAGTCCAAAATTAAAATCTATTCTAATGGGTGAAACCAGACAAAGCTATTGATACATGCGGAACAAGTAAAGTTTCAATACAATATTTACTTTTACAAATCTCAGAAGATATAAAATAAATGTCTTGAAGACTGAGGTACTGCTATTCAATATGCAAGCTGAAGTATTACCACCCCCTCCAACACAGCTACAATAAAACCCCAAGAGATATTTGGAAACTGTATGCTAGAAAAATATTCTGATTTCCACTACTTACATTATACACCATTGCTGAAGAAAGTGCAAAAATTACTGGAGTGATGTTATTGATTGCCCATGGCATTAATAGGCAGGGCTGCTTTCTTAAAAAAAAAATGTAGTTCCACTCTGTTTTTTGTTAGGGACTTTACTGCGCGTCTTATACGAAAAACGTTTTCTAAAACTTGGAGGCTGTAATCAGCTCATTCCTGTGTGGACATAAACAATCAAGGATTGGATTAGGGAAACAGGATCTTCCCCAAGAAATTGGTAGATTAGCTCTATCAGATTTCAGATAGTCCAATATGACAGCAAACATAGTTAACATTGCTAGATTTAAACCTAGTAGTTTTTATGAGGGGACAAAAGTGCATTTTTAATTTTTCTTACACAAAAGCCCCACAATGCCAAAGCTGTCCAATATCGCTCTGTACAAGTTCTGATTATCAGTTTGGAATCGACTATTCAAGTTAATTAAATTGTGTTGTTTTAAAGCGATACACTTTAGTACAGCACAACTTAATTAACTAGAATGATTGACTTCGAAAGCAATAGTCTGGCGGTTGATACATATAGACATAGCAATAAAGAGACCCAGATAAGCTGTTTCTTCATAACCTTAAAGCAGTTTGGGACCATTAATGGCTTTAAGGTTATTGATTTAGGATCAAGAGATTATTTAGGGATTGAAGTAGTGCTTAAAGGAAAACGTAGTAAAAGCTTGAAGTCAGTTCTTGATCTATGTCTAACATATAGCCGTATAATAAGGCTCTTAATCATCGATGACAATCTGCAGGAATTAAGTATGATTAAAATTGATGAAATTCTAATAGATGAGAGTGAGTTTGATATTGAGTTGTATAATTGAATAGTCAAAAGAGTGTTGGCCTTTTTGAAAGCTAATTACGACCCAAATCCTAATGGAGCTATCAAGACATGTGGTATCCTGAAGAAGTGTAACAAACTATGGAAGGCCCTAAATAAATTACTACGAAGTGAATAAAAATGTGGATGAAAATGTTAGTAGAAAATATAGAGCTTTGAGAAACAATTATCAATTGTTGCTTGGTCACAAAAAGAGAACATTTTATGATGCAAACTGGAGCAAAATGCAGGAAGCTATATCAAAGGATAAATCCAAACTCTTCTGGCGTATGGTAAATAGTGAACTCATAATATCTCCCTCAAGAATAGAGGCTCAAGTTATCGAGGCCCAGTGGGTAGAATTTATCTCACACTTATTTAAAAACCCTGATCTAAGTCAATATTGATTGACCTAAAGACTGCACAACAAATAATCAGCTAACTTTATTTCAAGAAAAAGGAATACTCTCTGAAATTCAAATATATGACGTTACAACGCATACCATTACAATGCATACTTTTACATCGCAGTTTTTACAATGCAAATACCATTACATCGCATGTTTTTACAATGCATACCATTACAACACATGTTCATTGAAATATATTAAAACTACCATTACAACACATTCCATTACAATGCATACTAATACAACGCATACCATTACAACACATGATATGTTTTCATTGTTTATTACTAAAGATTCAGTAAGTTAATTTTTTTGCATCCATCCTCTGGGACGGAATGCAAGAGAAATAGGGGTTTTGGGTGGGGGAGATTATTAATGCCCAGGTATTCATTTTAATACTCGGTATTATTATAGTACCTATCTATTACAATTCCTGGGTATTAATAATAAAATCTAAAAATAAGTTTGAAAAAACGGCTAAAATGACAGATATTATTACAGCATTTAAAATAAAATACACACTAATGTCAGAGGCAAAAAGATATTATACATACAATCAATTGGAAGCACATAAAACGACAGTCCTTCAACTATTTTTATTAAATCCCCAGAGCCAGCATCTACTCAAAATGGCTGACATTCCGAGAAGAAGCATCTAAACGAAAGTTTTTACACAAGACAAAATAAATATACATTCAGTCATGGTATGAATCACGCGAAAAAACTGTTTCCAAAACATATTTTCTTTTAAATTCTCGTTTACCCCCAAAAAAGGTATAAAAGAAGCTGTCCACCTTTTTGTGCTCAGTGGTAAACTGACTTCCATAGTGACCACACACAGCAGCAGAAGCAGGAGAATTTTGCCGACTTTCCAGTTGAACACTGCCATCTACAGACTGAAGTAAGTGTACGTTTATAATTAAACAGCTTTAAAATAATTACACCTAATTCTCAAGTACCTATAATATATTTTTTACTTATTTACAGCATTTACTGAATTTGAAAAGCAGCCCCAAATCTACAACAGTTATTCATAAAATTATCTTTCCTTTGAAAAGTAAGTGAAGAATAGAACTAAATATTTTTTAAAGTAAAAAATAACCACAAAAAAAAAAAGATTATTAAAAATTTCCTTTTGATATTAACAGAGATTGGACATACAACAACACCAAATACCTACCAAGAACAAATAAACCTTTACTGAATCAAATGTAAGTAAACAGTAAAAAATATCTGAAACAAAAAACAAACTATTAATGTCAGAAATAATATATATTAGCAGGCACTGATAAGTGATATGTTTTAAAATTACTATTTTTTCACCTTTATGACTTTGCCTCAGGGAACATGCTCATGTAAAGTGTTGGATGGTGGTGGGGGCAAATTTACTATTCCAACTCCGACAGATGCATGCCTCAGGGAAAGTGTTGGATGGTGGTGGGGACAAATTTACTATTCCAACTCTGGCAGGTGCTTGCTTCAGGGAAAGTGTTGGATGATGGTGGGGGCAAATATAATATACCTACTCCGACAAGTGCTTGCCTCAGGGAAAGTGTTGGATGGTGGTGGGGTTAAATTTACTATTCCAACTCTGACAGCTGCTTGCCTCAGGGAAAGTGTTGGATGGTGGTGGGGGCAAAATTACTATTCTTAATCCGACAGGTGCTTCCCTCAGGGAAAGTGTTGGATGGTGGTGAGGGGATACTTACTATTCCAACTCCGACAGGTGCTTGCCTCGAAGAAAGTGCTGGATGGTGGTGGGGCAAATTTACTATTCCAACTCCGACAGGTGCATGCCTCAGGGAAAGTGTTGGATGGTGGTGGGGGCAAAATTACTATTCCTACTCCAACAGGTGCTTGCCTCAGGGAAAGTGTTGGATGGTGGTGGAGGCAAATTTACTATTCCAACTCCGACAGGTGCTTGCCTCAGGAAAAGTGTTGCATGGTGGTGGGGGAAAAATTTCTATTCATACTCCGACAGGTGCATGCCTCACGGAAAGTGTTGGATGGTGGTGGGGGCAAATTTACTGTTCCAACTCCGACAGATGCTTGCCTTAGAGAAAGTGTTGGATGGTAGTGGGGCAAATTTACTATTCCTACTCCGACAAGTGCATGCCTCAGGGAATGTGTTAGATGTTGGTGGGGGCAAATTTACTATTTCAACTCCGACAGGTGCTTGCCTCCGGAAAAGTGCTGGATGGTGGTGGGGGCAAATTTACCTTTCCTACTCTGACAGGTGCTTGCCTCAGGGAAAGTGTTGGATGGTGGGGGCAAAATTACTATTCCTACTCTGACAGGTGCATGCCTCAGGGAAAGTGTTGGATGGTGGTGGGGCAAATTTACTATTCCTACTCCGACAGGTGCTTGCCTCAGGAAAAGTGCTGGATGGTCGTGGGGGCAAATTTACTATTCCTACTCTGACAGTTGCTTGCCTCAGGGAGAGTGTTGGATGGTGATTGGGGCCACTATTCCAACTCTGGCAGGTGCATGCCTCAGGGAAAGTGTAGGATGGTGGTGGGGCAAATTTACTATTCCTACTCCGACAGGTGCATGTCTCAGGGAAAGTGTTGGATGATGGTGGGGCAAATTGATTGTTCTTTAATTAAAAATTCAAAATAAAAACTGTAAATTTCTCATTTTCATTTCTGTTCTTTGTCAAGCATGCAATCATACAGTTTCTATTCTTTACAATTCTCAACAGATAAAGTTATAAAAACCAACAAGAGTAGAGGAACACATCCACAACCACAATAATACAAACAAGCCCTTCAACTTTGAAGAAGCCAAATTATACAAGGTAAAAATGATCCAAAACCACAATTTTTTTTCCACAGGTTTCAAGTAAAGAAGCATTTTGAAAAGAAATGTTTCATTGCATTAAAAAATGAGCCTCACAAACAAAAGCAAGATGACTTTTTTTCTAGTACAAAAGCACTAATCTATTTCTTTGTATCTATTTGCAAAATTAAAACTTCTCCAAGCAAAAAACTTATAACAATTCTTCACTTTTTTCAGAACCAAGAATCAAAAGCTCCAAAAACCAAATTAAGAACAACAGATAGAAAAATCTAAAAAACAGCATCTACACAAGAACTTTCCAACCACACAACAGAAAAACCTAAAAAAGGCAACCTTTTTCATTCTGTCAAGTCTATACAAAATTAACCTTTTTTCCAATCAAAGGTATCAATGCAGCAAACAATTCCAACCCAACATTATCAAGCCAATGCAATTAAAACCTGGTACAATTTTGTTAAAAAAGCTCTAAAATAATTAATGAACACTCAGGGGGTGATTAGGATGGCGGGCGGATCGCCATCGCCGGCCAGGCGGTGGGAATCCGCCCGCCATCGCCACCCGATTTACCCCCGCCATATTATAATGGCGGGGGTATCACGGCGGTCGCAAAGTGCGTCCACCGCTTTTCTGCCGGTCGGCAATTGTTCCGATTGCCAGCCGTGTGGAACTGGGGCACAATATGGTGGCGGTGCCTAGCAGGCACCGCCATCCATATTATGATGCAGGGATAGAAAGGCCTTTCCATGGTGGCGATGCCGCCATGGAAAGGCTGGCGGGGATGTGCTTTGGGGGCCCATTGCGGGCCCCTGGGGAGGTGGGGGGTGGGGGGCTACACTTGGGGGTCCCTATGATACCCCCCTCCATTTGCATGCACAAGGTGGCAGGTACAGCGCGGTGCCTGCCACGTTGTGCATGCAAATGAAAACCTTGGCACTTTGGTATTGCGGCGGGTGCTGCTGTAAGCGGCACCCGCCGCAATGTCACAAATGCGGAATGCGACCGCCAGGGTGGCGGTCGCATCCTAATTAGCGGTGCGGGACCGCCGCACGTCTGGCGACCGGTCCCAACACTGTGAGGATGGCGAGCAGACTAAATGTAAATGTAGTAGTATTTGTATAGCGCCCGAATCGACCCCCGAAGGGGTATCTCAGGCGCTTGTACGCATACCGCTGTGGAACCCTTCCTGGCCTTTCCCTGTGAGATGCCCACTCCTGGGCACCCCCAAGGTGAAGCCAGGCATCCTAGCGTTGTGGGGGCCGTTGTGGAGATTAAGCAAGCTATTGCCCAGAGTTGCAGAGTGGGACCCATGATCAGAATAGGCACCGAGGCGAGAATTATCAGGTCCGAGGAAATTGAGCCCAAGACCCGCTGAGGCGGGAATTGAACCCTGGTCCCGGGCTAGACCTCTGCATCAGGGTCTGCCGCTCTAACCATTGAGCCACACTTCTCCACTAAGGTCCGCCCGCCATCCTAATAGGCCCCTAACTTTTCAATTTAAAGCAACCCCACACAAAATCTCTAAAAAAATGTTTTCTCTTTTTCTTCTTTCTACAGAGAATGGCAGCAGGAAAATAAGCCAACTATTTGCAATCAAGCAGGGGAAACAGACTTTTAAGTTACAGTGGCTATGTTTATTGTAAGGAGAGATTAACTGAGCCCTGGTGTCATTGGAGGTGTGTGCATTATTACTCATCCCATTGCACAGGCAGAACGGTTACCCTTGGTGACACTGTTGAAAGGACCACCGAGAATAACCAGTCTGCCTCTGCAATGGAGATAGAGGTAAGAAAAAATATAAATGAAATGAAAGCATTGGCATCTACCTCCAATGAACCCTGTGGCTCAGCTTTGAGGGAGGTATCACAAAACATTCCTACACATGTAGCAAGTTGTATGCCCACAATTCCCAACCTACGCAGAATTATTCAGCGTAAAAAACAGGCAAGTAACCCCCTACGTGTAACACCCCAAACCTTCTCTAATATTAACATTCCTCCTCAACTCACTGTAACCGTTACTAACGACATTTTTCTTTTGCATGACAACAAAAACCCTCTTAAAAGAATTCTAATCTTTAGCACACCCCATAATCTTGTTAAGTTAGAGAGTAGTGATATTTGGATGATGGATGGGATGTTTAAATCCACACCCCGTCCATTCACCCAACTATACACTATTCACGCCTACATTAATCATACAGTAGTGCCCTTAGTGTACAGTTTACTCCCTGATAAACAAACCTCAACATACACTGAATTTTTGTCAGTGATAAAAGCTAAAACAATGAACAAAAGTCCTAGAAAAGTGTTAATTGACTTTGAATTACCTATGGTTAACACAATTACCAAAATGTACACGGATACCCAAATTCAAGGATGTTTTTTTCACCTTTCACAGGCTTATTGGTGAAAAATTAAATAAACATCCTTAGTTGAGGATTACATATCAGACAGTAAACTGCAATTCGAGTTGAAGAAACTAACAGCACTTTGCTTTGTTCCTCCTGACAGTGTAGATGTATACTACACATCTATTACTGAATCTGACTACTTTACTGCAAACAAGGACAAATTAGCACCCCTTCTAAATTACTTTGAAGACACATGAATTAGAGATCTAAGCAGGTCAGGTCGCAGGAGGAAGCCACGTTTCCATGTGAAGTGGTGGAACTGCTACTCGACCTGCTTAGAGGAAGGAACAAAATAAATAATGCCATAGAGGAATGGCACAACTCCTTCAACAAATCTACTAGAAAACCACATCCTAACTTCTACCATTTTTTGGAAATTTTGAAGAAGGAGCAAAGTTTCCAAGAAATGAGAATTGCGCAATCATTAACTGGTAATCTGAATCCACGAATTTCTAAAAGAACAAAAGAAATGTCTGAGTGACTATTGGGTGCAATTCAACAATTTTCGTTGATGGTGGTTTCAGACTACCTTGATAATATTGCACACATCCTACATTTCTAATCACATTAACTTATAAACCACCTTACTTGCCTGTTTTGACAATAAATTTCCCTAATTCAATTGGCATTTTTCTACAAAAATTTGAATTAAAAATTAGAAGTTGGGTTTCTTACCTTCAGTTGTCTTCTTTTTTCAACTCTTGGACTTGTGTACAATCCCACATTTCACCAAGAGTCTTGAGCAGTCCTTTAATCCATAGGAAATAATACATAATCCGTGATGTAAGCCATGACCAGAGTTAAACTAATCAAAATGGACACAGTTTTGCAGAGCCATTTTTTTACAGCAGAAATTGTGCTGAAAACTATACTGTGCTCACCTACAAAAAACGCATCCCAAAAAAAAAATCCTGATATAGAAACCCATTGTTGCAATCCTCTCTCAATCGAATTTGAGTTAAAAGAACACGAAAAAGTAAAAACGTTTTGAAAAAAATCGCAACAAAAAATCCATCAATGAAATCCTCTCTCGACCGAAATCCAGCGTAAATCCCAAAAACCATATATCCATGTTTAAAAAATGTCCCAAAAAGTTTTTCTGCAATCCATGAAGTCTTTGTCCATGTTCGTTCATCCTATCCGTAAAACCGCGATGATGCAATAATTTAACTTCCAAAAACCCATCGCATCAAAAAAATTCTAAAAATATTGCTTTCATAACACTATTGTTTAGTAGAAAAAGTAATCATTCTTTTAAAATAATTCTATCAAACAAAAAGTGTTACGAAAGCAATCAAACTGACGTGGGCCTAGAACTGCTACCTGTTTAGGAAAACATTTTTAAGTTAAAACATATAAAAACATCAAAATACAACTTCCCTAGTTTTTACTACCTCCCTCCTCTCTCCTTACAATAAACTAAACCACCCTTAGGGGCCGAATCCGATCTCGGCCGGTAGGGCTCCGAATCGGATCCGGCATTACCGGATCCGATTCGGAGCCCTGTTTCCCGACCGAGTCAGACGTGCATCCGGGCGAGCGAGTACGATGCGAGCGGACGCGAAATCGCCGACCGGCTCGTTCGCGGGACCCAACCGCACCGACCGACTCGCACGGACTCGACTCGCACCGCGCAATGGAGACGTTCCCCGGCCGGGTAAGTACGATGCGCACCTCGAGCAGTCCGACCGACATGCGCCGTCCGGCTCGAAAGAGCAGTCGGAGCCGCACTTTGGGGGTCCGTGTCGGCCCCCCTGTACGCGTAGCCGCGCGAGTCGCACACAGGGGGGACCCTTGGGTCCCCCCTACCTGTGCATGTATGGCGCGACCCGCTTCGACGCGTACCCGCTGTAGGGGGCGCCCATGTTTTCCTCGCACCCTTTGAGTCAATGGGAGCCCGCGTACGCATTGTACGACCGGCTCCCATTGACTTCAATGGGAGTTCGACCGACTCGAGTCCGATAGCATGCGAACGCATCGTAGTCCGATTCGGTCGGAAATCTCTCCGGGTCCGGCTCGGTCGGAGTGATTTCCGGCCCGAATCGGAATTGGCCCCTTAATCTTTAATAATTTAAATTTGCCTTACCTGGACGCAGCTCTTCCTTGCTTCTGATCCGGACCGTGACGATCCTCGCAATGACGAAACTTACGTACAAGCGGCAACGTCATCTCTTTTCGTAAAAAGGAAAAAAGGACAATTTCTCTCATTCACTTCTATGGGAAACCGTGGGAAAACCTACAAAGAAAATAAAAAGGATATGTTACAAAACATTTAAAAATCTATGTTTATTTTTCAAAAATAATACAACTAATAAAGTTTTTTGAAAACATTTTTTGATTGTTTTATATAACTGTATTATATTCTTTTAAATGTAATATAATTACCTACAATACTATTAATGTGTCAATTGATTGTTTTGGTAATTATTAAATTTTTATAACTTAAAATTATGTTTTTAATTATTTTATATGTCTATTTATGCAAACTAATGTTGTACATATATGCTTTATTATATTTTTTAATATATTAATATACTTTTAAATGATTAATACTTTTTATCAATTACATTTAAAATTTATATTATTTTTTTAATGATAGCTTATAATTAAACCTTGAGATCAAATTACCCCCTACCCAAAAACACCCTAAGTTTGTCTGCATATCACTTAAATTTATTTTAATAATTAAAATCAATTTAACAATTTTGCAATAAAATACATTATAAAGTAAGTAAAAGATAATACTCAAGTATTAAAAATTAATACCTGAGTTTTAATACACTCCCCCACCCAAAACCCCTGTTTCCCATGCATCTCGTCCCAGAGGATAGGTGCCAAAGCTTTTTTTAATAATTTTAGATAACGATATTTTAAAAATTATCAAAGAGAAAAACGAAATATCAATTAATTCTCAAGTATTAAAATTAATACCTGAGTATTAATACACTCCCCCACCCAAAACCCCTATTTCCCATGCATCCCTTACCAGAGGATAGGTGCCAATGCCTTTTTAAATAATTTAAAATTAAATATATTACAAAAAAAAATGCAATTATTTCTCAAGTATTAAAATTAATACAAGAGTATTAGTACATTCCCCTACCCAAAACCCCTGTTTACCATGCATCCCGTCCCAGAGGGTAGGAGCAAAAGCCTTTTTTAATAATTTAAATATACATTATTATTAAAATTATCTATTAGTAAAACGAAATAGTCCAAAAGACAACGAGGGAGCAAAGAACGACCTGAGGAGGCTTTCGCGGATCCCTGACTAGCCGTGGCAGGCCGGAGAGAGCAGCAGTGAGAGCCGGCCCCGCCCGAGACGAGTTGCCGAGAAGCGGCTGCTGTGAGACCGTCCCGGACGGATCGGGTCTGAGGCCCATCGGACAGACTCCCCCGGATCGGCCGAATGCATTGAAGACTCAACCGGTAGGCCTGAACGAAAGTGAAAGGCTCCAGTCACAGTGCCACGGTCCGGAGGGACGATACCAGTGAACAATTGCAGCGCACCTGGTGGAGCTCAAACTGGGGAGGAGCCACGACACAGGACACACCGGTGCTTTGGCAGCCATCGGAATCCGGGGGGGCCCGGGGACTAGCGAGGACGCAGAAGGAGACTCAAGATAGCTCCCTACGCATGCCTACAGAGCCGTGATGGGGCAAGAGCCGTGACGGAGGGGAACGGCCTCGCCTGGGGCACAATACAGAGGTACAGGCGGCTGGCAAGCGGCCCGGACGGGCTAGGTCTGAGGTCCCTGAAGCAGCAATTCTGGCAGAGGGCCCCCCGTCCGGGTCCAAACAGGAGAGGCCGCGACTCGACCAAGTGGCCAGGTGAGCAAGCACTTCCGAGAGGGGCCATCGAGGGAAATCAGGCACTAAATTCTGGGTGACCACGAGGAGACAGAGACTGGGTAGCGGTGGCCGGCTAGGCTGGAATCTGACTCCCTGGTCGCTTCATAATCGCAAAGCGTACAATCCCAGGTGCCAGAAGCGGAATGCTTACAGCTTGATGTGGCAAGGTAAACGGCATTAAAGATCGCACCCCAAGCGCGAAGAGTACACAGCAGCGAGCAGCACAATCGGCAGGGAACACAGAGTTTTTTCTTTGCCAGCTCCCCCCGCTGATAAGCGACTGCTGGGCCGGCTCACCTGGACAGACATCGAGGCTAGCTGGATAAAACTCTGAGGCCTACTAACACACGGTCATAGCTACAAGGGCCAACGAAGGCAGCCTCTTCCCTTGAGTAAGACCGGATGACGCAGCACCAGCAGCGGACCCCTGGATATAGGAGGGTTGGTGGTACATAGACATCCTGATTAGGCCCAGCAGCCACAAACAGTGGAACAAATTACGGAGGGCCAAGGCAGTATCTCCGGGCTGCTTACACACGAAGGAGGCCTTGAATACCCAGAAGGAGGCGACACCCCTAGACGGCTCGGGAATACAAGCATAGTCTCCAATAAGCCTCCCCACGGGTACGTACCTTCTGTAACATTAGGCGATTTCACGCACCCCTGGAATTATGAACAGCTCTCTGCCCCGGGACTGTCTCTCAAGAAGAGGTGCGGCCAGGAACTCAGGAATCATGGCGGCCGCTAAAGTGGGGAAAAAAGACCGATCTGTCAAGGAAATGCTACTTAAAACCCCAGCACCCAACATAGGGGTCGATTCCGATTCGGGCCGGAAAAAGCACTGACCGACTCGGAGCCGGAATTTATTCCGACCGACACGTACCTGTGGCGCCCGACACGCCAAGTACGATGCAAGGCGTGCAAAATCCGACCGACACGTACCGAACCCAAGCCGAACGACCGAGCCGCACGGAAAACAGCAATCCGGCCGGAAAAACACGCAAATCGAACCGACCGACACGCACCCGGAACAAATCCAACCGAAACGTACACGCGAACTCCAAACCGCAAAGTACGATGCAAGGCGCGAAAACCACGACTGAGTCGTACGGAGGACAAGCCGTCCGACCGACACGCATACAAAACTGAGCCGAAGTAACACAAAACACCGCGACCGACGCGTACGCAGCATAGAAAACTGCACAAACACAGCGTGAACGAAACGGAGAACACCGTACGAGACAAATGCAGGGTCCGACTCGGTCACAAGAACGTTACCAACATGCACAGACAGTACAAAGGAAAAATTACACGAAAAAAGGCCAAACAAGCAATTACAAAGCCAATAAATACTGGGGGGGGGGGTGGGGACAGAGAACAAAGACACACCCACAACTCCACCCATATAAAGGACACAAATCCCAACCATGATCCTTTGCAAATGCCATTCTACTGCCAGCACCCAACAGACAGCAACCACACACCCACATCTCAACCCTCACACAAGCCACACACCATCAGCACACCAACAAATACCTACCTCACATACACCCAGCAAAACACACACCCACACACCCTCACCTGCACACCAACACACACATCACTCACCATCACCACCCATCACCATGCCCCCCAAGAAGAATCACAAGTTCCTAGATTGTGAATTGGAAGTCCTGGTAGACGAGATCCTCAGGGTAGAGCCACAGCTGTTTGGCACACTGGTCCAACAGACCCCCATCTCCCAGAAAACCAAGATGTGGGAGAGGATCATCAACAGGGTGAACGCACAATCACCATTTCTGCGCACAAAGACCGACATCCAGAACAGGTGGTATGACGTGCGCAGGAGGGTCCGGGAGCTGCTCAAGAAAGACTACCTCCTGAGCCAATACACCGGCAGTGGCCCTCCTGCCAAGCCAGTATACCTCAGGCCCTGGGAGGAGAAGGTGCGGGCCATCCTTCCGCCAGTGAGCGTATATGGACTAGAGAACATCCCAGAGCCTGGTGAGTACACAACAAATGTACACAATATTCTGCCACAGTACACACACACATCACTGTCAAGGGGAGAGTCAAACCATGCACTCATAGCAATTACACAGCAACCAGAACAGAATCATCCCAAAATGTGTATGTCAGTCAGATAAACACAACACATGCCATCTCAAAGTTACATTTAACCGTGCCATCACATGTACAAACACAACTACAACTACAGCTAGGCAGTGGCACAAATATAACTAACAAACACATCCAGACATGTAGCCACCACTACAACACCAACACACAGTGAAGACCACTGAAAGAAAGGAATTCTGTGTATGCTGGGCAAGTCAGTGTAGCCAATAGCATCATGGGAGTCGTAGTCACACATATTGCCCCCCCACAACTGTCCCATCAACACCACCATGAACCATGCGCACATCACAGGGAGTGGAAAAGGACTCACAAGATGGCTGACACTGGCTACTGCTGTGGGGAGCACAAGGCCCTGCTGGCAACTGTGCAACAACCAACAGCAGGACACCACTGACTGACATCCTGAGAGACAACTTCCACTCCCTGCAATGGAAGCACGTTCCATGGTGGGATATCTGGCTGGCTGGGTGGGAAGGAGGACTCGCACCACTGACCATAGTCACAAGCACCTCCCCTCACACACACCCTCAACACATACTCCACATAACCCACCTGGGAGAATGCAATGCCACACATCCTAACTCAAGATCCCACAAAGAACCTCTACCCTGGGTTATGTCGTGTGAAGCACAGGGACACTCTTGGGACTTTCAGCCAAACAACTGCCAGGACAACACTCCCAGCCATCCTGTCAGCACAGGCAGCCCACCCCACAGGGAAGCAGAGTCAAAAGGAAGGAAGGATGGGCATGCTGGGAAGGGGGTGGAGGCAATAGCATGATGGGAGTCGTAGTCACAGCTCTACATCCCCCACCACATGGCCCAGCAAGCTCACACTCACGCATGCACATCCCACAGAGAGTGGAAAGGCCCATCAAAGATGTCTGACACTGTTGCTGTGTCGTGGGGAGCACAAGGGCATGCTGGGAACTGCACACCAACCAACAGCAGGACACCACTGTCAGCCATCTTGCCATTGCTCTCACACCCACACACACTGAACTCCCCACAAAAGCAAGTAAGTATGGGAATGCTGGGAAGTGGGGTGGAGGCAATAGCATGATGGGAGTCACAGTCACAGACATAGCTCACCCCCACAACTGTCCCATCAACACCACCCTGAACCATGCTCACATCACAGGGAGTGGAGAAGGACTCACAAGATGGCTGACACTGGCTACTGCTGTGGGGAGCACAAGGCCCTGCTGGGAACTGTGCACCAACAAACAGCAGGACACCACTGACTGACATCCTGAGAGACAACTTCCACTCCCTGCAATGGAAGCACGTTCCATGGTGGGATATCTGGCTGGCTGGGTGGGAAGGAGGACTTGCAGCACTGACCATATTCACAAGCACCTCCCCTCACACCCCCCTCAACACAAACTCCACAGAACCCACCTGGGAGAATGCAATGCCTCACATCCTAACTCAAGATCCCACAAAGAACCACCACCCTGGGTTATGTTGTGTGAAGCACAGGGACACTCTTGGGACTTTTAGCCAAACAACTGCCAGGACAACACTCCCAGCCATCCTGTCAGCACAGCCAGCCCACCCCACAGGGAAGCAGAGTCAAAAGGAAGGAAGCATGGGCATGCTGGGAAGGGGGTGGAGGCAATAGCATGATGGGAGTAGTAGTCACAGATATTGCTCAGCCTCACAACTGGCCCATCAACACCACCCTGAACCATGCTCACATCACAGGGAGTGGATAAGGACACACAAGATGGCTGACACTGGCTACTGCTGTGGGGAGCACAAGGGCATGCTGGGAACTGCACACCAACCAACAGCAGGACACCACTGTCAGCCATCTTGCCATTGCCCTCACACCCACACACACTGAACTCCCCACAAAAGCAAGTAAGTATGGGAATGCTGGGAAGTGGGGTGGAGGCAATAGCATGATGGGAGTCACAGTCACAGACATAGCTCACCCCCACAACTGTCCCATCAACACCACCCTGAACCATGCTCACATCACAGGGAGTGGAGAAGGACTCACAAGATGGCTGACACTGGCTACTGCTGTGGGGAGCACAAGGCCCTGCTGGGAACTGTGCACCAACAAACAGCAGGACACCACTGACTGACATCCTGAGAGACAACTTCCACTCCCTGCAATGGAAGCACGTTCCATGGTGGGATATCTGGCTGGCTGGGTGGGAAGGAGGACTTGCAGCACTGACCATAGTCACAAGCACCTCCCCTCACACCCCCTCAACACAAACTCCACAGAACCCACCTGGGAGAATGCAATGCCTCACATCCTAACTCAAGATCCCAGAAAGAACCACCACCCTGGGTTATGTTGTGTGAAGCACAGGGACACTCTTGGGACTTTTAGCCAAACAACTGCCAGGACAACACTCCCAGCCATCCTGTCAGCACAGCCAGCCCACCCCACAGGGAAGCAGAGTCAAAAGGAAGGAAGCATGGGCATGCTGGGAAGGGGGTGGAGGCAATAGCATGATGGGAGTAGTAGTCACAGATATTGCTCAGCCTCACAACTGGCCCATCAACACCACCCTGAACCATGCTCACATCACAGGGAGTGGATAAGGACTCA
The DNA here is from genome assembly GCA_963921515.1 of Calotriton arnoldi. Taxonomy (NCBI): domain Eukaryota; kingdom Metazoa; phylum Chordata; class Amphibia; order Caudata; family Salamandridae; genus Calotriton; species Calotriton arnoldi. Next base: position 23,264 of record CAWUFW010016090.1, read on the forward strand.
CAAGATGGCTGACACTGGCTACTGCTGTGGGGAGCACAAGGGCATGCTGGGAACTGCACACCAACCAACAGCAGGACACCACTGTCAGCCATCTTGCCATTGCCCTCACACCCACACACACTGAACTCCCCACAAAAGCAAGCAAGTATGGGAATGCTGGGAAGTGGGGTGGAGGCAATAGCATGATGGGAGTCACAGTCACAGACATAGTTCACCCCCACAACTGTCCCATCAACACCACCCTGAACCATGCTCACATCACAGGGAGTGGAGAAGGACTCACAAGATGGCTGACACTGGCTACTGCTGTGGGGAGCACAAGGCCCTGCTGGGAACTGTGCACCAACAAACAGCAGGACACCACTGACTGACATCCTGAGAGACAACTTCCACTCCCTGCAATGCAAGCACAGTCCATGGTGGGATAACTGACTGGCTGGGTGGGAAGGAGGGCCGGCTGTCAACCAAATACAACCAATGCAGACCATGTTCACACCCCAACAAATACATAGAAATGCCCAAATAATGCAGGACAATGTGCCACACCAATATCAACCCCTGACTGTGACGACTTAGGACAATGCAATGTACAGGCCCGCACCCAGAGGCACAGTCACAACTGTCAGGTGTGTCAACCATTGATGCCTGCAGAAACATAACATACATTGTGTGTGTCTCCCAAAAACAGGTGATGATGGGGACACAGCAGCAGACGCTGAGGAGTCCCAGTCCCAGGCTCAAGAGGATGCGGAGCTCACTGGTGTCGTACAGCCTCTGCCCTCCTTGGACGAAGAAGACCAACCTGGCACATCTGGTGCAAGTCTACATGCAGCACCAGCAGGACCACCAGCTGCAGCACCAGCAGGACCACCAGCTGCACCCCCTGCACCCACCCCTCCAACGACTGTCACCACAAATACCATCCCCGCCGACATGGACAGAACAAGGAGCAACACCAGCACATGGACCCTGGACCAACGTGGGGCCATGGACACCACCACCACCACCAACCCCCAAGGTGGACCAGGGTCATCTGTGCGTGCCACTGCACGCACTGCACATGTCGGCAGGGGTGGTGGGAGGGGTGGGAGACAGAGGTCGCTGCTTGCAGAGGTTGCTGGTGTGCATGATGACCCACAACTTGTACGCATAGCTGATGCGTACCAGTCCAGCACCGGAGATCTCAGCCAGGTAGTGGGGCTCCTCAGAGACATGAAACAGCAGCAGGCTGCCCATCATGCCCGCTTGGACTCACACATGTCCCGCGTGGACTCACACATGTCCCGCGTGGAGTCCAAGTGGGACGCACTGCATGAGATGACGGCGGTGCACAGGGACATTTTACAATGCCTCCGCCAGATGAACAGTAACCAGTCCACACCTCCCTGTGTGCCAACAACATCTGGTGCTGAACAAACTGCAACTGCCACAGGGAGGGAGGATGACTCTGGCGGAGGGCCCCCCCCAAAGAAGAGGGGTCGTCCGAGGAGGGGCAAGTGAGAGGCCGATGGCCAAGCGCAACTCCCAGGAAGCCTGAACCTGTTCTGGATGTTCACCTTTGTGCACAGACTGTTCACCCTGTTGACGGCAACACAACTCCCACACATTGCATGGGGAGTACAAGTTGGACCAATGTCTCAGACAACTGTGGCCCCGATACCGGGGATTTTGTCTACCAGGACTTTCAATTCACCTAGGAACTTCTGATTGCAAGATATATGTACAGCACTACCCATCCTATGCACTATTCACACAAATGTATCACAATAAACACACTAATACACCATACTTGCCTCTGTTGTGATTCCAACGTGGGTGCTGTTATGGGGATGATGAACTGCAAAATTACACTGTGTATGCGAACTGCAACAGCAAGTACAACACAGGCATGTGAGTAAAGGCAACGTGACACATATGAGGGAGACACACCACCAGGGCTACACAACACATACACACCTAGGCCATCTGACTCATTGCCTACACTGATGTTGCCAGGGAAGACGGTGTAATGCACAGACACCACACCTATTCCCAGTTGTAGTCAAGTAGCCCACAGGTGCAGTAAGCAAATGGCAGTCAAATGTGTGACCACAGACAACGCACATCACAAAGTGAAGCACAGGTTTATTACACAGTTGCAACATGTCGTAACCACTACAGATGCAAGGTAATCCCACCTGGCAGCGGGCACACAGTCAACAACTGTAGAAGGAAGGAAGTCCATGGGTGTGGCGCACATCACCTGTAGGGACACAACAGCTACCACCCTGGAAGTACAATCACGTCGTCGGTGGACACAGTTGACCAAACGAATCTGAAAGTACCCTGTGAAGGACAGAAATGACACACAGTCAAAAGCAATGGAGAACAGGACAGAACAGCAAAACTCATGCACAATACATGTTACAAGATACCCACCCAGAACCAAGTTAGCATGTCAACACTGTTGGGGAGTACAGACCACCTGTAAGCACACATCGCTACACACATCCAGTCAAGTAGCCCATGGACACACTCCAACAGCACCAGAGCACCACCTACACATATCATGCCAACTCACATCATTGACATGACACCTCAGGATACTCAGATTCAGCTAAAGAAGTTGGTGATGAGCTGTGTGCGGACATCACCCTCATCATCATCATCATCATCACTGGCATCGTGGTCCAGGCCAGGATCCTCCACAGGTGGCGGATGTTGGTCATTGTCATCCTGGATGAGAGGCAACTCCTTCCGCACTGCCAGGTTGTGGAGCATGCAGCAGACGATGATAATCTTGCACACTTTCGCAGGGGCATATGGGAGGGACCCTCCGGTCTTGTCCAGGCAGCGGAAGCGGCTCTTCAGGAGACCAAATGTCCGCTCAATCACTCTCCTGGTCCGACCATGGCCTCATTGTAGCGCATCTGGGCTGGTGTCACAGGGTTCCTGAGGGGTGTCAGCAACCACGGCATGTTGGGGTATCCAGAGTCACCTACGGACAGACAAGTGCACATTAGCTGACTTGGAAAAGTGGGCGGAATACTACAGATCAGATCACACACAATGGCACAAAGTCAGTACACACCGACAAGCCAGGCACGCTGGTTCTGCATCTGTGCCATCATCCTGGGGATGCGACTACTCCTCATCACAAAGGCATCGTGTGCTGAACCAGGGAAACGGGCACACACGTGTGTGATGGTCATATCTGCAAGACACACCACCAGTGCATTGACCGAGTGGTAGTGCTTGTGGTTCCTGTAGGCCTGCTCCTGGGCCTGTGGTGGTACCAAAGCCACATGTGTCCCATCAATGGAGCCAATGACATGCGGCATCCTCCCCAGGGCATAGAAGTCACTCTTCACGTCAGTGAGTCGTTGCAGTCTAGGGAAATAGATGTACCGGTTCAGGAATAGCAACATTGCCACCAAAACATCGCGGAGCACACGGCTCAACATGGTCTGTGACATCCCACCAGCAGTCGCCACAGTATGTTGGAAGGTACCGGTGGCAAAGAAGTGTAGGGCTGCCATCACCTTCACCTTGGGGGTCAGCGCTGTAGGATACGGCCGGCCAGGCTGCAAATGTGGGGCCAACTGCACTGCCAAATCCTCAATCAGCTGCCTGGTGAAGCGGTACCATCGGATGCTGTCCCGTTCCACCATCGTTGCCAGGTCTGGGAATGGTCGATGGACAGCAGGAGCCCTGCAGTGCAGAGGAGAAGAAAGCAAGATTGTCAGTCAGCCCACATATGCGGCATTGAACACACTCAATATCCCAACATACATCATTATGAGGCACAACTACATGAAGTGTGCAGTTCCGTAAGGACATGTATGGTACATACATGGCCAACATCTGTCATCACGGTTCAACAAGTGGCATCAATAAGTCCCAGGTTGGCCCATTGGATATCATGAGGCCATGTCACAGTTCCCATCTCCTGCTGCCGTGTCACAATCACCCCCACAGTGACATGTGAGGACAGATGTGCCCCAGGCATCACAGCTCAACGACAGGTACATTCCCAGGGACCCTGTATTGCCACATGGACACTGGCATTACATGGAGTATCATGTATACACCACAGCAAAACAACTATGACCCCCACAGGTAGTGGTCCCACTTGCCACTGCAGGACAGACATGGACGTCTGTGACACACACACGCACAACATCAAAGTCCATGCACACACAACGTGGATGTGGAGACTGTCTCCCATTGTGCACATGAAATCAGAGACATTGTAAACACTACATGCACACAGACTGTGGAGGACCATCACTATTGTGCCACTGGGACACCCTGGCTCAAACATACCGTCCCACATGGGACTCACGGGGTATGTGACATGACATACACATACACCACCGTGAAATGTGACCATGGCACATGCACAGATATGAACAGTTGCACATCACAGTGGTCATGTACACGTAACACCCAGGATCCTGTCCCCATGAACACGTGCACAGCCTGGGGGTGGCTGCCCCCAGGTGACACCCACAGGACAACATGTACACCAACATACACACAATAGGAAATGCAGCCTTACATGCCTTATCATACAGTTTGGACAGGCTGTCGTGTTGTAGGTGTGCCCCTCACTCCCTGGGAGCTATCTGTGGCTGGCATATTTCCATCTGAGACAGGCATGGTGACATATGCCAGTCACTTGTACAGGGATGCGTTGAACAGCAATGGACCGATCGGTGCCCCCGGCCGGCCCATTGCATTCAATGTGTGCAGGTACGCGTTGTACCCCTGTACGCGTTGATCAGCAATGGACCGATCGGTGCCCCCGGCCGGCCCATTGCATTCAATGTGTGCAGGTACGCGTTGTACCCCTGTACGCGTTGTACCGCAATGGACCGATCGGTGCCCCCGGCCGGCCCATTGCATTCAATGTGTGCAGGTACGCGTTGTACCCCTGTACGCGTTGTACCGCAATGGACCGATCGGTGCCCCCGGCCGGCCCATTGCATTCAATGTGTGCGGGTACGCGTTGTACCCCTGTACGCGTTGTACCGCAATGGACCGATCGGTGCCCCCGGCCGGCCCATTGCATTCAATGTGTGCGGGTACGAGTTGTACCCCTGTACGCGTTGATCAGCAATGGACCGATCGGTGCGCACCCATTGACAATGGCCTAGCCTGGCAACGGACGCGTTTTCGAAATTCGAACGAGTCGGTTGCTGGAAATTCAGTTGGTCACCCACAACAATGTTGCAAAATCATGTATGTCATGAAGTTGAAGATTTGAAGGATGCTGTGGGCGTGTATTGGTGCTGCTATTCCATGGATTGGCCAGATTCAGAAGATGCAAACGACTTGGACCTATCACTTTGGACACAAGGGACAGTATCTGCCTCTCCAGCACATATATATTGCTGGCTGTTCCCCTGAGAGCTCACTTGCCTGCACTACATGCTCCAGGACGACATCTGCCACTGCACTGCTGCTGTCTCTGCCCCTCTGGACCCTGCAATGGCACGTACTGTGGAGAGAGCCCCAGCCTTCAGCCTTGAGGAGAACCAGGCCCTGCTGGACAGCCTACTTCCACAGTACAGCAAGCTGTATGGGACACCAGGGTAGCAGGTGAGTGTTCTGTGCACTGCCTTTCTGAATGTGCATTTTGTCTGACTAGCAAGGCTGAAAGTCTGCACGCCACTGGCTAGCAGGCTCACTGAGTAGTTGTCACCCCCATAGTGTGTAGTGACATGCACTGGACAGGTATGGTGCAGTGACAGTGCATTTGAACAAGGTTTTACTTCCCATGCAATGATACCATGTAGTGACTTCTGGCAAACTGTCCATGGGCAGCTTTGCACTGCCTGTGTACATCATGTGCCCCTGTAATTGAGACATGTATATACAACTGTGTCATGCACGGATATGTTGCATGTGTAGTAATGGCCTTTTCACTTTGTCATCCTGACAGGTTAATGCCCATCGGAAGCAGGAGATCTGGATGGACATCGTCCGGGCTGTCCGGTCCGTGGGGGTCTACAAGCGCCGGATCCGCAACTGCCAGAAGAGGTGTCAGGACCTTCGGGGCTGGACCCGGAGGATTGCACGGGTCCAGCTGAAGCTGTCGCCTCCTCGCAGGAGGGGCGGAACACGGACCCTGACCCCCCACATGCTCCAGATCCTGGCGGTGGTGTTTCCAGACCTGAATGGGCAGCTGAAGGCCAGACAGCAGCAAGGAGGGGGTGAGTCAAAGACTGCACTGTGAACTCTGTATTACATGCTATGTGCCCTCCTCTGGCCTGGTTCAACTGCCACAGTACAGCAGTCATGTTGTCCAGGAGCCATGTCCCTATATTGTGCACTGCCCACTCCTCATCTGATACCCAGGTGTGGCCCTTACATTCAGGGAATTGTGTCACTTGGGACTGTGTCCTTGCAGTTTGCTTCACTAAAGGTGGGGGACAGCATCTGTTTCCCTAACTCTGTTGTGGGCATCATGGGTGGGTCCATTGTTCACACAACGCCTGTGTTCGGACATGTAATCTGCGTGTTGCTTTGATATGCGGTCCACTTGCTGAGCTGAGCCACCACATGTGCCTGGGGTATGTGGCACACACCCATGCAGCGGGTGGGAACAATGTTTGGGCCCCAGGGGTGTGCAGATTACGTGTGTCACACATACATAGCCAGCTATCCACTGTCCAGGGCTCATCCCTCATTCATGTGGGGCAGGACAGTCATGCCTACTCCAGGCCATGCAATGCACTCTGTACTCCCACTCCCGTGTATCAGCTGACACATTGTGCGCAGTGATTTGACCCCTCAGGTGTCTGCCTCTGTGTCAGTGTGCTGTGGATTTGTTGCCAGGACTGCTGGGGTGTTTCTCGGTAGGGGCTCAGCATGCCACTGGAGATGTGACCATAGGAGACGATACTTGTGTGTCACATAGGTGTTTGATCAGCTGCCCGTGCAGACTGGGGTATGCGAATGTGAAGTTCAGGCAGCTGTTCCCCATTCACAGCAGATTGTGAGGGGCTCAGGTTCAGAGGGTAGTGTCACAGGTCTCCCATATGTCCAATCGGTATGACCTGGACAGATGAGGGTTAAGATGATGTGTTGTGTGGGGGATGTACATGTGCACTTGTGCAGCTCCAGGACTTGCATTCCCCATGACCTACTATTGTGACACAGTGCAGAGTGTTGTTGTCTGGCTGCCAAGTCATACATCACTGAGACAGTGATGTATGACTTAGCAGTCATGCCTCCGCCATGGCATGTGTCTACTTATTGGTGATCCTGCAGGGGAGTGACATGTGCTACATGCACACCATTGTGGCGATGGCTATCAGGACATGGGTGCATCATGGTGTCTGTCGCTGGTATGCATCACATGCATTTCCTATTTGACTCTGGGCGTCCCTTTCATCCGGAAACCTGTACTGACTCAGTGGCAAGAGTTGTGATGTGTGCATGTCCACATGCTACACCGTGTCCTCTGCACTGTCCAACTACTGTGTAGTTGGTGCATGTGTCCACACTGGGGTGTTGCTATCCAACAGACACCAGACAGATGGGTGCAAGGCCATGTGGGATGTGAGTGCCATGGTTGGCATCAGACTGACAATTGGCTTCTCCTGTTCAGTTAGGGCACTTTTAGCAGTGTACAACTAATGATGCCAGGGCTTGCTCTGTAATGTGCTGTGCTCACAGTGGTGTGTGCGTTTGGTGCAGGTGACTGATGTCTGTCTGTTTCCCCATTGTTTGCAGATACATCCACGGCCACGGAAGGGGACAGCTCCATGGACCAGGAGGAGCCGGAGAGCCAGACTGGGTCAGCAGCCGAGGAGTGGTCGGAGGGACCCAGTGGCACGGAGGGTGAGGGGAGCCACACCGAGGAGTCCTCAGCACCATCCACCTCAGCTGAGGACCAGAGCAACTCGGAGGATGACTCCCTTATGGAGGCGGGTGTCAGCAGCCACCACACCCCAGCTAGTGTTGCTGTCCCCGCCACCACCAGCACCACCACCGCCCTCCCATCGGCTCCCATTCCCCAGGTCCGTGGAGGCTCCCATGTTCGGGAGCGTGTCTCCTTTGGGCCAGGCACCGCACCCCCTGCCCCTGTGTCCCCTGCTGCCCTGAGTGAGGAGTCTGTGTACCTCCTTCGCCAGCTCCATGTAGGGCAGACAGCCATGCTGAGTGTCCTCCATGCGCACACCGCTCTGTTGACTCAGCTGGTGTCGTTCATGGAGGGCATCTCATCGGGCATGTCTGACCTACAGAGGGGCAATAGGTCCATGGACTCCTCATTGACGGCAGCAGTGTCCCTCCTCAGACAGTCCCTCACCCCTCCTGCCTCTGCTCCATCCACACTCCCCAGCACCTTACCCGTCCCAAGCACACACACACCGGCACAGGCACACGCCAGCACACACACATCCAGCACACAGACACACACGCCACAAACAAAACGCACACGCACGCACAGTCAGGGGACTGAAACCAGACTCACAGCGGATGGGGCCCTGGAACACACACACGCATCCACGAGCACTGCGCAGTCCTCAGTTGCCTCTCCCTCCAAAGCACCCTCCCTTGCCTCACCTGCAACCCCAAAGACCCAGCGGCTCTTCCTCAGTGACCTCGGCCTCTTCCCCTCCGATCCAGCTGATACAGCATTCAGGGGGAAGAGGAAGCCCACCCACATGGAGCAGAGTGCCCCTCGCCCCCGGACACCCTCCCCCAGGTGCAGACAGACTGAGGCCCCCACCCGCAAGTCCCCCGGAGTCGTAAGAGCAAGACCCCGCCGCCGCCCTGCAGCTCAGGCACCAGGTCTCCTTCCTCCATCCCTCAGGCCCCCACTCCACAGGTGCCCCACCACACCCTGCCCCAGGTTCCCCCACCCACAGATATACCATCCCCAAGAGGATCCGGCCTTCTCCCCTGCCACTTGCTCTCCCGGCACCACACCCCCGCTGCGCTTGTCTGTGCCACTGATGTGGTGAGGGTGTTCTCCCCCTCTGTCCAGCCCACCTTGCCTGTTCCCCATTCTCCTCCCCTGGTGGTAGGCACTGCAGTGGAGTCCACTACCACCCTGTCTGACTTGGGCACTGCAGTGGCGGACCTGTCCACTCCATCTGCAGGGTCCACTGCAGTCGTGCCGGCACCCACAACATCTGAGTCATGCCCCCCAGTTGTGCCGGCACACACCATGTCAGACACCTCCACTGCAGTTGTCAGTGGCTCTCCAGCACCCACCACCCCTTCCCTGCTTCCTCCTGGTGAGCCCTGATCCTGTCCCTGCGGTGCCTGGCCTGCCCCCCGGTTGCCCCTCCTAGTGGATTGTCCCTGGTTTTGTGCAGGCATGCGTAGGGTGACATCTGCCACTGTCACCCTGTTTGGACTTTGACAATGGACTGGCCATTGGCCTTTGTGTTTTTTCTGGACTTTGTTTTCATTACACACATATGCTGAATAAAGCAACTTTCTGTTCTCTAGTGCTTATGCTTCTGATGTACATGTTGTTGATGATGCTAACCATGCCCTTGCTGCAGTGATGGTGATATTTGGTCTCATGATAATGAAGTGTTACTGTGCAGGAACCCTTGTGGTCCAGGGGGAATGTGTCCTATCCTGTGGTGTATCCATGTCATCCATAGCAGCATCTGAGGGTGTCGTGTGTTCAGTATTTGGCAATGGGATTTCCTACTTAGATTAGCTATTTCACATCTGTGGCTTCCACCCCTGCACATCTGTTGTGCCTGCCATTGTTCAATTCGTCTACTTCCCTGACCGTGTGGCCATCTCCACTGGACATGCAGGTTTGGGCATCAATGGGGAAGGACTCATCTGTGTTGTCGGTGCAACATTGCTATACAAGTGTGTTGGATCTGTGCTGATGATTTCGTTGGCACTTCCATGACCAGGCTGATGTGACGGGAGCCCTCATTTGGTGCTAATTGTTGATTGTGTGACCAAGTGCTCAGCTGACATGATGGGGCCCTACTGAGGCAACATATGGCACAGCTTTCCTCACACAGGAGTGGAGTCCCCTCATGGCAGTGTGTACTCCTGTGACATTGCCTGCGCCCAAGGTGTGTGTTGTATGTGCATGTCTGTGTGTTCACTTCCGTTTAGCTGTGCATGCTGTGATCCCTAGTGTTGTACCTGTTTGTGATGCTTGCTGAGTTGACCTATGTTCCCCCAAAGTCTTCTCCCTGGGTTCTCTGTGATGTGGGTGCATGGCACATTACTGGTCATCAGGGTGTCACCCATAGGTGTGTTTGCTGTCAGGGCTGAGTTTGTGTGCAGACGCAGATGGGTCACAGTCAGGTTTCCCCTTGGCACTTGTTGTTTGCCCCGGTCATGTGATTTCCAGTTTGTGTTATCTTTCAGTGATTGTGACATGTTGTGTGTGTGACTGCTGGCACTCCTCAGGGTCCGGGCTGCAATGTTGGTTGTTGTCTATGTGTGTTCTTTGTGGGTGACCTTGGCTTCTTCATTGGTGTGTGACTGTGGCTGGGATCCCATTGGTTGGTGTGGTATTGCCGTCATGTCCATGTACAGCGTAGTGTGCAGTGTGTCAGACATTCAGGAGTCTTGTTGAGTGGCCATGTGTGATGTGTTTCTGCACCTTGGTTCCCACCTACCACCCTGGAATAGTCATGGGTGCATGTGCAATGTCACCAGTGCATGTGTGCTTCACTGCTGCACATTGTTGGAGGTCGAGGGGTGTGGTGTTGAGTGTGTGCAGATGAGAGTTGTTGCCCGGCTAGGCCCCTGCCTCCATGTTGGCCTTGGCTTACTGGCCATGCTGATTGATTTGTGCTTGTGTAGGTGTGATGGTAGTTTGTTGCTCAGGACACATGACTGTGGTTCACAGTGTGAACGACATTTAGCTTTGTCATCACAGTGGGATTGTAATGCAGCCCAGGGTCACCACATTGTGGGGGCCCTGGGGGTAGTGCTGTGGTGTGTCTGTGTCTTGCTGTGTCAGTTGCTGTTCCTACGTGCCTGTGTGACATGTGTGATTTGTGCTCCCTCTCATCTGACAATGCCTGCTTGCCCACATAGGGGATTTGGATCCATGAGTTACCTTTGTGTGGCACTGTATGCACATCTGTATGATTGGTATTCAGGTCTCCTCATGTGTTGTGTGGTTGCCTGGGGACACTGGCACCCCCCTCACCTGTTGTGTATGATGTGCAGTGTGGGTCTGCCTGTTTGTGTTTGTGCATCTGCACCACTGCATTGGCATATCTTGGGTGTGCCATTGGTGGCTTTCCCCTGCTGTCCCTGGGACTCCTAGGTCATCGGTCAGCACAATGATCATGGTTTGTGTGTCCCATTGCTGCCATGGTATGGTATCTGTTCACCTCACATCTACAGTCTCCACAGGGTATCTGCATTTGTGTGCCCATTGGTGTAAATATGTGGGTCTGCATTCTGATGGTCACTTCTGTCATTGTGTCATTGATGAATGTTGACAGTGTCAGCCCCCATGGGTGTTGTTTGTCTGCACATGGCCAAAGGTATGTCTTATTTGCACTGCAGTATTTGGCTCCCCCAATTTATGTTGCAATGGGACACATGCACTACTTTGCCACTGATGTGTTTTATGTTCTGTGACCAGGAATCATCCATGCAGTTTGGCAGTTGCAGCTCTTTCTTTGTCAACACTTACCTTTTGGTCACTGTGATGATGGGGGTTTGGACCCCATTGCCACAATGTTCAAAATGTGCTTCAGCTATGGACCCCACACTTACCTTTTGGTCACTGTGGTGATGCGGCGTTAGACCCCATTGCCACAATGTTCAAAATGTGCTTCAGCTATGGACCCCACACTTACGTTTTGGTCACTGTGGTGATGGGCGTTAGACCCCATTGCCACAATGTTCAAAATGTGCTTCAGCTATGGACCCCACACTTACATTTTGGTCACTGTGATGATGGGGGTTTGGACCCCATTGCCACAATGTTCAAAATGTGCTTCAGCTATGGACCCCACACTTACCTTTTGGTCACTGTGATGATGGGGGTTTGGACCCCAATGCCACACTGTTCAAAATGTGCTTCAGCTATGGACCCCACACTTACATTTTGGTCACTGTGATGATGGGGGTTTGGACCCCATTGCCACAATGTTCAAAATGTGCTTCAGCTATGGACCCCACACTTACCTTTTGGTCACTGTGGTGATGGGGCGTTAGACCCCATTGCCACAATGTTCAAAATGTGCTTCAGCTATGGACCCCACACTTACATTTTGGTCACTGTGATGATGGGGGTTTGGACCCCATTGCCACACTGTTCAAAATGTGCTTCAGCTATGGACCCCACACTTACCTTTTGGTCACTGTGATGATGGGGGTTTGGACCCCATTGCCACAATGGTCATGGCCTGCTTGCATTGTGGGGGCCACACACATATATGTGTGGCACATGTGCTAGGGGGTCACATTGTATGTTCAAAGTCATGTTCAGTGTTGTAGGCATTTGACACAGTCTACACACGCTTGTCATGGTGTTGGGGGGATGTCTTTTTCTTGCATTCCCTAGGTTGTGGTGTGCTGGTTGTGTCATGCATTGTCCATCCTATGAGTAGGGGTGGTGTTGGTGGTAGGCATCCAGCCCCCCATGGGTAGAGGTGGTAGTAGTGACAGGCATCCAGCCCCCCTGGGTAAGGGTGGTAGTAGTGGTAGGCATCCAGCCCCCCCTGGCTAAGGGTGGTAGTAGTGGTAGGCATCTGGCACCCCCATGGCTAAGGGTGGTAGTGGTGGTGGGCATCTGGCACCCCCTGGCTTAGGGTGGTAGTAGTGGTAGGCTTCTGGCACCCCCTGGCTAAGGGTGGTAGTAGTGGTAGGCATCCAGCCCCCTGGGTAAGGGTGGTAGTGGTGGTGGGCATCTGGCACCCCCTGGCTAAGGGTGGTAGTGGTGGTTGGCATCCAGCCCCCTGGCTTAGGGTGGTAGTAGTGGTAGGCATCCAGCCCCCCTGGCTTAGGGTGGTAGTAGTGGTAGGCATCTGGCACCCCCTGGCTAAGGGTGGTAGTAATGGTAGGCATCCAGCCCCCTGGGTAAGGGTGGTAGTGGTGGTGGGCATCTGGCACCCCCTGGCTAAGGGTGGTAGTAGTGGTAGGCATCCAGCCCCCCTGGCTAAGGGTGGTAGTAGTGGTTGGCATCCAGCCCCCTGGGTAAGGGTGGTAGTAGTGGTAGGCATCTGGCACCCCCTGGCTAAGGGTGGTAGTAGTGGTAGGCATCCAGCCCCCTGGGTAAGGGTGGTAGTGGTGGTGGGCATCTGGCACCCCCTGGCTAAGGGTGGTAGTAGTGGTAGGCATCCAGCCCCCTGGGTAAGGGTGGTAGTAGTGGTAGGCATCCAGCCCCCCCTGGCTAAGGGTGGTATTAGTGGTAGGCATCTGGCACCCCCATGGCTAAGGGTGGTAGTGGTGGTGGGCATCTGGCACCCCCTGGCTTAGGGTGGTAGTAGTGGTAGGCATCTGGCACCCCCTGGCGAAGGGTGGTAGTATTGGTAGGCATCCAGCCCCCTGGGTAAGGGTGGTAGTGGTGGTGGGCATCTGGCACCCCCTGGCTAAGGGTGGTACTGGTGGTTGGCATCCAGCCCCCTGGCTTAGGGTGGTAGTAGTGGTAGGCATCCAGCCCCCTGGCTTAGGGTGGTAGTAGTGGTAGGCATCTGGCACCCCCTGGCTAAGGGTGGTAGTAGTGGTAGGCATCCAGCCCCCTGGGTAAGGGTGGTAGTGGTGGTGGGCATCTGGCACCCCCTGGCTAAGGGTGGTAGTAGTGGTAGGCATCCAGCCCCCCTGGGTGAGGGTGGTAGTAGTGGTAGGCATCTGGCACCCCCATGGCTAAGGGTGGTAGTGGTGGTGGGCATCTGGCACCCCCTGGCTAAGGGTGGTAGTGGTGGTTGGCATCCAGCCCCCCTGGCTTAGGGTGGTAGTAGTGGTAGGCATCCAGCCCCCTGGCTTAGGGTGGTAGTAGTGGTAGGCATCTGGTACCCCCTGGCTAAGGGTGGTAGTAGTGGTAGGCATCCAGCCCCCTGGGTAAGGGTGGTAGTGGTGGTGGGCATCTGGCACCCCCTGGCTAAGGGTGGTAGTAGTGGTAGGCATCCAGCCCCCCTGGGTGAGGGAGGTAGTAGTGGTAGGCATCCAGCCCCCCTGGCTAAGGGTGGTAGTAGAGGTTGGCATCTGGCACCCCCATGGCTAAGGGTGGTAGTGGTGGTGGGCATCTGGCACCCCCTGGCTAAGGGTGGTAGTGGTGGTTGGCATCCAGCCCCCTGGCTTAGGGTGGTAGTAGTGGTAGGCATCTGGCACCCCCTTGCTAAGGGTGGTAGTAGTGGTAGGCATCCAGCCCCCTGGGTAAGGGTGGTAGTGGTGGTGGCATCTGGCACCCCCTGGCTAAGGGTGGTAGTGGTGGTTGGCATCCGGCCCCCCTGGGTAGGGGTGGTGGTGCGCATTCAGGCCCCTGTGTGCATATGTGGCATTGGTGATGGGCATCCCGCCCCTATGGTGCTGCTGTTGCTGGTGTAAGTAAATTCTGCATCCCTCTGTGTGTGTGTGATGTGTCGTGTACGTGTTGTATGTGTTTTGTGGTTGGTGTCTGACTTACCTTCTGCGCCGTACGCGTCCGTGCCTGTTCCGGTAGTAAATGTAGAATATTGGTATGATCGGGACGAAGGGATTCATGGTTGGTTCGTGTCGTTCGTCCTTCTCGTTGCTTCGCGTCGTACTCGTCGCTTCGCGTCGTCCTCGTCGCTGGCGTGTTCGCCTTGTAGCCGTGGATCGTGTTGTGGCGCGAATCGGAGCTTATGTGCGCCTCTCCCGGATGCTTTGTCGTGCCGTGCGTAGCGACGGGTTCGGCGCGTACGTAAAGCGCATCGTACTTGTTCGGCCGGACGGAGCTGCATTTTCCCTTCCGTGCGACTCGATTCAGCGTTTCCGGATTCGCCTCGGTCGGAGAACAGGACCTGGATTGGGTGAGTACGACTCGGCCGGATTCTGTGCTGTTGTGCGCATCGTACTTACTCGTTCGGTCTGCTGTACGGATCGGTCGGGAAACAGGCATTCGCATGGCTTTTTTCCCGACCGAATGGTATTGGGTGCGCCTCCGACCGAGATCGGAATCGGCCCCATAGTGGAAAACACCGAAACTACAGACAGTGGAGACACTGATGCACCACTTACTCGCGCATTTATTGAGACCTTGTTTGCATCACCGCGAGAAGACTTAAAACAGATGAAAACGGAAATTGCGCAGGAGATCAGAGAGGTGCGGAGGGATGTAGACTCAATAGGGGACAGAGTAGACACCCTTGAGACTCAGGGCGCTAGTAGAGATGAAGAGATTGAACTTCTGCAGCAAGAGGTAATTTGCTTAAGAGACCAACATCTAGACCTTCAGGCCCCTGCGGAAGACTTAGAGAACCGTTCTCGATGAAACAACATTCGTATTCGCAATATCCTGCGGGGAGCGGAAGGTCATAGCATAGCAGAGTACGTGGTGAGTCTGTTTAGGTCAATCCTGGATGCCTCGGAAGAGCTGGAGATTCAATTAGATCGTACGCACCGGGTGGGCCCTGGGAGACCCTCTCCGGCACCGCCTCCAGATATTTAAACTTGTGTGCATGATTTCCAACTCAAAGAAAGGATATAACAAAGAGCCAGAGACTGTAACCCATTACAGTACCAAGGACATAAACCTCTCCTGTTCCAGGATCTGGCAACGTCTACCCTTCAAAAAAGAACAGCTTTCCAGCCCATCACCATGCACCTTCGAGAAGCTAAAATCCCACACTCGTGGGGACACCCGTTCCGCCTCATTTTCCGTTTCAACGGGAAGATCCAGCAAGTCCGTACGATCAAAGATGCACGGCGACTCCTGAACATTCCTGATGACTCGGAGACAGACCCGCCTTCTCCCAAGGGTTCCAGCGCAAGTAGGGGAGCAAGCGCCTGGAAGATAGCAGGAATGAAACCCCTGAAATCACGTCCCGACCCAGACACAATAGCGAAAGAAAGGCAAGCGGTCCTAGCATCTTTGGGGGAGGACACTAATGGCCCAGCATGAACGTGCAGGGAGCAAGCGCTGGACTTATCCACACCCAGGACCCTTCAAAGTTGGCTGGTACAGTCATGTTGTAGTATACGGCCGGGGCCCGGGGAGGGCGGAGCGATTTACACCGGAATTCTTCCACCTCCTCACTATGGGAATGCAATTCCAGGACATTGATGATCTTGTTTGTGTTGTCTTGGTTAAACTGCTGTATAAGTTGGGGTTAATGTTTAGTTGGGGACTATTTTCTTACTCCTCCTATCTCCCACACGTCACCGATGTTAGCTCATTTAACACGACATGCTCTAAGCGCATCACGTTAGCCCATGCTCATCGTTCCGAGGGACCGCATCGCAACTCTATAGCTGCCCCCCGGGAATACCCTAATGTTCCAACCCATTAAGATAGTGACTTTGAATGCCAAGGGACTAAATAATCCCATTAAACGCAAGGCCATACTGTCGTATCTGGAACGCTCTGGTGCTCATGTTTGCCTGCTACAGGAGGCTCATCTTCTGGCAGGAGAAACACATAGGCTGCGCACTCGCGCTTTCCCACAACAATTCTTCTCCTCCCTCCCCACAAAAAAAGCAGGGGTGGCATTCTGTTATCTAGTAAATTCCCGGGGAAGATAGGATCTAAACAAGCTGAGCTAAAGAGACGGTTCTTAGTGTACACATTCTCTATTGGCTCACATACACTTACCATAGCGACGGTTAATGCCCCTAACGAAGATCAAGAAAAATATTTATCGAAGGTGGTGCAAGAGATCAGCGCTTCCCAGGACAGGGTGATTCTTATAGGAGGTGACTTAAACCTAGGGTCTGATTCACAGAACTAATTTAAGACAAAATCCTAAACTTACTACCATTTTGGTATTCACAGAAGGCGCTTACTCATTTTGGTAATCACAGAAAGCACTTACTCATTTTGGTATTCACAGAAGGCACTTACTCATTGATGAGTAAGTGCCTTCTATGAATACCAAAATGAGTAACTTACTCATTTTGAGTAACTTACTCATTTTGGTATTCACAGAAGGCACTTACTCATTTTGGTATTCACAGAAGGCACTTACTCATTGATGAGTAAGTGCCTTCTATGAATACCAAAATAAGTAACTTACTCATTTTGAGTAACTTACTCATTTGGTATTGCCAGAAGGCACTTACTCATTGATGAGTAAGTGCCTTCTGTGAATACCAAAATGAGTAATTGCCTTCTGTGAATACCAAAATGAGTAAGTGCCTTCTGTGAATACCAAAATGGTAGTAAGTTTAGGATTTTGTCTTAAGTTAGTTCTGTGAATCGGGCCCGAAGTTTTTAATGGTGCCCTAGATAGATTGGCCCAGAGACAGGGGCAGTCAGGGGCCCTTTCCGAGGAGGGTAAGCGGATGTTCACGGAGGCAGGTCTTGTGGACATATGGAGGGAGAAACACCCTATCTCAAGAGAATACTCCTTTTACTCTCACTCCCACAAAACGTATGCACAAATTGATTATTTCTTAGGCACGACTAATATGACATCTTTCATCCAACAAATAGAAATCCAACTTCGAACCTTGACGGACCATTCTGCGGTTACCCTCACGCTCTCACTGCCACCGGGCCCTGCAAATCCCCACTCTTGGCGCCTGCGAGATACGCTGTTGCACAGGCCAGAAGTGGTGAAACAAATCTCTAAAGCGTTGCAAGATTATTTAGCAGTAAATGATACTCCCGAAACTCAAATAGCTACTCATTCATCGCAATCACTGCCTCAGACAATAAGATACGTAGGGAAAAAAGAGAGCAACAGACACAGCAGACGCAAGAGCGTGAGCGCATACACAAGAGAACAGGGGTGCCGCGAGTCTGGAGGCAATTAGAGGCAATGCGTTTACAATTAGTGGCGCTTGACATCGACAGAGCAGAATACGCAGCACTTTGACTCCGTCATAATTTTTACACGGGAGGGGACAGGGCAGGGAAACTCTTAGCTCACAGATTTCGACTACAAAGGCAGTCATCCCATATTGATTCCATGAAGGCCCCAACTGGGGAAGAGGCCTCTACGGATCAGGATATCGCCGACACCTTTCAGCGATTTTACGCTGAGCTATACTCCGCTCAAGATCTTGCTCCGCAAACCCAGACACAATACCTTCAAGGTGCCCCTACATCTACAATCACCTCTGAGCACGCAGAGGAGTTGGAAGCTCCGATCAGAGCCGAAGAGATAATATCTGCTATTGCCAGGCTCAAACCACTGAAATCCCCTGGGCCAGACGGCTTCCCAGTGGCATTTTATAAAACTTTCTGTCACATTCTAGCCCCCATCCTTACTAGAGTTTATAATGCGGTAGGCACATCATCTAATCTTCCTTATTCAAATGTCCAAACCGGGGAAAGATAAACAGCAATGTGCCTCATACAGACCCATCTCCCTCCTTAACATTGATTTTAAACTGTTCACCGGGGTTCTCGCGTTGAGACTATCACCATTGATGCCGGGGCTGATCGACCCGGATCAAGCAGGTTTTGTACCTGGTCGCCAATGCTCAGACAATACCAAACGCATACTCCATATAATTGACAAAGCTCAACGCTTTGACACGGAACACCTGATTCTGTCAATGGACGCGGAGAAAGCGTTCGACAGAGTGAACTGGAAGTACCTGAAGGCCACACTGCAACATTTCGGCTTCCCCAAGAGATTCATCGCATGGATCTTCAGTGGTTATACCGAACCCTTTGCCGCAGTCCGCGTAAACGGATACACTTCCCCCCCATTTCCTATACAGAGAGGGGTGCGCCAAGGATGCCCCCTCTCCCCATTACCTTTTGCCTTGTACATGGAGCCAATGGCCCAGCGCATCAGGGACAATCCACTCATCTCAGGCATTCGCTTTGGGGAGGACACACACAAAATCAGTCTATACGCGGACGACGTGATAGTGACACTGGAGAACCCCCAGACATCAGTCCCGGCTGTGCTGTCAGAACTGGAACACTTCTCCCGGGTTGCGGGGTTTAAGATAAATGTACATAAATTGCAGGCTCTCAATCCTACATTAAAGCCCCCACACTTAGGGGCCTATTAGGATGGCGGGCATACCTGAGTCTGCCCGCCATCTTCGCGGTGTTGGGACCGTCCGCCAGACGTGCGGCGGTCCCGCACCGCTAATTAGGATGCGACCTCCACCCTGGCGGTCGCATTCCGCATATTTGACATTGCGGCGGGTGCTGCTTACATGTGCACAATGTGGCAGGCACTGCGCGGTGCCTGCCACCTTGTGCATGGAAATGGAGGGGGGTACCATGGGTACCCCCCAAGTGCACACCCCACCCCCAATGGGGGCCCGCAACGGGCCCCCAAAGCACATCCCCGCCAACCTTTCCATGGCAGCATCACCGCCATGGAAAGGCCTTTAAAACCCTGCATCATAATATGGATGGCGGTGCCTGCTAGGCACCGCCACCATATTGTGCTCCAGTTCCGCCCGGCCGGCAATCGGAACGATTGCCGACCGGCGGAAAAGCGGCGGACGCACTTTGCATATTATAATGGCGGGGGGTAAATCGGGTGGCGATGGCGGGCGGATCGCCACTGCCTGGCCGGCGATGGCAATCCGCCCGCCATCCTAATCACCCCCTTAGTTTCTTGAAAGATACACTCCCTATCCGTTGCAGAATACTTTTCAAAGCATTGGTCCTGGCCTTCAAAGCTCTTCACGACATGGGGGCACAGTATATTCGCAGAAGAGTTTCGTATTACGTGCCTGGCAGAGCTCTGAGGTCAGCACACCAACACCTAATTATGACTCCAAAATGTTTCAGAAGTCGCCGCGGTGGACGGTCTTTTCAAGTGCAAGTGGCTAGACACTGGAACAAACTGCCTCTCTCGCTCAGGCAGGCCACGAACATATTGGCGTTCAGGAAAGAACTAAAAACCTGGCTGTTTCAGCAAATAGATTAAAATCCATTCTCCCCGGTACTGATGTGCTCCTCTGTCAGTCTTTGTGTCTCTTTCAATATCAGCGCCGGGACACTCTATTGAGTAGCTGCGCGCTCTACAAATCCACTCATAACATAACATAACATAACATTCAGTGGGCAACACTGGCCGTTCCCTACTTAATAATACAATTATCAGCATCAATACAGGATACTATAACACTAATCTATTCCACCCTGCTTCGCTGAGTCAGAGACGATATACGCCGCTGGAAACCACATACATTGTCCTGGCTCGGTCGAATAGCATCCATCAAAATGACTATATTGCCGAAGATTTTATTCCTGTTTCAGACCCTCCCGTTAGAATCACATAAAGATAAGTTGCGTACGCTACAGCAAGAGTTAGAATCCTTCATCTGGGCAGGCAAGAGACCTAGAATGCGACGCGATCTAAGTTATCGGCCTTCCAGAGAAGGGGGCCTAGGGATCCCGAATCTGCAGGATTATTATTGGGTGACCCAAATTAAGACATTTGTAGAGTGGTCACTTCCAGAATCGGAAAAGCACTGGTTTTTTATAGATAGAGCCTTAGCTGGACAACCGCTTTGGCAAATACCCTTCTTAGCAAAGGCATTGAGACCTAAGAACCTCTACTGCTCGTGTGTAACTAGAGTCCCTCTCCGCGCCTGGGATAGAATAGCAGCTAAAAGGAATCTCACTTCCTTTCCATCTCCTATAACACCCATTGTAGATAATATCTCCTTCTCCCCGGGATTGGACGTAAAAGCCTTTACGCGGTGGACTGAAGAAGGGTGTAGATCAAACGGACACCTCTTTGATGAGTCAGGCCCACTCTCCTTCGAGGATCTACCCAGTCAACAGGGTCTCCGTGAACTAGAACGCTTCCACTACCCACAGATAGGACACTGGGTTATGCACCCGTCCATCCGACCACTGGCACAGCGCCATCTCACTGCTTTTGAAAAATGGCTACTTTCCAAGACAGATGATCCACACCTCATATCACAGTTATATGGCTTAATCAGACAGACCTGATGCCCCATAAGACACCAAGTCAGAGAAGATGGGAATTGGAATTAGAACGGACCCTCACACAGAAGGAATGGGAGGACATTTACTACAGGGCTAAGCACACAGCGCGCAACGTAGCTAGCGTTGAAACGGCCAGCAAAATAGCATCATACTGGTACTACACCCCAGTGCGTCTTCACAAATGCAACCCATCAAAAGACCCTCTATGTTGGCGAGGGTGTGGTATGCCAGGCACCTTGACCCATATATTATGGGACTGTCCTCAGTTGAAGTCATACTGGGTACAAATACTACGTGACATAGACATACATTTTGACACCGAATTACCCAGACTCCCAACATATATAATTCTGGGATTGCCAAATGCACTCACGTTCCCTCTCAAATCACACAAGGGCCGTCAAATCGCGCTCGCTCTAGTGGCGGGGATCCAGAACATTCTCTCACACAGGGGATCTAATCGCCTACCTAGTTATACCGGCTGGCTGCATCGCATGTGGTACACTTTGGGCATGGAACGAATCTCCCTTTCTCTGGCTGGGAGGGGTAATTCATTCTCAGAACTATGGGGACCTTTTCTTTCGCTGCTTTTTTCTGAGTTCAACGGAGTTACATGCCCCAAATATTTGAGGTTACTGCGCCTTACCAGACAAATGCCTGACGACTCGCAGTGCGTCACATCATAAGTATGAGTAGTAGACCCGGCGATCGGGGGTGACCGGAGAGGGGGGGAGGAGAGAGTTTTTTTTTCTCTTCTCTATCTTTTGTGTTGGGTGGGTGGGTGGTGGATATTGGGGTTGTTATTATTATCTTTATAGCTGCCTCCACACAGTGAAGGTTTAAGTCGCATTGTTGGTACCATGCTGTTTATTTGAGACAAGTGTAAAACCCAAAAAAGAAACTTTAAACAAAAAATCAATGATGAATGCAGTCAGGTTGGAACTGGGCCTCAACTCCTGAACCTTATCAGTGCAATCCGAGCAGTAATGTTCATTTTCAGTATTAAGCAATGTTTCAGTGAGGAAAAACTCTCTTCTTTAATGCTGTGGGATTTAAGAGCACGTGCCTATGAATTCTGGTGGTCTATTTGTAAATTCATTGGGAATTCCAAATTGGAAATTGATATTTTTGAGATTGATGATTGGGTGCCCCTAAAGAAATTTAAAAATGTGCTTAGAGATTGAGTAAAGGGATGCATCGTAGTTTTTGATAGACTCTATCAAAAGGCAAAGCAATCAGTAGCTCATTCTATCAGAAATCGGGATGATCCCGAGACGTCTCCTTATCTGTTTAAGGTCACAGACAAACGAGTCGTGAGCATTATTCTTCGATTCCGTATAGATGTGGATCCAGGCTGGGGAATCCTTGGCTTTAAAAGTCAAATTTTAGAAAACAATGTATATTGATCTTGTGAATTCAAAATGAAATACTCACTTTCTTTTAGAATGGGAGAAAAAAATGTTTTCGTCCATTATTGAGGAGGTTTGACATCAGAAAACATAATGATGCACATTTTGATGATAAACAAAATGATAAAAAGTCAATATCTGCTCAATGAAGCATTATGTAATTGCAATTGCAGAGTACATTACAATACTACAGATAAGACCCTTTCAATGCGTATCCTCTATGATAATGTAATTGCAATTGCAAAGTACGCCATTTTTTTATTATACTTTTTATTGAGATCCAGAAAAGCAGGGAAATGCATTAAAAAGGCTGATTCACCCGTGGTATGACTGCACGGGAAATTTGGATGAGATGGCGGAGCAGGCGTAACGATCATTGCGTTACGACCGCTGCGGTCGCGCAAAAAAGATAAATGGCGGTCGAATGCAAATACAGAAACAGGCCTCCAAATATACCGGTCCTCTCCGCTGCCCTCAATCACATCTGACATGCCCCAATGATACACCCCCAAGTCATTAAAAACCAATTAAATCCCTGGTCATCATGGAAAATACACCTGGTGGTCATTCCTCATATTGACACACCCACATAGCAGAGTACAAAACCAACCCCTTCCCTGACCATCATACTTTGCACAACTACAGCATTGAAGTGCCATACACCACAGCTTATAGGAAAGGCAAAATATTACACAGCACACCATCACACCAACCTACATCAACACACCAACACTTCCAACACACACACCTGACACACCTCAGACATCTCCACCAGCACCTTACTCCCTGCACTTCTTCCTCATTTGCACAACATACACCATGTCACAGAAAAAAATGCCTAAATTCACAGACAATGAGTTGTCAGTGATGGTAGACGAGATAATTAGAGTAGAACCAAATTTGTTTGGAAGCATGGTCCAACAGACCACACTTGTAAGAAAAAATCAAATGTGGGAAAGGATTGTCAACAAAGTCAATGCAGTAGGGACCACCCTGCACACACTGCGTGACATCAAGAAGAGGTGGCATGACCTCAAGACCAGGGTCAAATACTGTGCCAACAGGAACCATAAGGTGGCTCAGAGAACTGGCAGTGGCCCTCCCATTCCACCACTAACATTCATTAAATGGGAGGAGAAGGTGCTTGCCATCCTGCATCCAGAGAGTCTCACAGGAATAGGTGGGGGAGTGGAGGCTGGTAAGTACCAGCAAATGTATCCCATCACACTGCCATGTACTGTCTTGCACAACCATTGAGCCACACTTTCAAGACCCAAATGCACTTATTTACAACACACTCTTTACAACACATTTCTCACTTATCTACTATTTACTTCCTCTGATTCACCTCAAAGGTAGGTAGCCTTATTTCTATGGGGGTATGGGTACAGGCAGGCAGCACTACAACTCCCACCAGGCCCCCTTGACTCACAGCTGAACATGATGGAACACCCCCCCACCCCAGAAGCCATGTGGCAGTCATCTCCCTACACTGACCCGCTACCTCGAGGAGAACAACATCCTGGACCCTTCCCAGTCCGGCATCCGCAGCAACCACAGCACCGAAACCGCCCTCATCGCCGCCACCGATGACATCAGGACCCTGCTAGACAACGGAGAAACAGCAGCCCTCATCCTCCTGGACCTATCAGCCGCCTTCGACACGGTCTGCCACCACACACTACGAACACGCCTTCACGACGCCGGGATCTAAGAGAAGGCCCTGGACTGGACCACATCCTTCCTTTCCGGCAGAACACAAAGCGTCCGCCTCGCCCCTTCCGATCCAAGGCCACCAAGATCATCTGCGGCGTACCCCAAGGCTCCTCCCTCAGCCCAACGCTGTTCAACATCTACATGGCACCCTCGCCCACGTCGCCCGACAGCACAACCTCAACATCATCTCCTACGCCGACGACACCCAGCTGATCCTCTCCCTCACCAAAGACCCTCACACCGCCAAAGCCCACCTCCATGAAGGAATGAAGGCCGTCGCCGAATGGATGAGGACCAGCCGCCTGAAGCTGAACTCGGACAAGACGGAGGTCCTCATCCTTGGTTCCAACCCTTCAGCCTGGGACGACTCCTGGTGGCCAACATCACTGGGAACAGCCCCGCCACCCACCGACCACGTACGCAACCTAGGGGTCATCCTCGACCCCACCCTCTCCATGACTAAGCAGGTCAACGCCGTTTCTCATCCTGCTTCAACATCCTCCGAATGCTCCGCAGGATCTTCAAGTGGATCCCCACCGAAACAAGAAAAACAGTCACCCAGGCCCTCGTCACCAGCAGGCTGGACTACGGAAACGCCCTCTACGCAGGAATGACGGCTAAGCTCCTGAGACGGCTGCAACGCATCCAGAACGCCTCTGCACATCTTATCCTCGACATCCCCCGACGCAGCCACATCACACCCCACCTGAGAGACCTGCACTGGCTCCCTGTCAACAAGAGGATAACCTTCAAGCTCCTCACCCACGCACACAAAGCACTCCACAACTCCGGACCAGCCTACCTCAACAGACGACTCAGCTTCTACACCCCCACCCGCCAGCTCCGCTCGACCAGCCTCGCCCTCGCCACAGTCCCCCGCATCCGGAAACGACCGCCGGCGGCAGATCCTTCTCCCACCTCGCCGCCAAGACCTGGAACACCCTCCCCACCAACCTCCGACAGACCCAAGACCTACTGGCCTTCAGAAGACTCCTCAAGACCTGGCTCTTCGATCAGTAGCAGCACCACCCCCCTCTTCCCCCAGCGCCTTGAGACCCTCGCGGGTATGTAGTGCGCTTTATAAATGACATGATTGATTGATTGATTGATTGACAGTGCCTCCTAACAGGTAGGTAGTCAGCTCACTAGGGAGGGGGTTGTTGGGACCTGACAACTACACCACAACTCCCACAAGGCCCTCTGGCCTCCCTCACAAACAGCATGGAGCACCCTCCCCACCTCAGAAGCCATGTGGCAGCCAATTAATTCCTCTGCTTCACCTTACAGGTAGGTAGCCATCTCATGGTCTCTTGCCTCAACCCTGAACAGGATGGAACACTCCCCCACTCCAGAAGCCATGTGGCAGCCATTTCATTCCTCTGCTCCACCTTACAGGGAGGTAGCCTTCCCACCAGGGAGGGGGGGGTGGGGACAGGCAGGCAGCACTACAACTCCCACCAGTCCCCTTTGCCTCACAGCTGAACAGGATGTTGCACTCTGCCACCCCAGAAGCCATGTGGCAGTCATCTCCCCACACAGTGCCTCCTAACAGGTAGGTAGTCAGCTCACTAGGGAAGGGGTTGTTGGGACCTGACAACAACACCACAACTCCCACAAGGCCCTCTGGCCTCCCTCCCAAACAGCATGGAGCACCCTCCCCACCCCAGAAGCCATGTGGCAGCCATTTCATTCCTCTGCTTCACCTTACAGGGAGGTAGCCATCTCATGCTCTCTTGCCTCACCCCTGAACAGGATGTAACACTCCCCCACCCCAGAAGCCATGTGGCAGCCATCTCCCTACACAGTGCCTCCTAACAGGTAGGTAGTCAGCTCATGCACCCTGAGCTCCTTATCAGACTGCATGGAGCTATATGACCACCACATCCCTCACTTGGTAGCCAACTCTGTACAGCTCCATATGTCACATCCAGTGCACACACAGCGAAGCCCACTTAAATGTCACATAAATATAATTTAGAATCACAAAGTCCACTGTGAATCAGTGCTGGGCACAACCACGCAATGCACATAATGCAATGTGTAAGTACCATTGTATTAAAGCATGAAGGCACAAATGAACACAAAACATGCATGGACACACATCAAACAAAACAAACCACATGATGTCAATGCAAAATTACCAACAGAAATTAGGAGGTTTCAGCATAGATGAAACAGAATCTCTGTGAATTGTAAAATATCCCAGCCTAAACCAAAGTGGATGAGTACCAAGTTGGTAGATGATGACATGTCCTTGTAAACACACTATCTGTACATGTCAAATGGTTGGCATTTACATGTCACCCTGCTAACAAGTAATGTATGTGCCTCTACATCATGTCATAATGCTGAAAAACTTGTACAAATACCAAGTGGTTGTAATGTAAAAAGTTTGGTATTTACAACTAAAACATCCAAAACAGGGTCACCAAAGTTGGGGAGTGTTCATAGCATGCTGACAATTTACCTCTGTTCAAGAGGAGATTCACAATCAACAGCTGGCGAGACCACCACCAACCAGCAGAGCCAGTCTCCCCCCCCGGAACTTGAACTCTCAGATGCCAATTCTCTATGTTTCTCAGGTGAGGAGCACCAACCTGGCCCCTCAGGACTGCCAGGGTGCACGCCGTCTCAGGGCCTCACTGTCCCCACCACCACCACCCTCAACACAGCAGCTACAACAACTACACTGACCCCTGCTACAACGACATGTGCTGCAACCACTTCCCCCATCAACACTGCTGCCTGCAACACTGTCCCTAGCTCAGAGGTAACCAACACCCACGCCGAGGATGCCGGGGACAGTGTGCAGGTACGTGGACAGCCAACGCCACAGGCCCGTGTCAGCAGGGCAGGTGGGAGGGCAACTGGGAGACAATCACAGGAGGACACTGAGACTGAAGCCCTGGCCACCGTCGCAAGAGTCCTTGGTGCATACCAACAGAACCAGGGACAGATGGGCCAGGTTCTAAAGGAACTACGTGAGCTCCGCTTGCTGCAGAGGTCCATGGATACCCGAATGGGACAACTTGTGGATCTCATGGGCCAGCTTGTGGGTGTTCTGAGGGACATACATGCTGCTCAAAGAATGGCTCCCCCCTCCAGTGGCCTGCCTGCTGATACTCCCACCACCTCAGCTGCAGTCACAGGGAGGGGTGGGCTGCAAGACAATGACTCCTCAGACATCTCTGAGCCTGCAGCAGAGGCGCCCCCTGTCAAATGCAAGAGGGGACGAGGATCACCTGGCAAGCACAAACCAAGCCATGATGTCACCAGTGTTGCACTGAACATTGACTTTGTTGATCATCCAATCCCACATTGCCATGTTGAAGGCAGGAGTCTGTTGGACTGTGGAATTACACTATTGTGGTTACTACTCTAATTTTCTCTGTTACCATCACTGACAACTGAAACACTTAGGAGCCGATTCCGATCTCGGCCGGTAGGGCTCCGAATCGGATTCGGCTTAACCGGATCCGATTCGGAGCCCTATTTCCCAACCGATTCGTACGCGCGTCCGGGAGAGCGAGTACGATGCGAAATCACCGACCAACTCGTCCGGGCGTCCCGACCGCTCGACCGACTCGTTCCCGGGTCTAACCGCACCGACCGACTCGCTCGGACACGATTCGCACCGCGCAATGGAGACGTTCCCCACCGCGAGCAGTCCGACCGAGCCGCGCACTCCAGCTCGAAAGAGCAGTCGGAGCCATACTTTGGGGGTTCGTGTCGGACCCCCCTGTACGCGTAGCCGCGCGAGTCGCACACAGGGGGGACCCATGGGTCCCCCCTACCTGTGCGTGTACGGCGCGAGTCGCTTTGCCGTGTACACGCTGTAGGGGGCGCCCTTGTCCGCTTCGCACCCATTGAGTCAATGGGAGCCCGCGTACGCATTGTACGACAGGCTCCCATTGACTTCAATGGGAGTCTGACCGAATCGAGTCCGATGGCATACGTGCGCATCGTACTCGTTCGGTCGGGCTGCACGGGTCCGATTCGGTCGGAAATCTCTCCGGGTCTGGCTCGGTCGGAGAGATTTCCGGCCCAAATCGGAATCGGCCCCTTAGTATTCACAATCAATATGTTATCCACTTTTTCTTTAAACACCATATGCATGAAAATAAACACAAATAACACACATGCCTTTGAGTAATTTATATGTTCAGCAGAGTAAGTACAATGGAAGCTTAAATTTCAATCTACCACCAGATGAGATTGTAAGAATCCATTGATGGGAAGGAGAGACCTAGAACGACACAACAAGAAGATAACATTGAGTCGTCATATGATGTCACCACAGCAACAATGCACTACTGTTCAACACTGTACAATATTCATATCAGATAACAGTAACCAACAGCATCAACATAGACATCAGTTAAGTGGAAATACAAATACAGTGATGCACAAAGTACCCCACAGTAGTGTGCTAACAACAGGCAGCATCCCAAAACATCATCAATGCTTCGGCCCTTACAGCAAAGCAAACAGAAACAGTCATAGTTGATCAATGCTAACTTACACTCAAGGAACGTAGTTGTTGATGAGCTGTTGACGCAGGTCAAGACCTTCCTCCTCACCACTATCATCGTCACTGGGCATGTGTGGATTTGCAGCAGGGGGCTCCTGCTGATCATCATCGTCCAGAATCAGGGGGATCTCCTTGCGCAAGGCCAGGTTGTGGAGCATGCAGCATGCGACTATGATCTGACACACCTTTCGGGAAGAGTAGAGTAGTGCACCACCACTCTTGTCCAGACACCGAAATCTAGCCTTCAGAAATCCAAAAGCTTGCTCCACTACACGATGTGTCCTCCCATGGGCATCATTGAAGCGGACTTCCTCCGGTGTCCTTGGATTCCTCAGTGGGCTCAGCAACCAAGGCCGGTTGGGATGCGCTGAGTCACCTAGTTGTGAGAAACACAGACCAACAATGTAAACTAACAATTTGAGGAGACCAGCATGTCACACATACAGCACACTACTTGACACACCTCACTCACCAACAAGCCACGCCTGCTCTGGATGCAGATTTGCCATCAATTGTGGGCTGATGCTGTTACACAGAATGTAGGAGTCATGTGCAGAACAGGGAAATTTGGCACACACGTGGGAGATAATCAGATCCACTTGGCATACCACTTGCACATTTATTGAATGGTAATGCTTCCTGTTACGGTAGATGTGCTCACGTGCCTGTGGTGGAACAAGGCCAATGTGGGTGCAGTCAATGGCTCCAACTACATTAGGAATGTGACCAAGGTCATAAAATTCCCCCTTCACATCTGCCAATTCATGTCTCCTGGGAAAGTGAATGTAGCTGTCCTTTTAGGTCAACAATGTGGAAAGGACATCACGCAACACCATGCTGAACATAAGTTGAGACATCCCACCTCCGATGGCCACCGTGTACTGAAAGGAGCCAGTGGCAAAGAAATGCAGGGCAGCCATCACCTTTACTGTTGGTGTCAAAGCTGTTGGATATGTTCTGTGAGGCCTCAAATGTAGCTCTAATTGAGCACATAGCTTTTGAAGGGTAAGCCGATTGAGACGGAAGTTCTTAATGATATTGATATTAAGGGTGGGCGTAGTTCGCGGAGTTGCGCTGCGCGACGCTACGCGAAGCGGTAAAACAACTCTGCGGAGCTACCCAAGCAGCGTAGTGCGATAGGAAAATGCTGTTCGCGGTGATTGCACAGTGCCGGATGCTTGTCCGCACTGTGTAATCATTGCAAACGGCATCATGCACAGTGCAAGCGGTCGTTTTCTGCTGCTCTAGTACATTTTTACTCGAGCTGCAGCTTTCTCAATGCGAACGAGCAGTTTCTCATCGCGAGCGGTCGCGACCACTCGCAATGAGAAACCTGACCCCCCCGCGTTGAGAAATCTCGCCGGGAGGTTTATTTTCCACGCTCGCCAACTTGATGTTGCCGATCGCTAACGAGGAAAAATCTCGCCGGGATGTTGATTTTGCTCGCTCGCGGTCGCCAACTTGACGTTGAGGAACGCGAGCAAGCAAAAATGTCCGCTACGCGTAGCGGATTTTCTCTGCACTCCGCGAGATCCGCGTAACGCGGAGTGCAGAAAACTCTGCAAACTCCGTGATCGGAGCGTAGTTCACCGCCCAGGGTTAATCGATATCCTCCATTGTCACCAGGTCTTGGAAAGGCTAATGCACGGGTGGTCTTCTCCTATGTATTGTGACAGGGGACACATGTAAGAATGAGTCAAAGATGAGATGTGGGTAACAGCTTACAGATTAACTCAGACAACCAGAACATTGACAGGACTGTTGAACCCGCTTAATGCACCAGTGACATGCATGGACCCCTTCATCTACTGTAGTCATTCAGGTAGCCAGGGTGTACATACTAACTACTGTCAAATCAATATCAGACTATGTGTATGGCATATGGTACACTGCTACATCAGGTGTCCCCAGACCAGTGGGTAGTTGACACAGCACATGTGGCTAACAGCATCAATGATGAGTGGTATGGAGCTGCTGTCACTGCACAACCTCAAACTTGAGTCCCACTAAGCACAGCATCTTGACAAAATGAGCCCAGTGAGTGTAAGCTGGACAACTATCCATATGAATACAGCACTGTGTACAGACATAAATGCACAATATGTGGTCACTCCATCATGATTGTATGAGGAGTATGCATTACACACATTGGCATGCCCACAGAATTGATGGGCAAATCAACATGAAATCTGTATACATGCCCACATGAATGAAAATTACATGTTAGTATGGTCAGACCAATGCATTTCATCACATGTGTACTGCTATGACATGTGTGGGCAGACTTAAGTTAAATGTCATGCTCTCCAAAGCCTTCACAAGGTGCTGAAATTAGTTCTGGTAAATGTGTAGGGATCAGTGATGCAATCCGCAAAGTGAGGATGCAAATGCACAATGTGTGAACAGGTGCGGTAGGCGTGCTCCGCCATTGCGTTCACAGGCATTGGTCCCAATTGAATGATGCAGGATAGCGGTAGAGACATCCTGACCCGCGCTGTGTGACACCGCCTATGCAAATAACATTGCAGCCAATGAGGACCGCCATAGCGGTAGTGCATTTCAGTTTTGAACATCGCTGGAGGCGTGCTCCGCCACTGTGGTCACAGGTGTTGGCTCCAATTGAATGATGCAGGATAGCGGTAGAGACATCCTGACTCGCGCGGTGTGACACCGCCTATGTGAATAACATCGCAGCCAATGGGGACCGCCATCGCAGTAGTGCATTTCAGTTTTGAACATCGCGGTAGGCGTGCTCCGCCACTGCGGTCACAGACATTGGCCCCAATTGAATGAGGCAGGATAGCGGTAGAGACATTCTGACCCGCGCGGTGTGACACTGCATATGTGAATAACATTGTAGCCAATGGGGACCGCCATTGCGGTAGTGCATTTCAGTTTTGAACATCGCGGTAGACGTGGTCCGCCACCGCGATCACAGGCATTGGCCCCATTGGAATGATGCAGGATAGCGGTAGAGACATCCTGACCCACACGGTGTGAAACCGCCTATGCGAATAACATTGCAGCCAATGGGGACCGCCATCGCGGTAGTGCATGTGAGTTTTGAACATCGCTGTAGGCTTGCTCCGCCACTGCGGTCACAGGCATTGACCACAATTGAATGATGCAGGATAGTGGTAGAGACATCCTGAACGGAGCGGTGTGACACCGCCTATGCGAATAACATTGCAGCCAATGTGGACCGCCATCGCGGTAGTGCATTTCAGTTTTGAACATCACGGTAGGTGTGCTCCGCCACTGCGGTCAAAGGCATTTGCCACAATTGAATGATGCAGGATAGCGGTAGAGACATCCTGACCCGCACGGTGTGACACCGCCTATGCGAATAACATTGCAGCCAATGGAGACCGCCACTGCGGTAGTGCATTTCAGTTTTGAACATCGCGGTAGGCATGCTCCGCTACTGCGGTCACAGGCATTGGCCACAATTGAATGATGCAAACCAGGCGGACCAATTGCATTAGCAGAGTGCCACTGGCACAACACTATGGGCCTATATATGTCTGTGAAATAGCCACACCTGCCAGTTGCCCACAGACACTGCTGCCTGCCTTTCATCCCCACCAACTGCTGCTGTACATCATCTCTGGACCCAGTAATGGCTCGTACTGAGAACCTCAGGGCCTGTCCCTTCACCACAGAGGAGCTGGATGTCCTGGTGGACGAGGTCCTTGGCCAGTACGGGCGGCTATATGTTGCTCCAGAGGTACTGGTAAGTTGATGTGTAACCTTTTTTGACTGCTCAGAATGCTCACACTACGTGACTGTACACTAGTATGTGCCTCTGAGTGCAAGCCAATGTTACTGCATTCCGAGTTTTGCAATCAGCATGGGCCATGCATGAGGTACAAGTTGTTGCACTTGAGAATGTGTGGAGGATGGCACCATAGACACTGGTGCAGCTCCATGAAAGCCAAACATCACACATGTTGTTCTCAGAATGGGTAATGTAAATGTGTGAGACACTGCCTAGCAGAATGACTTCACGTCAATGGGGTGTCTAGCCTTATTCCCCCTGATCCCTGACTGCATGCAATGATGATATGGACCTAACGTGGTTTAGCAGTAGTACAGTTACACTGCTGATTTGAGGAAATCTCACTCTGTGCACAGACATAAATGCACAATACGTGGTCAGTCCATCATGATTGTATGAGGAGTATGCATTATACACATTGGCATGCCCACAGAATTGATAGGCAAATCAACATGAAATCTATATACAAGCCCACATGAATGAAAATTACATGTGAGTATGGTCAGACCAATGCATTTCATCACATGTGTACTGCTATGACATGTGTGGGAAGACTTAAGTTAAATGTCACACTCTCAAAAGCCTTCATAAGGTGCTGAAATTAGTTCTGGTAAATGTGTTGCGATCAGTGATGCAATCCGCAAAGCGAGAATGCAAATGCACAATGTGTGAACAGGTGCGGTAGGCTTGCTCCGACACTGGGGTCACAGGCGTTGGCCCCAATTGAATGATGCAGGATAGCGTTAGAGACATCCTGACATGCGCTGTGTGACGCCGCCTATGCAAATAACATTGCAGCCAATGGGGACCGCCATAGCGGTAGTACATTTCAGTTTTGAACATCGCGGTAGGCGTGCTCTGCCACTGTGGTCACAGGCATTGGCTCCAATTGAATGATGAAGGATAGTGGTAGAGACATCCTTACCCACGCGGTGTGACACCGCCTATGTGAATAACATTGCAGCCAATGGGGACCACCATCGCGGTAGTGCATTTCAGTTTTGAACATCGCAGTAGTCGTGCTCCGCCACTGCGGTAACAGGCATTGGCCCCAATTGAATGATGCAGGATAGCGGTAGAGACATCCTGACCCGCGCGGTGTGACACTGCATATGCGAATAACATTGCAGCCAATGGGGACCGCCATTGCAGTAGTGCATTTCAGTTTTGAACATCGCGGTAGGCGTGGTCCGCCACTGCGATCACAGGCATTGGCCCCAATGGACTGATGCAGGATAGCGGTAGAGATATCCTGACCCACGCAGTGTGACACCGCCTATGCGAATAACATTGCAGCCAATGGGGACCGCCATCGCGGTAGTGCATGTGAGTTTTGAACATCGCTGTAGGCGTGCTCCGCCACTGCGGTCACAGGCATTGACCACAATTGAATGATGCAGGATAGTGGTAGAGACATCCTGAACGGAGCGGTGTGACACCGCCTATGCGAATAACATTGCAGCCAATGTGGACCGCCATCGCGGTAGTGCATTTCAGTTTTGAACATCACGGTAGGTGTGCTCCGCCACTGCGGTCAAAGGCATTTGCCACAATTGAATGATGCAGGATAGCGGTAGAGACATCCTGACCCGCACGGTGTGACACCGCCTATGCGAATAACATTGCAGCCAATGGAGACCGCCACTGCGGTAGTGCATTTCAGTTTTGAACATCGCAGTAGGCATGCTCCGCTACTGCGGTCACAGGCATTGGCCACAATTGAATGATGCAAACCAGGCGGACCAATTGCATTAGCAGAGTGCCACTGGCACAACACTATGGGCCTATATATGTCTGTGAAATAGCCACACCTGCCAGTTGCCCACAGACACTGCTGCCTGCCTTTCATCCCCACCAACTGCTGCTGTACATCATCTCTGGACCCAGTAATGGCTCGTACTGAGAACCTCAGGGCCTGTCCCTTCACCACAGAGGAGCTGGATGTCCTGGTGGACGAGGTCCTTGGCCAGTACGGGCGGCTATATGTTGCTCCAGAGGTACTGGTAAGTTGATGTGTAACCTTTTTTGACTGCTCAGAATGCTCACACTACGTGACTGTACACTAGTATGTGCCTCTGAGTGCAAGCCAATGTTACTGCATTCCGAGTTTTGCAATCAGCATGGGCCATGCATGAGGTACAAGTTGTTGCACTTGAGAATGTGTGGAGGATGGCACCATAGACACTGGTGCAGCTCCATGAAAGCCAAACATCACACATGTTCTCAGAATGGGTAATGTAAATGTGTGAGACACTGCCTAGCAGAATGACTTCACGTCAATGGGGTGTCTAGCCTTATTCCCCCTGATCCCTGACTGCATGCAATAATGATATGGACCTAACGTGGTTTAGCAGTAGTACAGTTACACTGCTGACTTGAGGAAATCTCACTCTGTGCACAGACATAAATGCACAATACGTGGTCAGTCCATCATGATTGTATGAGGAGTATGCATTACACACATTGGCATGCCCACAGAATTGATAGGCAAATCAACATGAAATCTGTATACATGCCCACATGAATGAAAATTACATGTGAGTATGGTCAGACCAATGCATTTCATGACATGTGTACTGCTATGACATGTGTGGGCAGACTTAAGTTAAATGTCACACTCTCAAAAGCCTTCACAAGGTGCTGAAATTAGTTCTGGTAAAAGTGTTGCGATCAGTGATGCAATCCGCAAAGTGAGAATGCAAATGCACAATGTGTGAACAGGTGCGGTAGGCGTGCTCCGACACTGCGGTCACAGGCATTGGCCCCAATTGAATGATGCAGGATAGCGGTAGAGACATCCTGACACGCGCTGTGTGACACCGCCTATGCAAATAACATTGCATCCAATGGGGACCGGCATAGCGGTAGTACATTTCAGTTTCGAACATCGCGGTAGGCGTGCTCCGCCACTGTGGTCACAGGCGTTGGCTCCAATTGAATGATGCAGGATAGCGGTAGAGACATCCTTACCCACGCGGTGTGACACTGTGACACCGCCTATGTGAATAACATTGCAGCCAATGGGGACCACTATCGCGGTAGTGCATTTCAGTTTTGAACATCGCAGTAGGCGTGCTCGACCACTGCGGTCACAGGCATTGGCCCCAATTGAATGATGCAGGATAGCGGTAGAGACATCCTGACCCGCGCGGTGTGACACTGCATATGCGAATAACATTGCAGCCAATGGGGACCGCCATTGTAGTAGTGCATTTCAGTTTTGAACATCGCGGTAGGCGTGGTCCGCCACTGCGATCACAGGCATTGGCCCCAATGGAATGATGCAGGATAGCGGTAGAGACATCCTGACCCATGCGGAGTGACACTGCCTATGCAAATAACATTGCAGCCAATGGGGACCGCCATCACGGTAGTGCATTTCCGTTTTGAACATCACGGTAGGCGTGCTCCGCCACTGCGGTCACAGGCATTGGCCACAATTGAATGATGCAGGATAGCGGTAGAGACATCCTGACCCACACGGTGTGACACCGCCTATGCGAATAACATTGCAGCCAATGGGGACCGCCATTGCGGTAGTGCATTTCAGTTTTGAACATCGCGGTAGGCATGCTCCGCCACTGCGGTCACAGGCATTGGCCACAATTGAATGATGCAAACCAGGCGGACCAATTGCATCAGCAGAGTGCCACTGGCACAACACTATGGGCCTATATATGTCTGTGAAATAGCCACACCTGCCAGTTGCCCACAGACACTGCTGCCTGCCTTTCATCCCCACCATCTGCTGCTGTACATCATCTGTGGACCCAGTAATGGCTCGTACTGAGAACCTCAGGGCCTGTCCCTTCACCACAGAGGAGCTGGATGTCCTGGTGGACGAGGTCCTTGGCCAGTACGGGTGGCTATATGTTGCTCCAGAGGTACTGGTAAGTTGATGTGTAAACTTTTTTGACTGCTCAGAATGCTCACACTACGTGACTGTACACTAGTATGTGCCTCTGAGTGCAAGCCAATGTTACTGCATTCTGAGTTTTGCAATCAGCATGGTCCATACATGAGGTACAAGTTGTTGCACTTGAGAATGTGTGGAGGATGGCACCATAGACACTGGTGCAGCTCCATGAAAGCCAAACATCACACATGTTGTTCTCAGGATGGGTAATGTAAATGTGTGAGACACTGCCTAGTAGAATGACTTCACGTCAATGGGGTAACTAGCCTTATTCCCCCTGATCCCTGACTGCATGCAATGATGATATGGACCTAACGTGGTTTAGCAGTACTACTGTTACACTGCTGACTTGAGGAAATCTCACTCTGTGCACAGATTCCCTGTGACATGTCATGCAATAGTTCATTTAGTGTGCATATGATCATTAGTGAGATGCTAACTGTCAATTTGGCAGAGGGTACTGATTAATGTGTGTACTGCTTTGACAGTGACCCTATGGAGATGTGCCCAGTCTGCACAAGAGTACAAGGCCTGTATCCATCTAGATTTGTTGGCAACTCACCTCTCACACATCTGCTAAATGTACAGTGGACATGTCATCCTTCTTTTAATTCCATTACGAGTAAAGTCTCACATGTGTATGCACTGTGTCATCATTCTCATTGTACATGAATGTGATTCTTGTGATGGACCACTATTTGCGTCAGTGAAAAGCCCTTAGGCCTGTCTAGAAAATGCACAATGTATCATGGCCCTTCACTAAAATGACTTAGAAAACCATATGTGTAGTCCACCCTCCTATATATGAGGAAGCAATTAGAGGTCTGAGGAGTACACAAGACAGGCCTACACCTTGTGACAAGAGGGAGAGAATGTACGATCAGGTTCCTTATTGTCACCTCCATGACATGTGTAGCTATGCAATTGTCCAGGGCATTATGGGCTGTGTAGCGTAAGACAAAGTGAGTCTGACCACTACTTATCATTTCCAGTGTATTGTCTATAATGCTCACTCACATAGTGCATCACAGATGAGGGCCTGTTTCACCTTGATCTCTGTGCTGGCACTCTGCATGTGTATGAGATGGGCAAGTAGTCTGTCCATCCTCATAGATGTTTTCATTTGAATCTGCAAATTGCTCCAAGTGCAGTGTGTGACATGGTCTATGGCCTCTGCTGTCCATTGATTTATGTGTGTGGTATGTGTATATATGCTCCTGGCCTGGCACACAATGGTCCACAACACAGTGTTAAAAGAGTTCCTGATCTTGTCTCCCATGCCTACTGCTCAAGGTCCATCAGCATAAGGCTATATGGAGGGCCAGCGCCCACAAGGTGCGGGCCCTGGGGGTCTCAAACCAACACCACACTCACTGCCACAAGAGGTGGGATGACATCTGCCGCCTCAGCAAAAACGTTGCCGAAAGGACGCTGGGGCTGGTCCCTTGAAGTGGACGGTAAGTCCGCCAGACCATGACCCCACTATTGGCCCGCATCCTGGCAGTGACACAGCCAGAGCTGGATGGATGCTTGAGGGCACAACAGCAGCAAGTTGGGGGTGAGTATTGTGCAAAGTGTGACTTTGGGTATGAGTGACTGCATGAATCCCAGACCAGAGCAAGCCAGGACCTTTGAGATGTCTCTTGTGTGATGACATCAATTCTATGTAGCCTCAGTGGCGAGTGCAGAGGTTCAGCATGTGTACAACGTTTAAATTCTCATGTGGCAAAATCATTAACGGTGTCATAGCAAGTCATCTTGACATGTTTTCATCTACCATTTGGTGAATGTTGTCTGAACTGAGACCTTCCTACCCAGGAAAAGACATTGTGTGAAGTGTGTAGCCCAGTACACTTGTCAGGCTTGTGTGTGCTGTGTGGCTACCACAATAGTGTGATCATGTGATGATGTGTAAGTGGCTAGAGACATGCCCAAATGTGGACTCAGGGTGCAGTGAGTTGGTAGAGGTTACACCTGTCCCATGGGTTGTGTTTTTCTGAATGATACAGATGACAGCATCACTGCAAAACATTTAGCCTAATATCAGCAGCATGGCATCACATGATGTAATTTCCTGCCACAGTGACAGCAAGTGCACACAGGTGCTGATGGGGTAGATGGTGATGATTGCAGTGATGCATTGGCTGATTTGCATTTGCCAATTTTGCACACGGCAACATGACTGGGATGGTTAGACTATGGAAGTTTGATGCAAAGTAGCTAAACCTGGCTATTGTGAGATTGGTTTGGCACTAGGGCTTAACATGGTTGGATGTGCTTAGTGGGTATGGCAAATTGTGACATGAGTGAGGTGTTGGACTGTAATTTTATAATGAAAGAAGCAAATGTTACTCAGAGTGTCAGTCCTCAGTTATGTGTGCATTGTGGAGGGGTGTCCATATGCATCAGTGCATGGTGAAGTTGTGGCTACTGCTTTTAATCAGTGAGTGAATTCTTGGAACATTGATGTGTAATGGATGTCAATAGTCAGCACAAAGTAGGAATGTCGGATGCCAGACCCTAGGTATTGGCAAACATTAGCTGTCCTAATGGAGGCCACTCACAACTTCTTCTACAGAAGGTACTCTCATCCCTTGGATCAATGACGGCCTGTCAGCCAATTGGAATGGTGTTGGTATGTGACATGTCACAACACATAAAGGCCTTGCATTACATTGCCCTTATCATGCTATTGTGCTTTGTCTATGTGACTACATTGGTACATGGGGCTTATTTGCACTTCAACACCATAAAATATGTGTCCTTGTGACATATGCAGCAGTGTGAGTCTAAGAGACATCAACTGGCAGTGAACAGCAGTGAGCATCATGTTAGTGTGCATTTAGAGATGTGTGCTGTGCACTTCCATGTAATTGATACATCTACAAAGTTGACACCAACGTACAACTGTAGTTGTGCTTCAGTGCACAACATAGTGGATTTAAGGAGGTAATATCACTTGACAATGGATAGGTTTCACTTTGTATCTGTGGGGTTCAGT
The DNA here is from genome assembly GCA_963921515.1 of Calotriton arnoldi. Lineage (NCBI taxonomy): Eukaryota > Metazoa > Chordata > Amphibia > Caudata > Salamandridae > Calotriton > Calotriton arnoldi. Next base: position 62,622 of record CAWUFW010016090.1, read on the forward strand.
GAACTCATACTTCAAGTGTGAGAAACACAACATATTTGGATGTGTAGCTCTCTTACCTGCAGGCATGTAGGTATGCCTACAGATGATAGTATGTGATGTTGAAATGTAGACACATGCACAGCAATTTGGCTGTGTCAACGCAACATGGAGCATGACTATCCACTAAGCATGTTTCCATGCATCAGCTGATTATTTCAGAAATTTGGAATATGCAGACAGTACATGGAGTAATTAACTGTGGGACTTTCAGTCCAAGTATTTCTGTTTGTATTGCATATAATGTTTGTGAGGATGCCACTTTACTGAACCTATGTCTCTGTCTCTTGAAGCATCTACCGAGGGCAGGGAAGGAGAGGAGCCTGACACCGTTGGGGAAGCTACTGGCACAACTGGTCCACGGGAGTACAGTGACACTGAGGGGACCAGCACCTCGGAGGGGGACAGGAGTGCCCTGGAGGATTCCCGTCTGGAAACACCATCCTCCACATCTTCAAACTCCAGCGGTGACTCCTCGGTGTTGGCCGGCACAGGAAGTTCAAGATCTGCATCTTTGTCCGCCACACCCCGCACTGTGTCCATCCTCCCTGATGCCCCCAAAGGGCTATCCGTGCCCGCTGCCCTAAGAAGGGTAGAGTCTCCTTCCCCCCAGGCACCGCTGCCCCTGTCTCCCCTCCTGCCCTCAGTGTGGAGGCCATAGACATTTTGCCGCAGATGTGTGTGGGTCAGACTGTGCTCCTGAATGCCCTCCAGGATCACAGCAACAAGTTGTCACAGGTTGTTGCGTTCATGGAGGGCATTAATTCGGACGTGGGTGGCCTGCACAGAACTGTCCAGTCTTTGTCCTCCACAGTGATGGCAGCCATTCAGCAGTCCCAAGCTCACAGTCCAGCTCCTGTCCCTTCCGCAACCACCCTCCCAGTGCCCCCACCTGACCAGAGCACACACACACCAGAGCACTCGGGCACCCAGTCATCCACACGCAGCACAAAACAACAGCACTCCGAGCGAACCAGGCACCATACACCATCACCACAGCACACAAAGAGCACACATGACCGCACCACAACAAGCCCATCACAGGACACTCAGAGACATAAGGAAAAAAAACATGCATCCACATTGCATACCTCACATTCCTCGCCCTCCAAGCGCACTCCCATCCCCACAACTGATCCCAAAGTCAGACAAACACTTTCCCTGTCTGCCGTGGACCTGGTGCCTGCCACAACTGCCCCCAAACCCCTTCAGAGGGCAGTTTTGCCCAAAACTTCCACTCCCACCCACACCCCTGTGAAGCGTGGACAGGAGAGCAAAGTGGGGAGTGTACCTTCACAACAGGGGAGGCAGGGGAAAAGGCCACCCCTACCCCAGCATACCACCAGGTCTGGCAAATTCCCACAGGAAGATCCACCACCACCACCTGCTACACTATCAGGGAAGAGCGAGGCTGTTGGGGCCACCTCACTTCTCACTTGTGGCAAGACACTTGGTGGATATCGGATCCCCAAACAATTGAGACCCAGCCCTCCACATGCACCATCAGCCACTGAGCCTCCACACAGCATGTTTCCACCTCACCATGCCACGACTCCACCCGGTCCAACCAGCCCTCAAGCTCCCACATCCACAGATCCCTCTACCCCAGCCAGTTCTCCCCCTCCCAGGTCCAGTCCTCCGACTGGCCCAGACAGTCAGCCCCCTCCCAGTTAAACTTCCACCCAATTTTTAAGCCTAGTCCCCCTTCCCACCCCATTCCTCCCTGAGCGGTGCCTGGACTGCCCATTTGATGCCCCTATCCTGGAGTGATTCCCATGGCAGTGGACCGTGTTGCATGTTTGTTGTGCAAGTTTTCATACACACATGTGACTTGAAATGTGGACTGGCCGTTGGCCTTAATGTTTTGCACTTTTGATGCCGATTCAGAATTTATGTAATAAAATATGTTAGTTATGTTCTGAGCTTTGTCGCTGGCCTTGCTAATGATGCAGTGCAATGTATGTGTATATGTTCATCTGTTACATGCTCTGTATGCCACATTCACATTGACATCTACTTGATTTGCTTTTGCCGAGGTTGCCAGATGTTACAGCAACTTTTGTGCTTATTGATTTAGAGGCATGATGGTGCCATGATGCTTGTCTGTGATGGTCTACTCTTGTCCTAATCATTCTATTGTTGGGGCTCTACTTTTGTACACATGTCGTATTTGGATGCTGTACCACAACAGCAGCAAATTCTATTCACATGATGACTTGAAGGGTGGACAGGGTCTGTCATATCTGTGGTATCTATCTTGATGTGTACACACCAGTGTAGATGTGTAGTCATCTTGTGTAGGTCTGGCTTCATAGTCACATGGTTACATTTGAATGTGTGCACTTGAGTACTCATACAGTGTGATTGTCCAGTCATTAGCTGCAGTATTGATGTGTATGTGCCCTTGAGCATGACCCTTACACACATGTATGATGCAGTTGATGAGTACCTGTTTGTGTACATGATCAGACACCTGCCGGAGATTTTGTGCACATGTATGAGTTGTTTCTGGAGCAATGTGCAGTCTGTCTGTGTGACCTCACAGTCCTAGGGTCCACCTACTGTTTTGGCCACATCATCTGTGAGTATGCAGAGTGTGTCACTGCAATGTCTGTGTTGTGAGTTTAGTGATCAGCCATGGCTCTTGCTTACCTTTGTTCTCACTGTGCTGACTGGCTCTGGCAAACAAACATTATATGTGACTTTTCACATACATTGATGTCACTTTACACTTTATCTACTCCACTATGTGGTATTCAAAGTCATACCAGCCCCAAGAAGACCATTTGAGGCCTACACATTGCGAGTTACTCCTCTATGTGTTTTTGCTCTGTACACTTCTCACCTGTACAATACTAATGTATACACCACTTCAGTCAAAAACTGTTCCCCTCCATGCCATGCCAGTTTTTGACCCTCCCCACCACTCCATTGTGTGACACTATACTGTGGGAGGATGATCTGTGTCCAGAATCATTGTCCCCCTCAGCACTGTTTAACAAGTTATCATGTGCTATTTGAGTCTACTTGATTGCAGTAATGGTTGCTCATGTACAGTACAGATGAGTTTCCAGCACAGTCCTCTAGTCTTGTTCCATGCATATGTGTTTGCCTGAGTTGTGCAGCAGTAGGTGATAGCAGAAGTGTGTATCTGTTTGCTGAGGTACTGCTACTCATCCTGAGTGTGAAGTGATCTGTGTGCTGTGATGATTGGTGGTGTTCAAGTTCAGAGTGGTGAAATCAGATATGTCTGATACTGGTTTTAGTGGTGTTCACAAACTGCTTACTGTGCATGCACTGCTGTCAGTGGATATTGCATTGTCCTTGCCAGGTGTGAGTCCCCCTGATGTCCAAATGAGATTGCTTTGGGATGTGTTTGGATGTGCATAGGTTAAGAATTTGTTGTTGAGGGATGCAGTGTTTGGCTTGTGTTGGATCTTTCTACTGACATGTCCATGTGTGCGTAATGTTGTTTTTGTATTTGGATGCATTCAGATGGGTGTTGTATTTGTACTGTGCATTTCTTGAGTGCATGTCACATATGGCAATGTGGAGTGTTGTGTATTAGCTTATTTTGTGTGCACCATTGTGCTATGGCCTTCTATCTTTGAACAGTGACTTTCAAGATTGTGCGTGGGAATGCTTGTGCAAAACACTGACACCATGCTCACTTTGTAACCTCTGGAGTGTCTATGGCTGTATTGGCCTAAGTGTCTGGATGCACACACTTTGGAGTTATATATGTCATGTGTTTCTGTTTATTTAGATTAGGTTGGATTATGTTGTCAGTGCAGTTTGCCTGAGGAGAATATTTTATCTGTTCCAGGGTGGTCTGGGATCACATTGCCTATCCACTCTTTTGATGCACATGTCCATGGTTGTTGGACTTCTTTTGGTGTGGTTTGTGATACATGTATTTAGCTATTGCGTTGAGTTCAGCATTCAATCATACATCCTTGAGTGGACCTCAGACGTTTCTAGATGCACACTATGGTGTAGCATTAGGTACCAGGGTACTCATAGGAGCTTATTTTCACCTTTCTCAGAGATAGTCCCAGGTGTAGAGCAGTGAGGGGGGAAGATGGGTAGGTAAGGGGTATGTGTGAAGGTTATAGTTAAGTTTGACAGTCAGGGAATGTCACCGTGATCCATGAGTGTTGTGCTGGTGGTATAAACATGTCATATTAGTTAATACAGATGAGGGGCTTGTCACTTTATGGCTTATGAGAGGTCATCTCATTCTGGTCCAATGCATTACTTGCATTTCTGGTTCACAGTGATACTGCACAGATGATAACTTTCATACATTTGTAATCTCTGTGCCACACTAGTGTTAATGGATGTCCTAGGTGTAGTGTGACATGTGGTACCTCTTAAATTCAATGTGCATATGGTGCCAGTCGTTTCTCCATGCATTTCCTGCACTGTGCCCTCCACTTTTGGATAGTTTACTTGTTATTATACAGTGCTGCTGACTTATAGTTTGTGTATGAGGCAGTGTTAGAGTGTATGAGCTGTATCAAGGGCTTAACATGCAGCCTGACCTGTTCCAAGGTTGGTAATCTGCACAGTGAATCTTCATTTATTCAATTACTCACATCTATTCACATGAGTGGAAGGCAGGTGTGAGGAAGAGGAGGGTTATCATGAGTCTCAGGTCAGAGTTTACTGCTATCAAGATGGACTCTTCATGAAACTTTGGCATTTATTCAATGCTTTATAGTTGGTGCTACCTTTGTTGAGGTTGAGTAATGGTGTGGAGGTGTTCTGTGAAGCTGTCAGTGTAGTCAGTGTTGTTGATGTACAGGACATATTCACATGGGGTAATTTCGTGCAGCAGTACACAAGTGAATCAAATGCACACTGGTGCTTACTTGGAGTTTGCTGTTTGAGTGAAATATTCTACAGTGTTGTATGTTATGGTCTTTCATTATGTGGTATGGTCTGCCATTGTATGTGATGAGCCTGGCAATGTCTGCGTGGGGTGTGTGCTGAACTGGGATTATGTGGCAGTGGTGGGCATCTTCATATGTCATCTATCATGGCTCTCTGACTCAGCCAACACCTTGTTGGACTACTGTGAAATAGCCATACACACCCTGTTTGCTCTGCCCTCCTCTGTTCCACCTTGTATGTGGACTGACCCTTATTGGGCTGCAATGATGTATATTGTCCCTTTAAAGAGACTCTTGCCTCATACGTCACTCCTCCTGCTATACATTTGGTAATGATCCTCCTGAGATGTCACTATAGACAGTGTGCCTGCACATGACTCCTTGCAGCAGATATGTTGTGCTAACTGGAGGCTCTTTTATATATATTTTTGGGGTGGAGGTTATTATGAGGATCTTGCTAGCTTGGGGCAATGTGCTGGACTTCAGCAACAATGTGGTCAAGTTTTTCCACCGCTTCACCACTGCAGTACGTGACCGCCACGCCCGGGCTAGATGCCATAATTTCTATGGAGATGGATGCCCCTGATGCTGAGATGACAATGTGCCTACGTTCAAGACATGGGTACTTTGAAGATGGTATATATTCCTGTGTCCACCAGGGTGTCCGATGTGGACCGGACACATATCTCAGCGCGAAAGTTGTGTGTTGGTGTTGTACAGGGGTTGAATGCGGGGACATGTTTTGCACTTGCCTCTGGTGTTGACCGTGACAGCGTCTTATCTGCTGGTAGTGGATCAGGTAAAGCAGCGGTAGGGCTTGTAGAGCAGGATCCATGATGGCAGAAACATGTAGAGGTGTGTGTGGCTCGAGTTTCGCTCTCCGCAGTTGTGCTTCCGCCATCTCAGATGTGGTTGTTTTTCCACTGAGTACTGATGGGCTGTTTGACGCATCGTGATCTGTTTGGCGGTCGGGATGTCATTCCGCACGGTGGGCTTTCCCTATTGGCTCCCTCCGGCACCATTGTGGAATGAAATTTCTGGCGGATCCGGAAACACCGTGACGGACGGAAAATGGGCTATCTTTGCCCGTCGTAATATGGCGGTCGCGATCGCTGCTTCTGGAGTAACTAAATGGACGTTTTCCGCCACGCCAGCACCGCGGAGGTGCCTACGACCACCATCGTAATCAGCCCCTATGAGCCGGATCATACTTACTTTAAGATGTTGGGATATTTCTCTTGGATTTTGGATGTAATTTGCACAAGTACATAAGAAATGTATTATTTTATGTATAATTAAATTGTTTTATTTAAGATTGTATATATGTATGCTGTTTTAGTGCACTATAGTTTGAGCTTTGTTTTTCTATAAGAATTTATTCTTGGAAATAAAATATATGTTAACACTAAAAAAGTTCTGACTGCTTGCTACACCCAGATGATCAGAAGATTGCGCATCCGTTATCTTCATGCAGAGACTAGGGGCAATTTGTGATAATCTAATTACTACGAAAATACACAGTTGGGTAGAACTAGGGTTTGAGGCAGTTGGGAGTTGGATCAAGAATAGGAATCTCATTAATCTGGAACAAGTTTAGAATAAAAGCAAAAATCAAGTTGGATGGTATGGATTTTCATATATGAAATTATAGTTAGAATAAATAGTCTTCAAATAGATGAAATTGAAAATTATAGTTCCATAGCCACAGTGGTGATCGCACAAAAACTCATATATCATAGTATCAGTCAATGGATTTGATACCTCTGTAATCTGAATTATAAACAAAATGGAATCATAGGTAAAATAAAAATACAGTGAAAGATCAGATAGACCCTTGGATGAATAGGGAGATCTAGGAAGACATCAGATCATGGTAATAGAGCATTAAGGGCTGCTAACTTTAAGAAAATGCTACTATTGCACAGTGGCTTATAGATTATGTGCCCAATTGTATTCACTAATTAAATCCTAGTATTTCTGACCAGTACCCAAGATGCTTCAGACAGGGGTCGAAAAATACAGATATCTTGGAACTCCTTATTTTCCTATAAAGTGATTTGATGGAGAAAACTGTGAAGCCGAATACTCTGTTAATACTATTAGAGAGTTCTAAACATCTTGGCATAACCTCCACATCTAGGTGCAGGTGGTGGCTTATTGTGATGCTTGTAGCCGATTCACTGATAACCAGATCTTAGAAAGCAAAAGACTCACCCTTGTTTGATTCACGGTTGCAGAAAATTAGGAAGATTAATTCTACTAAAAAGATCTATTATGAAAGAATTCATTTGCTCTATAAATATGATTGGAATCAGAATTAACACATGCACGTTATGTGATAAACTGATATTTATTGATCCATGATTTTGAATTAGCTCGATTTCTTATTTTTCTGTATTTTGGTTTTGAAATGTTTGTTTCAACAGAAAACTGAATTAAAAAATGGATGCAAAGATGCATTTCATGGTAAATTACAGCTCTAAATGCCGGGGTTCCATTTTGTGTCATTACTTTTAATTTCATGTAATTCTTCCTACATTTGACATTATTATGTAAAACCGAATTTTGCACTCTCAGAGCTGTTATAAAGAGAGCAGATATGTACTGCAGAGTCAACAATGGCACAATAGCATCCATCTGTTCTTACATTTCCAGTATCTAGTTTAGAATAATTCATTTTTTTCTCTCTGTTCCCTTTCAACTTTTAAAGCTAAGAAACAACACTTATACTGGCTAAATCCATATTTGGTTAGAAGTAGCAGTCTTTGAGCTTCCCAATACACTTTGGAAGGATAATATAGCTCAATATTTTCTTTTCATTTAATAAACTTAGAAAATCCGCAGCTTAGATCCAATATTTTAGCAAATTGTTTATTGTTTCTATCTGCAAATATTCAACAGGCAAAGCAGAAAACGCACCTACGTATAGGAAAAAATACCAATCACTACCTTTCCACAGAACAACTCCCTGCAGCTTTTTTCATATACCAATCTGGGCTTAATCTTTGCCTATTTGCGTCATAAGGAAATTTGTTACACCCATCCTTTAATCCTGGCTGACAGGCATCTGCATCCAGGAATGCTCGAATTAATGCTGTGTTCATTGCCCTGTATTGAAAAGGGTATAGGTCTCTTGGGTAGGGTAGTTCCAAATCAAGTATCAATTTCCTTTGCAGAAGGTCACTATCAATATCCTCAGTCTTTATGTCTGGAAGTAACTATGTGAACCTCTGCTATTTTAGGGGGATTGCAAAGCAGTGTGTCCAAGTGTAACTGTCTCAGTGGGGTCAAGAGAATCAATTTGATAATGAGGTGTCTCTGTAGAAGTGTAGTAGAGCTCTGTGGAAGTTCAGAATAGTCTCTGAGCACCAGGTCTGCTATGGAATCTATTACATTGGTAATAGGATGATTTACATTGGCAACAGAATGATTAGTAGTCAGATCTTCATAATCAATAGCAGCACAAGAGCATCAAGAAGTTCCTCTTCCAGCAACATAAAAAGAGGAGTGAAAAAGTCAAATCAATTTAAAGGACAGAAAGCTGTCCATCCACTTCCTCTTCCTTTGAACTTTTCACAGTGAGCTCGAAAGCATGCCAAAGGTTACATGAATGTTTTACTGCTTCAGCAAGTTTTGCTTTATTGAGCAGTCTTTGTCTTGCTGCACCAGTTTTGGCTTCACTGATGATTCAGGCTCAGTCATGATAATTATATATTCTTAGCTCTGTAGAGATTTGAAATTAAAATAGGGAGGATCATTCACTCATTGTTGAGGCAATCACAATTGCTCTGATGTCCTGGAGTCCAATGCAAAGAGGATTGTGAATAGGGTTGCCACCTTAATGGTTTTTTAATTGCATGACCAGTATTTTTCATGTCCCAGCTGGAGCAGAAACTAGGAAAATGAACTAAATCTGGTGTTTTTCCCCCATTATCACTACATACTTAAAATAGCAAATATAAGACGAAAGCACTGTAAAATGTGTTCTAGAGCTGCCTTAATGACCCCTTGCTGGTAATTAAATCAAACAAAGGCATAAAGGCCATACAAATGAAAACAGATGATTTGATGCTAAGTTCCATTTAAGTATCATGTCTGGGCCTTTGCAGAAACTTGAAAATGAACAAATGGCCAGTATTTTTATCTGGGAATGGTTGCAACCCTAAAATTGAATTTAGCTTCCACGGTCGTTGCTTGGATATGCACATCTGCTTGTCTGGCAGGTTTGGGTATCGGACTAGAATATATTGTGCAGTTTAAAATGTAGCCCTCTAGGAAGTTTCATGAAACATGTAAATCCCTTTTGGGAAATAGTAACACTATAATAGAGAACAGGGAAATGAAATGCCATATTACTTCTTTCCGGTATAGTTAGGAGGTGAAAAGAAAAGGGGGTCTACTAATAGGTCAGCAAGCAGGGCAGTCTTTTGGAAATATGCTTCTTGAAGGGAATAGGGTCAGCTTAATGTTTACTTCTACGACTTGCACTTTCAATAATGTTACAGCTCATTTCACAGTTTAGTTTTCAGACAAGATTTTATGGTTCAATTAGTTTGTATTGATTTTAAGAAGAAGCTGTCCTCAAAGAATGAGAGCAAAGCATTCAATAATCAATTATGCCCCTACCTCCCCCAACACATGGTCCATTCAGGATTATACAACATGATCTGGTGCAGCAAAAAGCAGCAGGTTCCATTCTCAAGGTGCTGGATGTTTGCTGGGATTGCTTCAGGTCAGATCTTGCAGAAGGATATGAAAGGATTTCAGATTCCTTGGATAGGTGATGGATCTGGTTTATTGTTTAAAAAGTCTAGCTATCTTTCCTATTGAGTCCCAAGTTCTTGTCTCTTCGCTGCTATATCATAGGAGATCTTTTCCATCCATTGAGTAAGCCGTATCCCATGATGCTAGTCAATCTCTAAAGGTGGATCCATTTGAACTCATTTGGATAATATCATTTGCTTTGCTATAAGTAGTAGTAATGAAGCTAGTTTCCTGATGCCTTCTTGGACACCCATTTTATCTCCGGCATCGCCTTTTATGAGGGTTTAAGCCAATCTTATAATCACTCTGTGCTAACCTGCTTTTTATTGGGGGTCTGCAATGTTTTTATGAAGGGTAGAAGATTTGCATAGTTCTCAATTATTTGCTTTCATGTAGTTCACAGAGTTACCCAATTCCTCTTCGCCTAATCCCTAGGATTTTTTCCCTCTAGGGTGTTGGAGGGTACTGACAACAGCCGTGCCTTACTCTGTTGAATACTGTAATTCACACCAATAACTTGCAAGCATTTTATATATGAGTGTGGGTTTTCTCATGTGGGAAAGGTGCCTCCATGTTACACTTGCTTATAAAATGCTTGTGAGAGTTCATTTTGTTGTGTTGAAGTATAACTCTTCTAGAATATTGCAAGCTTCCATATGTTTCATACTAAATTTGCGAAAAATGCAAAGTTTGTGAGAAAAATAAAAGTGCATCCTTTCATATAGCTAGTTAATATTAAGGCAGGATTTTATTGATCCTTGCTGTTGAATGTCCAAATGAGTATCTTCATTTCAACTAACCAGTCCTTGAAACAGACACAGGTTGAGACTAAACCCATGGAATCAGTGCCAACCAAATTGTAGGAGCAAGAACTAAGAACTTGCAAACTATAGAGGTTTCTAATTAGCAAGGCCCTTCCCAGCCCCTCAAATAAATTCATGAATAAAAATAACCTTGAAAAAAGACACCATTAAGAGTACTGCACAACCCAATATGCTCGACAGATGCACAGTGCCACTAAATGTATGCCGAACTCCTTTGCCAAACAAATAAATACCCAATACAATTACTCTTCAGTAATAGCATTGTACTAATAAAAAACTTACAACTCATTTGTAACAGTCTAGCATAAACTTTTTTCCAGCCCTGAATCCAGTTTCTGATGTCAAGAATGGGCTTGTAGAGCCCTGTTTGCTTTCTATACATGTTGCTGTCTTTGGATCCCTGAGACCAGGAGTAGCAGGGGATGTGCCAGTGGTACTTCAGAATACGATGGGTTTATCAGCAGCTAGTTCCAAGTATAAATAATTGACATGGACACCAGTATTTCATAATCAATGCCAAGACTCAATGCAAGAAGTCTGGAACGGCATCGCCACCTTTGAACACCACACTGATTGCTCCATTCACCCCAGGTATCCTGAACACAAGGCATTCTCCTGTGCACAGCAAAAATGCCGCTGTACAGCACAGATCGGTAGTATATCCAGCCAAGGATAACTTCAACATAGAAATCTCACAGTGACAGTGACAATCTCCCTCTGCAGTGGGATTTATAGTGCAGAGTGAATCAGTCTCCTGAACCCAATGGTGTCTCCCAAACATATTAGCACTGTCCCCAAGTACACAGACCCCCTTATCTCCCTTAACCAAATGTAGTTTCCAAGCTATGTTAATAATGTACATCTACATTGTCCAATACCAATACCAAGAAAATTAATTTGAGCAATATTAGTATAGGCCATAAAAGTACATAAAACACATAAAATATCATGCAATTAGAAACAGCAAATAAATACCGTTTTGAAACATTCCTGCCATCATAACATTATTTCCATGTAGGAAGATCAACCAGTCCAGCACAGCCTCTTCCTAATATGAATTGCTTTACAAATAAGTGAGGCAACACTAAAACAAATGACTGGGGATTCCAATGCACACAAAAGTGCATAGCATCTTTGTAGTCCCTAATGTTAGGTACAATAAATAGGGTTTTTTAAATGTATTTCCTAAATCAACATAACACTGACAGAAAAGCATAAAATGTAAAGTGCATTGCTTGGATTTACCATCACGCGGGCATGGGGTAGCTGTTAAAACCCATTTGTTTATTTTGGGGGGAAAAACAAGGTGATGAGCCATACTCAGTCGTAATCTGGTCAGCGCATAGCGAAGTTGACTTGTTACCCACGATAGGCAGGGTTGGACTCTTATCGAGAAGGTATGAGCCATATATTTTGCAACCATGTGCTTCCCTCTATCAGCAACAGCTTTGTTTTTTGCCCTTGCGTCTAACAGTGCAGACTTTATTGCCGACGTCTCAATTGTTAATATCTAAGTCGGATCTTCAAGACCGGAGCAGCCGAATATCATTCTGAGAGAGTTGTTAATAAAAGACACACAAGGTAATTTAATAATGTGATCCAGACTTAGGCAGTCCTGAATAATAGACCTCGTGAGATCGGTTTCAGATTTAGTCCATACAGGGAGATAGGTTATATTAGCAAAATATCATCCAGGTGATTCATACCTAGTTCTGTGTGCATAATGGTGGTGGAAGCCGAGGGGGAGGGGGCGGGTGCAGAGAAAATGCCTTAAGAAGTTGTCTTCCTCAAGCTGCAAGAGGTAGCTTGGCACATTACCCCACACACCTTCGCCATAAGTTGCCACCGATAGAACTTTAGCCTTATAGATGGTAACCATCTCTTTGATGGGACAGCTTCCAATATTACTAGAACAGCTAAACACCCGCTTGCACATTCTTTCCATCTTGAGCCTCGTGTTGTATGTTCGGCCCAGGCATTATTTGCAGTAAAAGTCATGCCTAAATAACAGAATGACTTGACCTTTGCTATCTGGACGCCTTCTAGATAAAATAGACTAACATTCTTGGGAATTTTCCCACAGGTCATTGTAAATGTCTTTGATTTATTGATGATTTCCAGCTTTCTGTAATCCATAAAAATCTGTGAAAGAGTCCATTAATCTCTGTAGCCTGACCGCGGTCCTTGACAGGAGGACTGCGTCATCTGCGTAGAGAAGGACGGGGTATCTGGCGTCATGCAATAATCAGGTCATCGGCCTCCAGAGGACCGTAGCATGTCGTCAACCCTGTTTATGAATTGAGAACGTCTACATTGTTAGTTTAAGGTGTAGAGAATCCTGGTCTTCTGGAACCTTAGGGAAGCTCTCTGATATAATAAAACTCGCTTTGTGCAAATAAGATTATAGAAAAACTAACACTATTGCTCATTTACCCGGTATTTGCTCTTGGATATTTTATTTTTACACTGTCCTTGGTCATTGAAATTACCGCACTACATGGCGATTCTCTGCTATGCCAGTGAGTGGAAGTAGAAATTACTTTTCTATGTAGGTGTGTTATGACGTTGAAGAGCAAAGGCAAACTGAGCACAAACTCAGGATTTGCCCAATTGCAACATATACCTTCGATTCTGACATTATCACCAGGGCTCCACTTGAACTGGGCTGTGATCAGCAATTTCCAATCTTTTCTATTCTCTTATTCACTGTAATGTCCCAATGGTGCAAGTACAGCACATTCTGCCAGGAACACGTCTTGACCATACATCAGCACAAATCTGCCGCACCTATGTTCCTCCAGTACAGAGGTGAACTGAAATGCACCTTAATACTGACCAGGTGCAGCCCTCGTATTTCAGCAAATAAGGGCACACAGGCACAGAGCACTACAATACATCTCTCTCCTGAACTGCCACCACCCTGGTATTTTAGCAGTGAGGAGCACACCCACCCACAACTATATCTAATGCATCTTCATCCTGACCTGAGGCACCCCATTCAGCTCTAGTAATGACATTTATACATAGCACTGCCAGTGCACCTCAATCCTGTACTGCAGCACCTCCTATTGCAGTAAAGGCACACACTGTTGGTGGTGCAAAGAACTAGTGTTATTCTGACACTGGTGGTGACCTGGACACAGCTCTGTAAAGCAAGTCAGTCCTGACCTGTCGACATCACCTATTCCTATATTGACCCGCACAAACATTGTTGCCCATGTTCCGCAGATTTTGATATGTAGCTCCTTCACATATTGGATTGAAGACATCCACGTGTATGCACCTCAGTCCTGACCTGCTACACCTAGTTATTGCCAAACTAGGACCCACCCACCCACAGCTCTGCCAATGATGCATCAACTGCTATTTTAATACTGTGACTTATACAATGGGAGCTGGACTTATAAAACTCAATCTCAAGGTGTTCCCCTTCCTGATTTCCAGGACAGGAGCTCAAACAAAGCTGTGCCAATTCACCTAGTGTTGATTCTCACCTTTAGCTCCCATATTATTGGGTGTCTGCAGACACAGCTCTGAATATACACCTCTGTCCTAGCTTTCACATCCTTAAACTACTCCTCTGCTTGGACTCCCACACAACTTTAATTATGCGCTGCAATTCTGACCTCACCATCTCTGCATCGCCCCATTATCTCCCAATTGTTTGCAAGGGATCAGGAAGTGACTGGAATTGCGAGAGTGATTTGACCTAGGAGTGAGAGAGGTAACAGAAATGTGACAGGGAACAGGAGTTTGACTGGGATTCGGAGAGTGACAGAGAATGGAAATGTGAAAGAGATGGAAAGGTGGCATGGTTTGAAATCTGAGTGTGTGATGGGATTGGGAGTTTGAAGGGATTTTGAGTGTCCCATGAGAGGAAACCTGGCAGCGATTGGGATGGTCACATTGTTTGGGAGGGAGTGATGCACCAACGTCCCACCTGATGGCAGCAACATCTGAGTTGATCTTAGGTGAGCGGGATGTACTGCTTTATGAGAGCATTTTGGACCAGGTTGCTGCCAATGGGCCACCACACATGGCTGTTAGGCTCACCTAATGGCTGCCAAAACGCCGGTACATTTTCCCACGCTCACGCATTTCTCTCTAGGGGCAGTGATGGAAGATGTGTCTCCATAATGCTCTAACTTATCTTTCCCAGAACCCTCTAGTGAGGATTTATGGATTATATCTTTCCCTTTCCAAGATGGCCACCCCATCATTAGTTGATATGAGGTGATTGCCAATCCAATATGACTAAGCTCTCTTCTTGTAAGATTTTAACTGTTTTTAGGGTGTAAAAGCCAGCTCATTTGTTTCTCCTTGCGTCGCAACACTTCTTGCTCTCTGCTGGTGTGTTTCTTGCTCCTGATCAGTTTAGGATTTACTGGTTCTTCAGCCATTATAGTTCCTTCTAGAAAGCACCATCAGCTTAGGTGCTTTCATGTGTTTCTGTCATAGTGGCTACTGGAAGGGGTCGTCCTTACCTCAGGCAGTCCTAGACACTAAAGACCTGGGCTTCTTGATCTACCGATGGTCAGAGGTTTCTCACTAGGCGTCTGGCTCATGACAGGGAGTCAAGGATCACCTTATCTTACTCATGATGACCTTTATTGCTCTTAACAATGTGTCTTTGTATTTTGCTTAGTACCACAAATTTGTCATTTGCTATATCACAGTAAAAAAGAGATTTTACTATGCACATTTTAATTGTAATAAAGTTCAATTAGTTGTCACAAAGTGATGTGTGTGGCACTATAAAAAAAATAACTACACATTATTGCTTACATGAAGTTACTATAAGTGATAACTCTCAGGGGTATATTCACAAGATCTTGTGCTAAACATCTCCAAAAAATGTTAACGCAACTTTACACATCGCAGTCCATCGCAGGAAAATAACCCTGTGTTAACGTGGAATTCACAACACGGCGGTACAATGCGATAGTCACCTGAAACCGCGGACAATGTCCGCGATACAACCACCGCGACGGCGATAAAAACACAAACCCCAACACCAAAAAACGTGCGATGAGCCCATTCGCGATGAGGAAATCAGCGATAAGCAGCGCCAGGCCTGCCATACACACACGGCAGGCGGGAAAATCAATACAAAAGGAGAAAAAACACACAAACACAAAATGACCAACACCGAAGCACCATGGAGGCAGCCGGTGCAGGTGCAGAGGACGAGCGCAACCAAACAAGTACCCCGGACGACCAGCCCGGGACCACGGTGACAGGGAAGGGCAAGGACAAGAAGAAGAGGAAGACGAAGTACAGTCCGCAGGAGAATCGGATCATGGTCACGGAGGTGATAGAACACCATCAACAACTGTTCGTCACCTCCAATGTGTCATTGGGCACCAAAAATGGATTATGGCGGTCCATTGTGGACAAGGTGAACGCCGTCGGAGAGCACAAGAGGTCAATGGACAAGGTCAAGAGGCGATGGAATGACATCAAGTGCAAGACCAAGGAGAAACTCGCAGCCAACCAGAAGGCAGCAATGCAGACTGGAGGTGGGAGCCCAGCGCCACAGCTGGAGCTGGATGACATGGAGGAGCTGGTGTCGACAGTCATCAGTGTGGAGACCGTGGCAGGAGTCGGGGCACCGGACACTGCTCGACATGACACAACACAACGGCAACAGGGTGAGTAACCACCAGGTACTGGGGGGATGGGGGGAGATGGCCACAATGGCACACATGCACAATCAAGCAGAGCACAGTGCACACCCACAATGACTCTGGATCATGGCCCTGATCTACACACTGTCACAATGTACATTGCCATGCTGTCTGAAAGTCAACATGTACCATGCGGCCACATACATGTGGACACATTGTAACACAGCATCTCCCCTTCACATTGCAGGGGCACCGTCAACGCCACCTGCAGAGCAGTCCCAGCCACTCTTCACTGATGACGAGCAGGACACCACCAGCATCGACACCCAAGCCCTCCAAGACATCATTGAGCTCATCCGCCAATCACCTCCAGGGCCAGGGCAGCCCAGCTGCATCGAGGAGACCCCACCCACTCCACAAACCACCCAGCAGGAGGCACCCACAACCCCGGCTGTCTCCCAAGACCCCCCGACCTACCCATGGCCTTCCAGCGCCGTGTGTTGGAGGTCCAGAGGGAGATGGCTGAGCAGGTACGGGTGGGGTTCGACCTCATGGCTACCAAACTCGACGCCATCCATGGGTGTCTGAGTCCCATCAGGGACCACCTCCAGTCCCTAACGGACACCCACACGCCACTCCATGGTCTCCAACGAGCCCTGGCTGACATTGCTGGAGTCATGACTCGGAGACAAGAGCACCTGTCCGCTCAGGGTGGCTCCAGCGATGTCAGCCAGGAGATGGCACGCATGCAGAGGCTCATGGAGGACATGGTGCGGATGGAGGCGGAAAGGATGGCAGCCACCGCTGCACATCTGCGAAATGTAGCTGGGATCTACCAGGCCCTGCATGTCCTCATCATGGCATTGCTGCCACAAGGCGTGGCGCGGATGAATGCTGCTGCCCCTACACCATCCACATCTCCGCCCCCTGGTGTGTCCGTGCCCCACAGTGCGGCAGACATTCCACCTCCAGCACCTGATGTGTCACTGCCACACAGAGCGGCCGGCAATACACCTCCGGCCCCTGATGTGTCAGTGGCACACAGTGCCGCAGCCGGAACAGCACCACCCACAGGTGGGGCAGAGCACACATCCGAGGATGAGGACGTGGATGGGCTTGAGTTCAGAAGGAGGCACTAGCATTCATGTCCGCCACCTGGCCTGTTGCTCCTTGGTGCCGCACATGGCCCCATGACCTAACACTGACCCCCGATACACTCTGCGGCACTCACCTTGGACCACGACATGGACTTCCTTTTTTTTTTTTTTATATATTTTTATTGGATATTTTGAACGAAATTTTCACCCATGGATCAGCACCAATTTCACAATAAATTGACAATACGTGCAGAAAAAGTAAAGAGAGTAAGTAAACAATAAAAATAAAGCGAGGATCTCAGTCAAGACATTTTAAGCAGTCAGAAAAACAAAATAATATAAAAAAAAAAACAAACAGAAAAAAGCCATAAGAACAAGCAGCAAGCATAAGAAACCAA
Source organism: Calotriton arnoldi (assembly GCA_963921515.1). Taxonomy (NCBI): domain Eukaryota; kingdom Metazoa; phylum Chordata; class Amphibia; order Caudata; family Salamandridae; genus Calotriton; species Calotriton arnoldi. Next base: position 80,263 of record CAWUFW010016090.1, read on the forward strand.
AAAGGTTGACAAGCAATAATCTAAATTCATGACTCAAACATTAATTTACGATCCTTAGGATTACACCATCCCATACACATAAATAAATTAGCCTAGATTATTGCCCTTAAAATTCCTATTTATCCTTCCATCTTGCCAATAATGCCCATATACTCTGCCCCAGCATTTTTGCTTTACTCCTTCCTCTCATAAATGGCCCTTTCCATTGTGTATAGTGAAAGTAATCGTGATAGCCATTGATGAAAGGAAGGGGGAAGAGGATCAAGCCAGGCTGAAGCAATGCTCATCCGTAATACAGCCATAGCCACAAAGAGAAATTTTTGGCTGTGTCATTCCGTTCGCTTCTATTAACTCCCAGCAATACCAGAGCAGGTGTTATCATAATTTTTAACCCCAGTGACATATCTAAAAATCGCATAATAGAATCTAACAAACACTGAAGACATGGACAGGTTGCAAACATATGCACAAGATCTGCTGCCGCCGCCCCACACCGTGCACAATGAATCCCTGAGAGCCCACCCCACTGTTTTATCCTTGCTGGGGTATAATATAATGCGAAAACAGTTTTATAATGTTGTGCTTGGAGCCCAGCAGAGCACAAGACAGTCTGGGCTAAACCCAGAGATTCAACCAGCCCCTCCTGTGTAGCACCCACTCGCTCCACCCATTTGTTCTCATGCTTATCTAAATCATCTTGCTTTAATTCAATCAGCTCAGTATACAATAACCTAATAGTACCCTTAGTGCTACCCCGAATAGTATCTAAAACTCTGTTTCTACTAAATTCGCTTAAGCCCCCCTTTTGTACCAAAAACTTCGCAACTGTAAGTATTTGAAAAACTCCCCTTTCCAACCCATACTCCCGCTGAATATCCCCAAACTGACGAACCCCTACTTGCGTTATTAAATCCCCGGCGATCCGAACTCCCTTCGTTGCCCAAAAGTCCATTACCCCATCTGAAAAAATATCCGGAAGCATAGGATTTTTATAAAGCAGGGTATAATAATTGAATCTTCCCATACCAATCATTCTTTTTAATGCCCACCAAATATTAGATGCAGCAGCAAGGGTCTTAAATTTAGTCCTTTTATAGTAGCTATGCTCTGTAAATTTAAAAAAGCAATTTTCGGCCTGATCCCCCAATAACAATTTAAAAACATCCGGAATTTCAATTTCCTTATCATTATCCCGAGAAGGTGCACCAAACAATATACCCATATATTGAAGAGCCGCAGCCCAATAATAAGAGCGAAAATCCGGAACTGCAAAGCCACCTCTCTCTCGTGGTAAACACATATAGCGAAGAGCCCTCCTAGTTTTACCCTGTGCCCAAATAAAACGATTAACTAAATTTTCCAACGCTTATAAACCAATGTTTAGAGAATTCCAGCGGAATTGCCCTAAACAGATAAAGAATTTTTGGCAGAAACATCATTTTCACCACATTACGCCTCCCAACCAGTGACAGATGAAGGTTATTTAATCGCTGAAAATCCCCTTTCGCCTTCCTAAGTATTGGTCCAATATTCATGGCGACTAGGCTGTCTAGATCCGACATAATTGAGATTCCCAGATATACACCTGACTTTGTAACACGAGGGTCCTCAAAATTAACAAACTGATTCAGTATAATCTGGGTCTTGGTGCTATTCAGTGCATATCCAGAATATCTACCAAACTCTTGCGCAATATGCTCTACCGTAATTATTGCCGAGGAGGGATCTGCTGTAAGAACAGCAACATCGTCAGCGTAAGCTAATACTTTAGATTCTATACCCTGACAAATAATTGGAGATATTCCATTGATGACCAGTAATAACCGAATTAAAGGGTCCAAATATATGGCGAACAGCAGGGGAGAAGCTGGACACCCCTGCCGGGTCCCCCGTTGTATAGCAAAAGATTGTGTATATACACCATTCAGCCTTAAGCGAGCCGTAGGTGTTAAATAGAGTACCTGAATGGTTTTAATAAAGCCCTCCCCTAACCCAAACCATCTCAATGATTCCCATAAAAACCCCCAGGAGACCCTATCAAATGCCTTTTCAGCATCAAGCAGCAAGGCAGCCATAGGGTCCCCTGAGGCCTCCATTGCATCAAAGAGTGTTATCACTCGCCGTACATGCTGAGTGGTCCCCCGACCTATTATAAACCCATGTTGACACGGATGAATACTTTTCTTTATAATTTTATTTAGTCTTGTGGCGATAGCTTTCGAAATTTTTTTTACATTGCTGTTCAATAATGTTATGGGGCGATAAGAGCCGGGCTCCCTCGGTGGTTTATCTTTTTTTAAAAACCACAACATCCGCACCAGCCCAAGATTCGGGTGCGGGGCCTCCCTTTGAGCCTGCAGAATTACCTCACACAGATCCAATCCGATAATATCTAAAAATATTTTATAAAACTCCAGTGGGATCTGATCTGGTCCGACTGCCTTACCCGAAGGTAAATCTAATAAGGCTCTCGTTATCTCTTCTTGAGAGAAGGCACATTCCAAATTCTCCCTATCAGCTAGGTTAACTTTATTTACAGCAATTCTATCTAGGTATTTTCGGGTTTCCAATGGCGTCTCTAATGAATCTTCAGTATATAAATGATGATAAAAAGCCTTAAGGTCTCTCGGATCCCGGAGGGGTCTGTTATTACCCTTTTATTCTTGTCATAGATTTCCGTTATCTGGCCAGCCACGGTTTTCTGTCTAGCTCTTACTGCCAATGTATGTCCCACCCTCTCATTATATTCATGGCAATGTTCTTTTTTGCTAGATAAATTTCAGCAGCCTTTGCAGCAATATGTTCACCCGCCTCAGTCTTTTTAATAGCAAGCCGAAGTATAATCTCATCAGCCGACCTGCCCTGGCTAAGAGTAGCAGCCAATACCTCTTCCAGGTTTATCAAATTAATTTTAGCCTCCTCCTCTCGTTGTCGTTCCTTTTTCTGTCGATAAAAACTATAGCTAGTCGTCTCCCCTCTAACCCCCGCTTTAAAAGCATCCCATACGATTCCTATATTTGCACTCCCTCAGTTGTACTCCCAAAATTCTTTAATCCAGCCTTTCATATATAGGACATATTCTGGATCATATAACAGCCTCCGCTCGAAAGTCCAGCACCGAGGTTGCTTCCCTCCCCTTTAAAGCTAACTGTAAGAATTATTGGATTATGGTCAGATAATATCCGAGGGAGCAATTCTATACTAGAATTGGGAAGGAGATGATGAGAAGCCAGAAAGTAGTCTAAACGAGAGATAATCTTATGTGGTGCAGAAAAAATGTACTGCCAAATTCAGTAGGTTTAAGATGTGCCCACATATCAGTTAAACCATTATTCCTTATTAGATTATCTAGCGCATTACCAGTCCTTTTTTTCCTACCCGAGTAATTACTTCCTAAAGTGCCCCACTGAACCCCTAAACCATTAATATTAAAATCCCCACAGATAATCATAGGGGAGGGCCATAGAGCTAAGTTTGAATCTAGAAATTCAAAATTTCCGGATCGTCCCTAGTAGATCCATAAAGAGAACACAATGTAAATCTATTGCTATCTATAATACATTCTAGAAGTACCCATCGCCCCCATTGATCTCCAGACTTTCTTATAACTGTAACATCAGTCCTCCGGGTGAGGATTGCCACCCCTCTTGTGCGCGAGCCTTGTGTTGTATGTACCAAGAGTTTATATCCTAGTTGTTCTAATATTAAAGCTCTGCAATTTTCTATATGCGTTTCTTGAACACAAATAAAATCTACCCGTAAAGTTTTGAGCCAGATAGCCACCTTATGCCTCTTATGTTGATCATTCAATCCACAGATATTTACTGTCACAATTCGTAAATTCATACCTTCAAATTCGCACTTTCCTTAAAAATAAGCCTCCCCATACCATTCGCCATAAAGCTCATTATGTTTACTTTAATATCCGTCACTCTCTTTAGCCCATCGTCATTAAACCACATCAAAAAAGCTTGCTTCAACCTACTCAGTTTTTCTGTAAACCTTACTAAACGTGCAGCCACCCATTGTGCTGATCCAAAACCAACCTCCAAGAAAAACCCACCCCCACCCTCCCAACCCCCACCCCCCCCTGCACCCCTTACAGGCAGCTAGGTCAGGCATGACCTAGGTATGGCAGCTGAGCTTCCAACTCAGACAGTGCCGACCCCCCCGGAGACCCCTATAAAAACACCTGATAAGTAACTTAAGTGAACCACACAATGATAAATCCAGCAAAGATAAGCCCCCTAATCCCAAAATTCCTACAAAAACACCATATTTAGACAAAGAAAATCCAGAGCGCTCCCCAGACACTCCCCAAACGACCCCCCATTAATCAGAGATTATTCCCCTCCCAGATCCCCTATTAGCTGGTACGGTTTGCACCCGCCTCTCTGTTATCTCAGTGAGAAATTCCTGAGCCTTCACCTCGGAAAAAAACATTCTAACCTTTCCTTGATACAAAACCTTAAGCCTAGAGGGAAATAAAAGAAAGGCTTCACAGCCTGCTCCTTGAAACGGGGCAATCATTTGTCGAAGTCTCCATCTCCGCTCGACCGTTGTATGACAAAAATCCGGCCGAGCGAAGAAGGTATGCCCCTCGAATGTACGTTTTGAGTCTGGTCTTGCCTTGTCTATTATAGCCTGCCTTAACAGATAATTGCCCACGTAGATTAGTATGGCTCTTGGGCGCTCCCCTTGACTTTTAGCATGAGCTTTCCTAAACATTGGAAAGCGGTGAGCCCGCTGAATTTCCACCTCCCAGTTCCATTGAGGGAGTTCCGGGAAGGCGCCCTTCAACAGTGTGACAACGAAGGCCATAATGTTCTCTCCCTCTATATTTTCTTCCAGACCCAACAATCGTACATTATTGCGACGCTGCCGATTCTCAAAGTCCTCGAGCTTCCAGCAGACATCCAAGGATTGCTTCTCTTGAGTGATCTTAAATGATTGTAGTTTATCAACCTCCGCCTCTACAGCCGCAGTTCGTTCTTCAACATGGGTAACCCGCTCCGAAATGTCGATACACACCTTGTTCATCTTCCGAATAGCCCCTTGCAGCTTTTTATTAACTAATAATGATCTTTTACTCTCCTGCCGTGCCTCCCCCTGCATTTGTTTTAAGGTAGAATACAATAAATCCAATGTCGTAGCGGGAGTGAAGGCAGATACACTACCAGATTCAATTAATTCTGCAGCGCCAGAATGGCCCGTGTTTCCTGCATCAAGCCCACTGCTAGTACCCGCTGTCAGGACAGAAGCGGAATAGTCCCATTCCAGCTTCCGGGTGGCAGAATCTGTAGACCTCATTTTAGTTTTAGTCCGTCGCCTTGCATTTAAAGAACGACTATACCGCTTTTTCTGTGTAGCAGAAGACTCCCCAGAGGCCGTTTCCTGAGAAGATTCTAACTCACTGACTTCTGATGTGTCTGAGTCGTCGTTCAGTGAAAAGAATTTTTCCCCCCCTCCTTCTGGGAAAAACACGGGGACACTCTGCCAAGGGATTATTGCCACGTGATTAATCTGACCGCCAGGAGTGTCACTAGTATAACAGTGCTCACTGGCCTGTGTGGCTGGTAGTACATGAGTTTGACAAAGTGCGTCATCAAGAGGAACTTCTCCTCCTTCCTCGTTACTGCATCCATCATTTTATCTTCCTTATCACCCATAGAGATCCGGGATACTGCAGCCTCAACCTCATCAATTTCATTTGCCAAAGTATCCAGCGAGAGCTCGCCTACTCTCATTGTATCCATCTGGCTAACTTTGCTCTGTTCCTGGCCAGGACTTATGATTTGCATTGCTTGCAGGAAAGGAAGAGAACTACCTGTCCCAGAATCCACCTGGATGGACTCAGCAGTTTCGGTAGGCTTAATATTTTCCAAAGGGAGAACGGGGTTACCTGATAAAGAGAGACTCTCTTCGAGTTCCATATGTGTGGAAATTGCGTCCGGAGAGCCGGGGGGGTCATCAGCTGTCATCAAAGCTGCCATCGGAGCAGCCTTTGAAGTCATCGCTAACACAAGCGCCGGAGCCGAGGCCGTCACCAACCCAAATGCCTCCAAAACTGAAGGCTGCTGTTGCACACCATCTCCAGCACCAGCCGCGCCAGCCACGCGTCGTCTTGTACCGCCGGCGACCCCAGCATCTTGTACCTTCAAAGTATCCTCGTTCTTTTTTTGGATGCCCCCACGTCGGATCTGACCCACACTAGGCGCCGTTTCTGAGATGCCATCCTTCAGGCTCCCCTTAGTCTCCTTCAAAGCCTCCCTTGTGGCTGCTGCGTCTTTCGTAATTTTACTCGCCTTTGGAGCCATCCTGCGTTTCAGTCGAGAAAACAAACGCCGGATATTTTCGGATATCTGCCACGCTGTCAAAGTCCGAAAGTGCCACGCCGACCACAAACCAGCACAAAAAGAGCGATCCTTCGTCCAGCACTCTTCAATAGCCTGCTCTGTCCACTCAAGCATATCCGTTTGAGCCCGCCACCGATTTCACAGGGGTCTCACAGAGGAGTGCAGAGCCGGAGCTGCCTTCCTCGCGGTCAGTCAGCGGCCATCTTGCCCCACGACATGGACTTCCATATCCTGTTTGGTGACCAATGACACGGCGACCAGACTGCAGACTGTACTCTTCCTCATCCTCTGTCCTTGTTATTCCCCGATGGACTCTGGCTGGCCCTCCACGGGCCCATATTGTGAAGTGGGGTTGGCATGGCCCTGTACTGCTCCAGCTGCTGAACTCCACTGGATGTGCAATAAACATTCAGGAACGCACTGCTGTGTCATGTCTTTCATCATTCAAGTATGAATGTGTGGATGAATGTAGGGTCAGTGATTCCCCCTAACGTCAATGATGCTCATCTAGTGGGATTCCAGTCACAGTGTGCTACGTTGCCGATTGCGTTGCGGGTGCCATAGACACCACATCAGGGACACACGCATTAGTCACTTCCTTGTCCGGACATGGACTGCACCACCCCCAGAGCCCCCGAGTCGTTGTTGCAAGCCCTGCGTTGGTCCGGTGTACGCCAGGACGGACCACTCGCTTACGCTCTGAGGGGGGGCCACATAACCACATGTCGCAGGTCTACACGCTAGTGGTCTGCAGGTCGCTGGTCTAGTTGTCAGCATGTCGCAGCCACTCCCTGAGGGCAGGTTTGCACACACACCACACCCATCCGGCGCAGGCGTCACAGGCCATGTGACCCCGAGTATATGAGGGGCCGGCAACGACACATTCCCCACTGCCGGAGGTGACTGGATGACGGACGCTCCACGGTTCTCAATCATAAAGGGCCCATGACTTGTTGCGCACAGGGTTAGTGGCACCCGAAGCCTTGCGGCCGTCACGGGCCTACCACCACGTGGCGCTGACTGGGGTTGCACAGGGTTAGTGGCACCGAAATTGCTGAGCGGGTGTGCAGCATGCGATGATGATGTGTGCACTGATGTGGTCTCTGCCATTGATGCCTCAGGACTCAGCGTCATGTGTGGGACCTGCTGGTCCGCGGTGCGGGTCCGCATGATGTGGAGCATGCCATGGTGGCGGGACCGGGGCCTGGAGCTTGCACGGGCACGTGGTGTGCCCACTGGTGGACACACCGTCGGCGAATGGTGAGCAGTGGGGCCTGGGTGCGCAAGGGCGGACAGCCAGCGCTGGCTGGCGGGAGGGGGTAGGGTGCGGCTGCATGTGTGCGCAGGGGCGGACAGGCGTTGTTGCTGTGTGCAGTTGGATGGACTCTGACATGATTGACTCTTGCCTCGGTTACAGGTTGCAGACCTGGTGGCTTGCACTGTATCCCGGCACTTGTTTGGAGACACACCGGTGGCAGCAGGTGAGCAGTGGTGCCTGGGTGCGCGGGGCGGCAGTGTCCTTCCTTCTCTCTCTCTCTCTTTCTATCTCTTCATTTCACTTTCACTCTCCCTTCCTTTCCTTCTCTCTCCCTCTCCCTCTCTCCCTCTCCCTTTTTTTTTCTTTCTTTCTTTCTTTCTCTCTCTCTTTCTCTCTCTGCCGTTCTTTCCTTCTCTGTTTCTCTGTGCCTCGCTCCTTTGATGTGCGCATGACACACGTTCTTATTTTGGGCTTTATTTTCCAGGCCGTGACATCAGGATTGTCCCGGACGGACCCGACAGGAGTCTTCCGCATTGGTGTTTTGTGTTGTATTTCAATAAAGTTTTTGGTTGTTACGTCAATGATGAGTGACTGTTTCTCGTTCTTCCGTCTCAACATGTGTGTTTCTGTTTGTCATTGTGCAACGTCATGCGCTTTTTGTGGCTCTTGTGTCGTGCACGGTATGTGTTTGTCCGGGGGGGTGGGGGGCCTGGGGGTTGTGGCGGTGGGTGTGGTGGCCCTCATGAGTCTCCGAGCTGCATGATCATTGTCTCCATGGCATCTGTGGGTCTTCAGATGTGGCTCTGGCCTGGGCTCCCTTTCATGCTGCAGGTAGTCGTCCTGCTCAACACCAACAAAAGGGAGGTGTTAATTCCCTGGTGCTACCGCGGCTTATCGCCTGTTTTTGGTTTGCATCGCAGATCTGGCAGTTCGGTGTGAAAGTGGTGTTGTGGTTTTTTCATGTGTTTTTGCATGGGAATGCCTACTCTGCATCTCATTAGGGTTAGTTGGTGGTGTCCACCGTGGAGATAAATGTGGCGGCAGTTCTCTCGGGAATACTGGCGATGTCTGCAGTTTGCACCCGCTTGTGAATAGGGTGTTAAATCTATCTCCACTTCTGATGAGTTAAGGTGGGGATAAATCGGAGATAAGTCCTTGTGAATAGCCCCCTCAGGATTTTTTTATCCTGGAATGGTGAGAGGCTGAGTAGGCCCTGTTTAATTAGGGTTTGTGACACTTATTTCATACATCCCACAACACACATATCTCAGCAGATAGTTTAACTAATTGAGATGCCCTCCTTCCTGCATTCTCATAATTTTCTGTTTGCATTGCTGCAGTGTCTTATTTTTAGGAGAGACATACCAGAAAGTACAGGCTGGGGTCCATCACCCCCACAGGAACATTAAATGGATTGGATGGACCATGGACGCTATCTGTGCCGGGTGCCCCACATCCTAGCACATTCCCATGCTTCATCCTACAGATCGTCCACCGCTCCGCTCATACAATGAGCTACAAAATAAACTTTCTAATTGAAGCCAGGGAATAATCACTTGTGGCATTGTTTTCTGGACTGTCTCTACATTACCTACCAGGCAACCATCAGAGGAGTCTCAGAGGCGTCTGACCCGACCCCCCAGATCTTCTGATCCTTCAGGCTCACACGGCTGCCTCCAGACCCCCAACTTCCACCACTGAACACTCTTCACCCTTCTTCCCCCAGCACTCTAAACTTACCTATTATTACTTACATTGATAGTTGTCTGACTCGTAACCTGAAGGTTTTTACTTCCTTTCTTGGCTGCAGTGACTCTCCTTAACTACCACACAGAACCAGCTGTTGCCCCATGTACCCGGACACTGCACCAGCTGCAATCGTCTCATTGACTGTGAGCCCTGCCCTCCACAGATATTACCTGGGTCCAGCACATACTGCTGTTGAGCTCAAATGACACAACTAAATAAAGTTGCCGGTAGGGAAATATTAAAACAGAATATATTGCAATGCATTTACATTAGGAAATACAAACATATTCATTTGGAAAATCAAGGAACCTGGCCTGCTTTTGCAAATGAATTTTTGTATATTAATTTTAAATGCATGCAATTTCGAAGTACCAGGCCACCAACCCCTGAACCAGGGGCGCATGGGGAGTAAACAGCAAACCAGGAGGGGCAATGGCAACCATTGCCCCCTTATTAGATCGCCAATGTCCATCATCCTTCACATGTCTTCCTGTAGCAGGTAATAACAAGGGCAGACATCAACTGTTGCCATTAAGACATGCCACCTAAAATAATTTAGGTCCTAGTGGTATAGACAAGTGTGTGAAGCAATGAATATATTTTGGGAAAATCAACAATCCTAATTAGAAAACCTTGCAAGTTTTTTTACTTTACAACAGCAGCAAGATAAAATTACAGACAAATTGTCTGCAGATTTTTGCCACAATCCATAGAAAACCTAAAAAAAAAGGTTACTTGCAGAGAACAATTTTTCTTATATTTTTCTGTGGGGTGCCGTCATTACAGCTGCATTCCAAGTTTATTTTCTACGTAATGGGAATTTTTCACAGAAGTTGGTGTTTTTTTGCCTTTATTTCTATAGGTAATTCAAAATTTCTGAGTCGTTTCCGCCAAATTATCTCTGGCCAATATGTCCATGAAAAAAAATGAAAGTGTGTTAATGATATATGGAATTACCTCTTGAAATGGTGAGTCATTACAGATCCCTGTTACCACTAGAATCAGGAATTTGGGGAAACACAGAGTAAGTGTCCATATATATGAAAGGTATATCACTACACAGTGACTTTAAACTGGAAACATTGACCAGAATCTGGAACTTCAGGGCCTTAAACAGTGCTTAATTTGCACCGGTGGTTACAGCTGGGGCCCTCTAGTGCTCATTTTTTCAGACTGGTGCTTATTTTTCTCAACAGATTTTGATTCAGAGCAAGAACGAGAAAAACACTGAGGGCCTGATCACGACTTTGGGAGTTCTGTAGTGGGATGCCACGCCTCTGCTCCGCTCCAGGACCGCCGAAGACATCTGCGTACCGCCCACCGGATTGCGAGTTAAAATCCGGCGGACGGTCCTGCAGTTGCAGGCCAATGGCACTGCCTTTTAAAGGCTCATAGGAGAGCCTTAGAAAGGCAGCACCGTAGGTAGCCACTGCCCATTCCAATATGGCATGGACTGTAAAGTCCATGCCGTTCTGGAACCATGAGTGAAGAAAGACAGGGGGGCACACCATGTGCCCCCCTGCATGCACCCCCATACATGGGGGCAAGATACAGGGCCCCTTTCTTTCCTTACCACCAGCAGTAACATGGAGGAAGAACCTCCATGACATTGCTGGCAGTGAGGAAAGTCGTTATATGCTTGGCGGTGCCTTCAGGGCACTGGCAAGCATATTGCAGCCCTCAGACCACCGCAGACCACCAGGGAATATGGTTCCCTGATGGTTGTGGTGGTGTAGTGGAAATCCGACCGCCGCAATTGTAATACTGTCGGCAGTCCCACAGTGCGGTGGTTGTTGCACCACCTTTGTCATAATAAGGCCCAAAGAAGGGATGGAAGGATGAGGAGAAAGACGTAGAACAGTAATAACGAAGCGAGAAAACATGGATGAAAAAGAAACTGCAACAGTGAGATAAAGCGTCCGGGAGTGTCAGGTGGTGGATTAAAGAGGCATGAGAAGGAATCAAGACTGCTCAGTCTTGGAATTCGGCACCCACATTCAACAGCACGAGCTGCGGGCTTCTGAACAATACTTTGGGGCCAGCACTTTTTTTTTACCAATTAAGCACTAGACTCAAAGCAATGATGAGGTATATTGCAATACGTCTCTTGACATCACATGACAGTTTTAAGCAGGGCTTTAAGTGGGATGAAAAAACTAGGAGGTCTCTCAATGGGGCATGGCCAATGAAATCAAGGGCATGGCTTAAAACACGTAAGCTAAAAATCTGTGCTTAGCATAGTGTGCACTCGACTTGTTTTTTGCTGTTTTTGTCATTGCATCCAGATATATGATACAACAAGTAACATCATACCTACAACAAGTCAGGACTATTGGCTTTGTAAATGGTTGTTAGTTGCATAAGATAAATAAGCAGCAACTATGGCTAGTATATAATATTGAAAAAGCTTCCACTTAAAGCCCTGGTGACCCCACGACAATGTTGCTGCTCCTGAGTTTCAAAAAGAGAGGGGAAACCCAGAGAGAAAATTACTCTCTTTAAAGGATTTCTCTTCCCCTACAGCACTCACCTGGCATGACGTCATGCCGTAACATCTCCATTAGTGAGAAGTGAGCAGTGTGAGCACGGGCACATTGATGTGCCTGCTGTCACTGCAGCCCGGAAAAAACGGACCACCTGTGCCAGGGGACAAAACAGAGCCCGATAGAGACCCGTTTCGAGGCCCCCTTTAAAAAACTGCCGGTGCTCAGCACCGGTGAGAAATGGCCCACTTAAAGCCCTGGTTTTTAAGTAAAATCCGGGCACCAGAAAATGAAATGACACCTGCAAGACCGGCACACACTGTTTATTCCCGAAAACGTGAATGACATACTCTGTTCACATTTTCTTCTGAAATGTGATATGCTAAAAATAAATAAAATATCAGTTGAATTGAGATAAATGATGTCGGAATATGTTTATGTAAAGTAGTGTCCAAAATGATATTATATTCTAGCATGCAAATTCAATATGGCTGGAGGCGTTGGCACAGGGTCTGAAAACACTGCTTATCGTGGGAGAACTCCAGGGAGCAGATCACAGATGGATGATAGTATGCAGCATAACAAATAACTAGACGAGCTTCATAAAGACAGAAAAGAAACATTTGATTTGAGAGCAGAGGGATTCAGAAAAGAATTGCTGTATATAGTTTCTCATCACCACTTTTGTAAGTTTGAACAGAGAGAACTAGTATTAATTAATCTACAAGAACTTGCCAAGTACTTGGCTGCTTAGAGAATCCTCTCTGGAACTTAATTCGTTCATAGCATTATGGATTTCTGAATAGTTGTATGTTATTATCCACGTGGAATCGACCGTGCATCCGTCACTTCTATGCCATCATGCCTAGAAAAGGGACTTACATCATTGGGGAGACTATTTTAGGGTTCATCTACATGCCTGACCCTAACATGTCCAGCAGGCTGGACTGAAACTGATCTAAGTCCAGGAGAACATCAGAGACCAATTGAAAAAACATAGCTTTCCAATTGAGAGAAATTTAGTATTTCATACTTGATCTATTAACATATTCACTTGATTATTCACCACTGCACGAGATGGGAATAAAGCGAATCAATTATTATGTGCTGTTGAAACATGTGCATGTACTTGAAGTGGGTTACATTGATTATTGATGAATTCGTTTCCAACAGTCGTTTTTTTCTAGGATTGAAGGATGTTTGTTCAATTGTATTTTTGCAAAAATTGAGTTGTTTCTAAAAAATAAGAGATTCATAGTGTAGGAAAGTAGGATCTGCTTTTATGGCTACCCCCACTTTTTGCCTGGTGCTATGCTGTTTCTGACTAGTCTGACTGGGATCCTGCTATTCAGAACCCCAGTCTCTGTGCTTTCTCCCCTAAATTGGTATGGTAAGTACTTAGGTACCTCCCAGATTGGATACTGGTGTAACCTTATAGGTCCCTAGTATATGGTACTAAGGTACCCAGGGCATAGGTACACCAGGGGTCCCCCATGGGCTGAAGCATGTATTATGCCACCCATGGGAGACCACTCAAACTGTAACTACAGGCCTGCCACTGCAGCCTGTGTAAGCTGGTGCTAGAACCACTTACAAAAGATATAGGTTTCCCTATATCTAAAGTCACTGCACTTAAAACCTATAAGTCAGCCCTAAAGCATGCCTATCAATCCTGAAGGCAGGGTGCTCGGGTCTAAGTGCTCGGGTGCCCCTGCATGAGCAGGACACCCCTACAGCCTACGGAGTCCATTCTCCCGGATTGTAAGTGCGACAGCCATATAACATATAGAGGGGCATCGCGTCATTACGCGATCACCATCTTGAAACTGGCTGGAACGAACCCTATCATGTTTGGTATCAAACATGTTGGAATCATACCTCCAGGATTCCATGCACTGTAAAGCTCCTCCGAGAGGCCCTCAGTGCTCCCGGTACCAGTCTTCTAGACCTGGACAGCACAACATGGCTGCTGCCGACCAGAGACACGATTCTGCCCTCCTGCTGCTGAGCCAGGCTCGAGCAGGGGAAGGCAGAACAATAAGAATCCTGTCACAGGGAGGTGTGACCACCTCCCAGACAGGGTTTAGTGTATTGGGGCCGCGTGGAAGCGCTTGCCAGCACCACTCAGTCTGCTTGTAGGACACATTTGGTGCCCTCCTCGCATAGTCCAGTTCAAACCAGCTCAGGGAGCCATTGCCTCCCGCTCTGGTGCGAAACTGGGCAAAGGACATGAGAGTATCCTCCCCACTGTCCGACGCCTCCCCTGGGAGGGAACCCTGAATCATCCCAACCCTCTTGCTAGGGTACTTAAGGGCTTACCTGAGGGTAGGTCCCTAGATTCGTCGTGGGACAAGATTCATTTCAAGACACCACTTCTACTTTGACAGTCTCGGCACTCTGGACTTCGCTCTGGGCATCAAGGCTGCAACTGGGAAGACTCCTGCTTTTCCGGATCTCATTGCCCTGCTGGTCTGCTGCAATGTCTGTGCCTGTGCTTCATACAGGAACCTTCCAAGGCCTGTGGGCATCCAAGACACCTTAAGAAATCTCCCTTCAAGTGAAGGAGTCACTTCCCTGCATCTGCAGGCACCGCAACTTAGCTGATTGGTCTGCTGATCCTGGGCTCCCACAGACTCCGAAAGGCTCAGCAACACAGGTCATGGGTCTTCACATCCCTCAAGGCCTGCCCTGTCCTCCCACCAAGTTTGAGGCCAGTATCCCTCGTCAGAGCCGCAGGAACCGAACCCCTGTGCACAGTGTCAACTTGCTGTTGCAAAGGCTTGTTGGCTTCCTTCCATCAAGATCTTTGGGCTCCAAGTAGCCCCCACCTCAAGCATCTTCTGTGACCATGATCTTTGTCCTCACCACATCACTTGCACCGTGGGCCTGCATCTTTGGTGAGCTGCTTGAGGCCCTCTTGCGACTCCAGTGTCTCCGGCCTGTGGGTCCTTTTGAGGGTCATCTTTGAATTATGTGTGCTCCCCTGATTGCTAGTGGCCTGCCCTGACTCCCCTGCTTGTGGTGAGTCAACTGGACCTTGCTGGTCCCGACACTGAACCTTCTTCGCTTTCCACGTTGTTTGCAGTTGCCAAGGTTTGTTGATGCTCTCGACAGACACCGACCTCTCAACTCTCGACATCCGAAGTGGGACAGCCCGTGAATGGCTCCTGGCCTTCCACAGTGTTGCCTGGTCCGCACAGCTGCAGCTCCAAGTTGACCGTCATCTCTCCTGCAACACCCAACTTCGGTGGGCATTCGTCTTCCGTGCCTCCTGATCACTCCTGAGTGGCATAGACTCTGTCCCCTCTACTTGAAGGTACTTATCGACTTGAATCCACCTTTGTGTTCCACCAGACACTTTCACCTTCTTCAGCAGTGGCATTTTCCTGAAATCCTCCAAAGAGTTTGACGGCGGTTTCCAACGCCACTTCACACCTATGCACCTGGCTTCCCTGGTGTAGGTAACCTGGCTCCTAAGGTATCCACGGGTGGGGTGGATCTCCAACCTTCTGTCTTCCATGGGGTTTCTTCAGGGTCCACTGGGAAGGGTCCTTCTTCTTTAAAATTGCAACCATGACTTACCCATTGACTTGTATTGAACCCGCAGTCGTGTTCCCACTCTGCACACGGCCACCGTGGGGCTCCTGGTTACTTACCTCGGGTGGTTCCTTGGGTCTCCGGCACTTCTAGGTCATCTGGGTATAGTCTTGACTTGAGTCGTGGTTCGCATACCACTATTTTAGTATATGGTTTGGTCACCCCCTGGTGACCACTGTGTATTTCGTGCTACTTATCTGTTTCTATTGAAAAGTATTGTGTGCATGTGTATATCTGCGGCTAAGAGATATCTGTATGTGTTAGTGAGTGTCTTATAATAAATACATATTTTTATAAATACACTGTGTAGTTCTTTTTCACTTAATCTACACCAATAAGATTATGTTCCGGTAAAACAAGCTACTTTACACTCCTTCTGGACTAAGCCTGAAGGCTGCTCTCCACAGCTACCACTTAGAGAGCTTTCTAAAGTTGTCTAAGACCACTAAAATCACCATAAGGGTTGTCTGGATTGGTGCAGGGTTCCCACTTATATAAGTGTGCATCATATACCAATCCAGCTTCTCACACATAGTTTTTAGGAGTTATACAAATTAATGTTATTTTAATATAAACACAATCCAGCTAGGAATTAAGAGCCACGCGCGCAAAGTTTTGTGCATCCTTAAACATCAACATCAAAGCTAGTGGCGCTAGGCACCAAAATAGCTGGGAGTACGGCAAAGAACCAACAGAATCAGAAATTCCAGCAACTAGCAGAACAGTCAGGGGTTCCAGGAACCAGAAGAACTGGCAAAGAAACTGTGCTCTAACAAATTCAGGGGTATTATGAACTAGTAGTATGGTCAGGAGTCAGCGACCAGCAGCACTGTCTGACATACCAGAAACAACAACACAGCAAAGAAAAAGATGCACTGCCAAAGGTACCAGGGACTAGCAGCACAACAAAAGACACCAGGAATAAGCAAGGATAAAGTGGTGGACAGTCAAAATATCGATTTTTAAATATCGAAGCACAGTTATATCGAGTTTTAAATATCATAGGGACAAAATATCGAAGTCAAGAATATCTACAACCAGAATATCGAAGTTAAGGTAAGAAATATCGATGTTGCAAATATCGATATTAGTAATATCGATAGTTAAATAATCGATGTTAATAATATCGATATTTATATGACTGTTATGTATTTTAGTATGTATTTAATATGTATGTGTTCTATATTTTTTGTTAAGTATTGTACTGTTTTTTTAAATATATGTATACATTTTTTAGAAATTAGTAATTTTTTAAAAGTAAATTTTGCGTTTTAGTATCGTAGCGGGTTGTGGGTTTATAGGGGAATAGGGTGGGAAGTAATTTAATTATAGTAAATTAAATAATACATTTTAGGAATTATTAATTTATTTTAATTACATTTTGTGTTTTATTTCTGTAGCGGGTTGTGGGTTTATAGGGGAATAGGGTGGGAAGTAATTTAATTTTAATTAAGTAATTATTAATTTTTAATTATTGTTATTAATAATTAATTTATTGTTAATTAATTATTGATTGGTAATTATTTATTATTAATTGATAATTATTTTATTTGTATTCATTTATTATTGGAGTGGGTTGTGTGTTTTGAGGGGAATAGGGTGGTAAGTAAATTATTTGTAATTAAGGGGCCCATTACGATGGCGGGCGGAAGCACCACCGCCGTGCTGGCGGATGCAAAAACCACCAGTTACCGCCGGCACGCAGCAGTCCACACGCCCGCCCAATTACGATGCGAAAAGTAGGCCAAACACCGCCGGCAAGCCAGCAACACCGTCCGCCATCAAAGTGCGCCCGTACATGTAGCGGCGCAGCCCAACTGACACACACCGTCCGACGAAACACGTCCCGCCCGGTGCATAAATTACGATGCCGCAAACAAACGGCTCCCACGGCCAAGAGATACCGTACGACAAACCGAAGCGGTAACACGGATGCCGAGCACGGACAACGAAGAAGCGGCTCCCCGAGCATGAATCCAGCACTGCAGGCACTCCCCATGCTTCTGCTGATGCACCACCAAGGACGCAACGCACCGCGGAGACGCAGGTAGGCACACACACAACAAGTGCACGCAAACAGCGCACACAGTGCAAGGGCGGAAAAAGCGGACAACCCCCACCAGCGCGTGTACACTACACATCCACCATCGCATCCACATATGACACACAGGCCAAATCGTAACATCGCGTAACACATGTGTACACACCACCTGGGACTAGGAACCAACCAACCCGTCACGGCCCCAAAGCGCCGATGACGCCGCCACACATGCGCACAACGCAGAGGCCAACCGCAGCGCCATGCATGCGTCGCACACAGACACAGGGACACAACCAAGCAGCACACACATCAGCCCCACCCCGAACGCACATGACACGTGACAGGCCTGCCACAGACATGACCCCAACGCCCAATTCACGGACAACACCCAACGCCACACAACCGACGCACACATGTCAGTGAAGACACGCAACAGCAGGACACACCCCAGTGTAACAAACATGGCGTAGCACACAGCGGCGGCAACACCAACTAGGAGAAGCAGGGCCCCTTCGGGAAGAGGAACGCCAGTACCACACAGAAACACCCATACCACCCTGCACATATGAACAAGACATATAAAACGGAACACCAAAGAGCCCGGGGACCGACAACAGGTGGCCCAAGAATAACATTCACACACAAGGCCCAACGCAGAGCGGAAAGGCAGCCTGCCGCCCACACAAGGGAGAGCAGACAGCACTGAATGACCTTCCATTCCAACTCCGAAACCACAGCCCTACGACAGAAGCCGGTGAATACAGCCATTGTCCAAGAATAGACCAACACAGGCATGCTGAGGAGACCGACCACAGGGCAGATAGCGCATATCACAGAAGCACACAACGGACGGGGAAGAAAGAAGAAAACACTCCCCCATGTCGGCCACATGCAAGTTAATTGGAAGGAGTCACACAGCACTGACCTTGAACTGTCTGAGAAGCATGTGGGAAGAGGGCCCGTGTCCTCCAAACAAGCCAACAGAACACAAGTCCTGTCTCCCTACGACTACACAGAGCTCACAGCAACCCCGGAGCGTGCACATTGCAGACTGCACACACAGCCGGAGCACGCCACCTCAACGAACCGCTGCGAAATGGCAACCGCAACACACCTACCCAACTACGCCGAACAGCTCAAGCTGTACAAAACCAACCTGTGCCATACATTGGGATGCGATCTCCTGTCCCTGCTGAACGTAAGTTACCGACTGACTTACCGCATCACATTGTTCAGCTGCGTCATGCCCGTCTTCTACTGTCGGAGGTGTCCCTACCAGCATCCCGTCGAGATATGCCTCTCCAACCCGGCATGTCTGAAGGCGGACCTGCTACCACTACTCCTCCCTCTGGACGCACACGACAGGGCCTGCTCTGCCTATGGGGGCATGGCGTATGTGGCCAACATCGCACCTGCACTGAAATGGGACCACTGTGCCTCCACACGACGGATCATCGAGAACAGCTACATCGAATGTCACCCAGCATGCCCCATCATGGTCCTCCAAGGGACAACTTACGAACAACACCTTGACAGCCACCATCCGCTACATTGGCTGGCAAACATGTACACCACCAATGACATGGAAGCCCTGCTGGGCGGCATCGCATACCTGACAACCTGTAAATACGTCGGACCACAATGCAGGTTCCCCGAGTGACCTATGATGTCCAACCCCGCACCCATGCTTAGCTTCCGCACGGACTGGCCAGTCACCACCACAACAGCCATACCAAACGACCGGCAACTGTAACCACACCATCAACGACATCGCCATGACATCGGAGATGACCGGGACATGCACACTGTTACCCATCACATCCAGGAACACCGCATGCATCGTGGGAGGCAGTGGCATGGGCTCTGTGTATCGCACCCACATGGACGGAACTGCACGAACAACCAGGACACGACATGGATCCAGCGCACATGGACACACACACCGCTCAGTGGACATGAATAGGTCGCCTGGAGTCTGTGGGTGCTGCACCCCTCCCACCCCCGCCCCGGGAATCCCATACCAAGACCTTTGCATGGACGACAAGTGCATACAACAACAACACGACCCCAGTGACTGTGACATGTCCAGTAACCACCACAGTGCAACAACAAGTGGCACGCCGCTGCATGCACGCAAGCACATGCCCTGATGTCAACTCACATGCACGCGTGCATGAGGAACAACCGCAGCAGACCTGTCACATGGAACTGAGATGGACTGTGCCCATGATGCCAAGCGGTCTGGTAGGCTACATGTATACCGTCTGTGTCAAAGTCCGCAGCTCCGCAGCTATACGTAAATGTACATTAGCACAGCCTTGGCCAAGCAGATGTCACTCTGAAGCCCACATCCCACATGCAACAGCCAATCACATGTAACCCCACACCCTATCCCATTTGCAATCATGCTCAGTATATCCTCAACATGTATTCCGCTGCCAGTAGTGTCCACTATACTGCATCGCAGAGGACAGAAGATACAATATAATGTTTGAAACCAAAACTGTCTCCGCTGACTCATTTCACAAGTACGAATGAGAGAGGATGAGAGTATGTGAAGTACACGGCAGTCGTGACATGACCATGTAGTCCACTGGTATTGGATGTCAACGCAAATGAGTAGCACTACTGTGGAAGACACACATGTGTCGTGTGAAGTCGTATGGACGCAGTGCTCAGGTGGGTGGGTGCGACGGGTAGATGCGCACATGCCAAGTTGGAGCACGCCGTGTTGGGAGGGGTCATGAACAGTACACCACCGCTTCCCTGGGCATTGTGAGAGGACACCTGTCGGGGGGGAGTGAACACGTGTGTGCACAGCAGCCGGGCACACGTACAAAGCGGTACCAGGCGCACCTCAGCCCACCCTCTGTGGACAAGCTGGATCCTGTTGTGCGCCCGCCATGCCCCTTGACAAGGCACACACAGCCCCAGTCGACCAGGTGTAACCCCAACATAGTCAATCCGCACAGGCGATACAGGGCACGGGATGGCAGTGGAGCATGGTGTGTGAGAGGTCTCCTCGCGCTCCTCCTGGTCATATCACGCAGGCAATAGAACCTCAACGTCTAGCATGGCACAAGTCACATGGAAGTGTAGGGGGACGCACCACAGCACGAGCAGCACTGACGTCACGGGAGGTGGCTCGCACCATCCCATCCATTGCCCATCATACCAACCACGCCACATGCCATTGCGACTAAGTGCAAGCGCGTGCGCCACCACCCCGAGCCCTCCCCAGAGAGGCCAAAGAGTGAATGTGTGGGCCATCAGCCACAGACGGACGCGGCCTGGCCGCAAGGGCAGCCACAGCCACTGGGTGTCGCAGGTGGCGGATCCGGAAGGCGAAGACTGTGATGCATAGTCCATGCAGGCCGGGTCTCCATTTGGGGCACCACGCAGGTGGACGGCGTCCCGCAACACATCATACCCTGAGACAGCCCACTCGTGCAACTGGACCCACACATACACTCCTTGCCCTCTCTGGTGCGAGCTTGGGGCTGCCTGTGCAAGCGCTAGCCTCGCAGGTGAGCATGCATATTGGGGGAGCGAGGGGAGGACATGAGGGCTGGGGCGAAGATGACTGTATCACTGTCAGTTAGTACAAGGGATGACCCAGATGTGGAAAGGAAGAGACGTGTCCCGTGTGTACTGCAACTAGTCGCCAATCCAACTACCCCCATGTCCGGAATGTAAGCCCGCACCTAGGCCCGCCCATCCGCCACATCGAACATACCACCAGCACGACAACCTTCCCATTCGAAACACTGACTGGGGGTGGCGACCAGTGTACAATCATGTGTAGCCTACCCACGCGTACATGTGGGCCCTCCATGATCCATGTCACCTGCGGCAAAGTCATGACATGCGCAATGAGGGAAGTGAGGAGAGCTGCCCGCCCCACGCGCAGAAGGTGCATCAGCTCCACAGACCCAGCAGCGAGTCCAGCAGGGGTCACATGTGCAGGGGCAGCTGTGCCTGGTGTGAAGGCACATGCATATAGACAGCACATCGACCAATGTGTAGTCTGCCCACATCTACAGTCCATCATCATGCGGACATAGGAATTGAACACAGGGCAACACATCTTAGTGGGTGCACCCACCGTGACCAACAATGCGCAATCATCGACGTACCCGCCCTGTGCATGGCCCCCCACCCAACGGAGGCACATCCAGTGCCACCATCCCACACACACAAGCCTTCCACGGAACATGCTGTGTCCAATGGTCAGTACAGAGTCAGCGCCCATCTGGTGGATCCTGAACAGGAGACACATGCACACACATGCCAGCTCCCACTATGTACGACTGCCACCTGGCACGTGCAATGTAACCTCTCACCTGTGACGTGTGACTGCAAGCACACAGCCGTCTTGGCATGGGGCTGTCAATGTGGACACCTGTCAATGTTTCGGGAGGTGTGATCCGTACAGTGCTGTACATAGGGTGCAGTGCTGACACCTACTACTGTCTCATATCCCCTCGTGCCACAGGTCCCACTTGTTTTGGCCGCTCAGCCTGTGCCCACATCGTCGTCGTCGTGTGCCATACTCATCCAGCCGCGGAAGCAGTTCCATGCTCAGCAGACATTCATGTTGCCGTGGCGTTGCCGCTTGACGGATATGCAGTCAGTCCCCATCAGCACGCCCCGCAAGTCATTGGGGCCTAGATCCCCATGTGCATGCACATGGCAGTGGTTTGTATCACTAGCCATTGCCATTGTTGGGAGACCTGTGTAAGTGTATTGTGGCCGTGCCGTCCCAGCTTGACAGCTGGGCTGTGGCTCATGTGCTTGCTCAGTCATGTCAGTGATGTGTATGCGAAATTGCTATGTGTCGTGTTGCATTGACATGTGTCCTCTGCCATTGTCCCTAGGCGGAGACCGAACATTGACCGCCCATACCAATTGCTGGCGGACATGGACGATACAGAGGTTATTAGGAAGTTTCGGCTGGACAGGCCAACCCTGCATCGACTGTGTGCCATGTTAGAACCCCATCTCCGTCCCCGCAGGGTGTATCCGACTGCTGTCACCCCCACGGCTAAGGTGATGGCCGCCATGCATTTCTTCGCCACTGGGTCATTCCAGCACACAGTGGGCAGTGGAGGAGGGATGTCCCAGCCCATGTTCAGCAAGGTGCTGAGGGATGTACTGGCAGCCATGATGCTGTACCGGAACAGGTACATCCGCTTCCCCAGGGCTCGTGAATTGGCGGCAGTGAAGGGTGCATTCTATGCCCTTGGCAGAATCCCACACGTCGTTGGAGCCATTGACTGCACACATGTCGGCCTTGTTCCACCACAGGCCACTGAGCACCTGTACCGCAACAGGAAGCACACGCACTCCCTGAATGTGCAAGTGGTGTGCCTTGCGGACATGGTGATCACCCACGTGTGTGCAAAGTTCCCAGGCTCGGCCCATGACGCACACATAATGCGCAACAGCATCTTGCCACGACTGATGTCCAATATGCAACAGGATCGTGCCTGTATTGTCGGTGAGTATGTGGAGTGGTGTAGCGTGCTGGCTGTGCGATGCTGTCCCCTGTCCAGTTGGATTAGCAACGGTTCTCTGTGTCCCTCACACCCAGGTGACTCTGCGTATCCGAATGGGGCATGGCTGCTCAGTCCATTGAGGAATCCTCGCACCCCAGCAGACGATCGCTACAATGAGGCACATGGGAGGACCAGACGTGTGGTCGAGCGTACCTTTGGCCTCCTCAAGTCCAGGTTCAGGTGCCTGGACCGCACCGAGGGTGCGCTGGCGTACTCCCCACAGAAGGTGTGCCGGATAGTGGTGGCGTGCTGCATGCTGCACAATCTGGCCATTCGGAAGCAGATCCCCCTCATCGTGGATGACGGAGATCAACCAGGGCCCCAGCCCGCAGACCAGGACAGCTCGAGTGAGGAGGACAGCGGAGAGGAGGAAGCTGGTAATGTGCGGCAGCAGCTCATCGCCCGCTACTTCACTTGACGGTGAGTGTCCATGTACGACGGCTGATGTGGCTGTATCTGTGCAGGTGTGTGTGTGCTGTGTCAGGGTGGCCGTTTGTTCACTGCGTGCTGAGTGTCAACGCTCCATGGCCAGGGTAGTATGCCACTGTTGGTGGCTGTGGCATTGTGCCCTATTGCTCTGTGCGATGTGTGTACATTGCTTGTAGTTGTTGACATGTACTGTGTGATGGGTGTGTGACACACTCATTGAATGTGCTCCTGTTCTGTCTCCCACCCCTAGGTCCCTACAGGCCCTCCGGATTCAAATGCCATGCCACGCATCAGGTGCCTTTCCGCCCAAGGTGGCCGTTGTATTCCGTACAAATAAGACACAGGGCACAAACAGCAGTTAGTGAAAAAGGTGCATTTATTACAAACTGTGACATGTGATTGTGTGTAAGGTGATGACAAAAGTGGTGCGTGCAGTGACAATGAGCTGTCGGTCATGGCTGCGTGATGATCAGGGTGTACCCACTGGTTCTATGTCCATAGTCCAACACACACATGCCATCCAGATGGCTGTGTGGAGTGGGATCGTAGTCCAAGTCAATGCAGTGGCTGGTCAAGGAAGGCTGGCGGAAGGCTGGCTGGCTGCCTCACTTGCGACTGGAGCGTGCGAAGTCCTCCCGGGAGATCTGTTTCCTCTTCGGACGGCCCCTTCCACGTTTGCGAGGGGGTGCCTGCTTGCGACATGCTGGTGGTTGAGGTGTGATCACTGGCTGTGGACGCAGGGGAACTGGACACTGCTGCTCCACCCTGCGCCCCGGCAGGTGGTGGCGGAGGGGAGCTGCTGTCCCTGGCTGTGACCTCACCGCCACCACCAGCTGTCCCATGAGGTCCACGATTTGGCCCATACGGGCGTCCATGGACCTCAGCACCCCCAGCACCTCACGCGTGTCTGAAGCAGACCGGACCCATTGTCCTTGGGCCTCTTCATAGGCCCCAAGGACTCTGGCCATGTGAGGCAGGGCATGGCTCCCAGGGGAGGCTGGCGTTTCCCTGACCCTGCTCCTCCTACCAGTCCTGCTGCCACCGGCCTGCCCACTAGCCACATTGCTCACCACGGTCCTCGCTGTGGCTCCCAGGGTGGATCCAGTCGTCCGGGCCACCACCTGCGCTGGGGCTGGTGCCAGCGAAGACGTGGCGGTGGTGGCGGCGGTGGTGGTCGGTGCGGCGATGGTGGCGGTTGCGGCAGTGGTAGTGGCCACAATGACCGTGGGTGTGGCCGCAACGACAGTGGCAGCAGGGGGCTGTGAATGTTCAGCAGCCCTGGATGATGGGTTGGTGGGTAGGAGGGGTCCTGGGGAGCGGCTGGGCCCTGCCACACCAGATGGGCCTGCTTGGTTGTCCGTGTCCGAAGAGGAGGACAGATCCTCCAGATCCGTGTGTCCTCATTGGGGGCTTGTAGGCTGGCTGTGCTGGCTGCTGGCTCCATCCCCAGCATCCAGCAGTTCTTCACCTGTGGAGAGAATGAGATTTGTTATTGTGTTGCACCTGGCGAAGTATGTATTTGTCGTCTGACATTGACAGTTCGTGCAATCTCGTACATGGGTTTCCCGGAGGCGTGTGTGTGGCTGTAGCATCTGTAGTTGTGTGTGCTTGGCAATGGGACTGTGTGCTGTGCACATGTGGCATGGGACGGAGTGGCCATGCCGATGGGTGTGTTGCTGTGCCCCTACTTATTGTGACTCTGGTGTATGCGGGCTCCTGGCCCATCCTGGGTCTGGTTTGTACTTTGCTTTTGGGGTTCAAATGGAACGCTTAGGAACGCATATGGCAACATGGGGGCCATGCCCCAGATTCGCATTTGGGAGGGGATATGCTTTTGGGGTTCAAATGGAACGCTTAGGAACGCATATGGCAACATGGGGGCTATGCCCCAGATTCGCATTTGGGAGGGGATATGCTTTTGGGGTTCAAATGGAACGCTTAGGAACGCATATGGCAACATGGGGGCTATGCCCCAGATTCGCATTTGGGAGGGGATATGCTTTTGGGGTTCAAATGGAACGCTTAGGAACGCATATGGCAACATGGGGGCTATGCCCCAGATTCGCATTTGGGAGGGGATATGCTTTTGGGGTACATGCTGTGAGCCATGGGTGCCGAACGTGACATGTGTTGTGGCAGCATGACAGTGCATGGTTTGAGGTGTGTGCATGCTTGACATGGCCTGCATATTTGCTGTCTGTTGTGC
The DNA here is from genome assembly GCA_963921515.1 of Calotriton arnoldi. Taxonomy (NCBI): domain Eukaryota; kingdom Metazoa; phylum Chordata; class Amphibia; order Caudata; family Salamandridae; genus Calotriton; species Calotriton arnoldi. The sequence goes on from CAWUFW010016090.1 coordinate 105,940, forward strand.
TTACTGGACATGGCATTGGACGCATCGTTATGAGTGAGTGATAGTTGTGTGCCAGCCAACGTATTGCAGTTGTCCCATCTCCTTGGTGTGCGTGCTGCCCTGTGCCATGTGCATCACTGCAGTGCTCGGGGGGTGTGGCCCATGTTGTGTGTTGTTGCTCACAGTGTGTCGTGCGCTTAATTGACTTCTGGCACATGGTTGGTCATGGGCATGTGTCTTAGCGTGACTGCTGTATGTGTGGCAGCTGTGCGGATGACATGCCTTTCATGAGACTGGGGCTGACGGATGGGATGGATGGTATGTTGTATGTGCATGGTGTGTCTGTGAGTTTGATGGGTTCAGTGGTGTTCGTGTGCATTTATGTTGTTCCGCTCTGTTGCGTCTAGTGTTGTTTGTCTTACATAGGCGTAGTTGTGGGGTGTGTTGTTGACAGGCAGTAGGGGCTACATGGACAGGACTTCAATGGTGTTTCGGTTGTGTGTGATGAGTTGCACAGTGGCTGCCGTGTGGGACTATATTCAGTGTGGCTTGTGCATGCAGACGTGGCTCCTTGGGTGTTGCTATGTCTGTGATGGGTCATGTGGGGTGTGAGTCTGTTGTTCATGTCCGTGTGCACATTGTTCACTTGTTCGTGACGGTGGGCGGTGCTGCGTGTTCGTCTGCTACGTGACATGTCCCATGTGTTGGTCGTGTTATGGTCCTCATGCCTCCAGTAATCCAGCCCTGTCCAGTTTCCCACCTGCAAGTTGTTCGTGCGTGCACTGTACTGGATGCCACATGGCTCTAAGCGGGGGTGCTCCATGTTGCAGGTCTGTGGGGGTGGGAGGGTGTTGTGGGTCGTGGGGGTGGCTGGACACCCACTGACACCGATTGCTGTGGACCGTGATGTCTGCCTTTCGGCTGTCGTTGTGCACTGCGGTGGCTGACACGTGGCTGTGGGGTGTGGGGGATGCTCCTCCTTGCTGTGCTGTGGGACTGGGGCCTGGTGTGTGTTGTACTTGGGCTGTCCACCGTCCCACCCACTGCACTTTGTGTTCCTGCCACTTACCTGTTACTTGTCAGTTAGTGCAGCTGTGGCGGACACATGGGTGTGGTGGGTGCTCGTTGTGGCGCTTCTGGCATATTTGGGGACCTGTTGGTGGTTACGTGGCTGGCTTAGTGTACACATGTCCCCACGCATCTTACAGTTGTTCGGTTTGGGCTGTGTGTGGTAGTGTCTGTTGCATGTGTGTGTGATGTGTTGTGTATTGTGTGCTGGACATGGGGGTGTTTGTCCCTGGGAGCTGTGGCATGGTGGTAGTGCATGTGAGTACATAGCGGTGTGCTGGTATACATTAGTTTGTACTTACCAGCCTCCACTCCCCTGCTAATCCGGCGAGGATCTCCGGATGGATTACGACTCGCACCTTCTCCTCCCACGCTTTGAAGGTCTTAAAGAGCGCGGGATTCCCTCCGCCAGTGACGGCAGCCAGCTCTCTGTTTTTGCCCTCCTTCTTCTTGACCAGGCTCTTTACGTCATTCCAACGTTTGTTAATCTCGACTCTGTTCCTGGGCAGGGTCCCGACTGCATTGACCTGGTCTACGATCCGGTTCCACATTCTGTTTCTGGTGGCTAGTGGTGTGTGCTGGACCATGTTCCCATAGATTTGTGGGTACACCTTGATGATCTCGTCGACCATGACCGTCAGCTCCATGGGCGTGAACTTGGGCATTCTTTGTGGTGCCATGATGTTTGTGGTGCTGGTGCGGTGTGTGTTGTGTAATGTGCAGGGGGTTTGTGGTGCCGGTGTTTGGTGGTGGTGGTGGTGGTGGTGGTGGTGGTGGTGTTTGGTGGTGGTGGTGGTGGTAGTGATGTGTGCGTTTCTGTGGTGTGCTGCTGTCCTTGCTGTGTCACTGTGTCCTCTCCTCTCCTCTCTGGTTTGCAATGTAGCAAGGGGTTGTGGTCTGTGGGAGTGCTGCTTTTGTACTCACCTATGTGGGTGTGTCCTCATGGTCTGTTGTTTTCAGGTGTGTTGTGTCTGGGGTTCTGGCCTTTGTATTTTTTGTTTGTCCGGGGGTGTTTTCGGGATGTGTACTGTGCTTGTGTATTTGTGCGTGCCTTGCTGTGTGGACTTGTTGGCCATGTTGTGTGCTATTGGTTTTGTGTGCGGATGGTTTCTGTGCAGGTACGTTGGCGCCATGGCTTCTGCCGTGTCGATTCTCATCGGCGTTGTTTGCGCTGGCGGGCGGTATATTTGTGATTTTTCCGCGCTCATGTCGGTGCGATCGTAATTTCACGTGCGGTGTGTCGGCCGTGACGGCGGGCGGTTTTGTGTTGTCGTGCATGTTTCCGTCCGTGGCGGGCGGTTTGACTCCGACTCGGACGTTGGCGGGCGGTATTTTGTGTGCTTTTTCCGCCGATGGCGGTTTTCGGTTTGTGTAATCGTAATGGCGTGGTCGGTGTTCAGGCGGTGTGTGCGGGCGGATTTTTGCCGCTTCCATGCCTGGCGGATTTATTTACGCCGGGTATCGTAATGTGCCCCTAAGTAATTAATTAAGAAAAATTGAGTATTGATAATTAATTTTTTTGTTAATTAATTATTAATTGGGTACTAATTTCTATTAAATATTATTTATTGGTATTGATATTTTTTTGTTAATTAAGTATTATTTTGTTATTAATTTGTTTTAAATATTAGTTATTGGTATTGATAATACATTTTTTGTTAATTAATTATTAATTGGTTGTTATTTTTTATTAAATATTATTTATCGGTGTTGCTTTTTTTTTGTTAATTAATTATTCATTTGTTATTAATTTTTATTAAATAATATTTATTGGTATTGATAATTAATTTTGGGTTAGTTAATTATTAATTGGTTATTAATTTTTATTACATATTATTTATTGTTATTGACAATTTTTTAATTTAATTATTAATTGCAAATAATTTTTATTAATTGATTAATTGAAAATTAATTTAATTGTGTGAAATTTTATGTGGAGTGTGTTGTGTGTTTATTGGGGAATAGGGTGGGAAGTATTTAATATTATTAAAGTAATTATTATTTTTGATATATTTGTAGTTTTTTTTTTTCTAAATTTATTAATAAATCATTATTTAATTACAATATTTATTTCATTTATAAGTATGTTATTTTTAACATCTACGTTGTCCAACACTTTCCCTACTGTTGCACTCACTGGAGTGGGAATAGTAATTTTTACCCCTATGCTATCCAGCGCTTTCCCTACTGTTGCACTCTCTGGAGTGGGAATAGTAATTTTTACCCCTACGCTATCCAACGCTTTCCCTACTGTTGCACTCTCTGGAGTGGGAATAGTAATTTTTACCCCTACGCGATCCAACGCTTTCCCTACTGTTGCACTCACTGGAGTGGGAATAGTAATTTTACCCCTACGCTATCCAGCGCTTTCCCTACTGTTGCACTCTCTGGAGTGGGAATAGTAATTTTTACCCCTACGCTATCCAACGCTTTCCCTACTGTTGCACTCTCTGGAGTGGGAATAGTAATTTTTACCCCTACGCGATCCAACGCTTTCCCTACTGTTGCACTCACTGGAGTGGGAATAGTAATTTTTACCCCTACGCTATCCAGCGCTTTCCTTACTGTTGCACTCTCTGGAGTGGGAATAGTAATTTTTACCCCTACGCTATGCAACCCTTTCCCTACTGTTGCACTCACTGGAGTGGGAATAGTAATTTTTATTGGACTTCTATATTTCTGTGTCGATATTTTTGCAGGTCGATTTTCTGTCCGTTGATATTCTGTCAGACATTTGGATAAAGTGGGATGCCAATGACTAGCAGCATGCTTGGAGTAATAAAGCAACTGTATGGTCAGTTGTACCAGTCTAGAACATGAAAATACTGCTCACTGTATCTTTTGTATTTAATGGTCGGATCATAACAGGGAATGGTTAGAAATTCTGAGGATCCTGCTCGGTTAATAAGGAATAAGGTAATTTAGGAAAAGAACATGAAGCACTTTAAGTATGAAATGACGAGCCTTAGAGAGAGTTTTAGAGAGAGTAATAGAATGATTTCAAGGTCAGTATGATGTCACTGTGCCCTTTAAACTCAAATAACAGGTAAGCTGAAAATTTATGAATTTACTGAAGGTTTGAGAAATTAGAATGTAAACTGTTGCAATAATCCAAGCAGGACAAGACCACAGCTAGGATTTCTGAGAGAAATGGAAAAAAGCAGAGACTCTCTGTGGAGACATAAATGGTGGAATAGTGCACACAAGGCTGCATTTATTGGGGTGTAAATGATAGGTCACTGTCAAACAGCACTCCTAAATTGCATACTTTCTTCATGGAATTGAGGAAGTGCTCAGTTTCTCTTGACAACTTAGAGGGAGGGGCTGGATTGACATGGCCTAGAATTAGGGTTCCAGGTTTTTCACCATTTAATCACAGACAATTCTTTAGGTTCCAGTGATGGACTTGTGGAAGGCCAAAATACATGATGGGAAGATTTCCAGGAACATCTTCAAGCTTCAGGTGGAACTGTGTGTCATTCAAGATGTCAGAAAAGGAGGCTATGTAAGCATTGAATGGCGCTGGTGGTGGGGCAGAGCCCTGAGGTTTTCAAGAAAGGATAGGGCCCAATTTGACTTGCTGGGTGTGGTTTTTTAGCAATAAAACCATGGAAATACTGTTCCTCTGATGCCAGCCAATGTGGGCAGTCTCTTGTTTCGCCACAGATGCTTGATGATATCAAAGAGGACAGAAAGATCTATTAGCATCAATACACAGGAGGAACACAGGCATAGGAGATGAGTAATACTTTCATAATGTTTTATAGAATGGTGTCCATGGCCTGGTGGATTATGACTGAAGGTCACTTAGGAGACCATTTAACTCCAGTTGAGAAGACAATGGGCAGGTGACAATTGTTTCCCTCTAAAACAAATGGTATGCCAGGGATGTGTGTGTAATTAGATTGCCAGGTCCTCAGTGGATTTTGTAAGGAACCATGTGAGGGTTGCATGTTCGATGGATGACTCTACAAGAGGTGCATTAGGCTAGTGATCAAAGATGAAAGGTCAGGTTGTTGATTTTTACATTACTGGTGGCCTAGGAAAGTGTACAGTTTACTTATATCAGATCTAAGATGGGCACAAACTCATAGAGAGCATTTTTTTGGCAGGTAAAGGAGGGCAAGTCTGAATGGCCTGATGTGTTTTTATGGAGCTACAGGATCTTTAAGTGTCACTTCTTTTATTGATAAAGAATGATGGAAATTCACACAGGGCTCTGATAGGGTATTCAGCATAAAGATTACCCTATGTTCCCCTCCAATTCACAGGTAACATGGAGCAGTGGCTCAGTTAGGTAGCCATGAGATCAGCACTAAACTAAGGGCATTCATGTTGAAGTTTTAGTTGTTGCAGACATGGTTTGTAATCTTGAACAAATCAGCTATGACAGCTGGAGGAAATACCATAGTTGGCAGATGTGAACATCTGGCATAATGAACCTGGAAAAAATGGCTCTGGACGAATAGAGAACAATGACATTTTGGGATAGACTAGGCCCAAGGACCTAGAGCCAGAAAATAGGAAGACAGGATAATCGATTTCTAATATAATGCAGGTCAGGAAACACAATAGAAAGACATTTTGACAAACAATAACTAGGTAATTGTCAGAAATATGGCTATCAATTTGAGAGGGGAGCAGCCCTACCAACTCAATAAACCCACTCTGGTTAGGTCAAAATAAAATTCTGAGAGAATCCCTCCTTAACCCCTGGTAGCTATGGTACAAGCATTAGCCAGTCCCCAAAGAAGGGATGGAGCGGATATACAATTGGGAGACCCCAGACAAAGGTTTTACCTTCCAACATAGGGCCAGATATAGAGTTTGGCAGATAGGTACTTCGTCACAATCGTGATAGATATCCCATCAGCCTCATTACAAGTGGAGTAGAATATAATCCACTTGTAACAAGGCTGATGTGATATCAGTCACATTTGTCCACCAAACTTTAAATCAGGCCCTCAGTCTCTATCTGCTGGGAAAGCTTCTTCTGATCAGTCCTGTATCCCCTAGCTCATCAGGGTAGGTTTCTGGGCACCAGTTCTCTCTCCAGCCAGGTCGCAGTTTTTTGGGCACCAGATATCTATCCAGCCAGGTCTGCTGCAGGATCTAGTATTCTTTAGTCAGCTTGATCATCCTGGAGTGAGGCTTCTGCTTTTTTGTCCCTAAATCAGGTAAACAGATGGTCAACCACTTGACCCTTGGAAAGAAGGCCCAGTCTGTGAGTGACAGCAGGGTTCAGTAATCTTTGAGTTCTTGTTGGAGTCCTCTTCTTCCAGCAGGAGCTAGGAGTCTGAAGTGGGAATTTTTCTTCCAGTAGGGTCTTCTTCTTCAGATGGAGTCCTCCCAGGAACAGGAATATTCTGAGGAGGTGGTGGTGGCTGCACCACATTTATCCTGTGCACTTGCCAATCAATGGCAAAATTCTACAGTCCAATCTTAACAATTCTCTTGCAGTGACCCCACATCTCTTTGCAGGAATCCCTCTTTGCCTTACTGTAAATTTTACTAGGAGCCCCAGTTTAAAAATGATGGGACCCACCTGCCACTAGTCAGTCCTGTCTCCAGCTTCTTGGCCACTTCCCTACATGACAGTCTCAAAACTGGTTTTACCTCCTACTGTGCTGTAGCCTGACTGTCAAGCATGGCCTTAGAGTTGACTAGAAAATCTCCAACTGGCATCTTTAAGACAAAAGTGGGAGGGCTAAAGATGCCCTTTGTTATGCCAGCAGTTGCTGTCCTCTCCAGGATAGCTAAGCTATGCTAAGTGGTCAACAGTTAACAACCATTGGCCTTTCCTGGGCCAAGAAGATAGTCGTTGTCCTCTGAGCCAAAGTTGTTAACTCTCCCAGCCAAGAATGTGTTTTCCAACTGGGTTTAGCAAATTCTGGCTCAGGCATCGTAAAGGGGAAGTATATAAAGTGACTTTAACAAAAATCTGATTTCACCAATTGGCCAGAGTTTTAAAACTAAGCATTTTTCTATCCCTTTCCTAAGTGGAGATGGAAAATAGCAGTTTTAAGCCCTCCTGGGTCTTTTTAGAGAAATGTCTAGTTAGGCCTACATAGTGAAAATGCCTTTGCCTGGTATTTCACTTTAAGGGTTCACTAGCCCTTGCGTATTCGGTAGCCTATTTTTACATATTAGTACCCTGCCTTGTAAGTTTACAAGGCATACTTTAAGGGTGATTTATGTAGATATAAAAATAGGCTTTTTCTACCTGGCAGAGGAAGCCAGGTGTCACTACAGACCATTTAACCCCTTCCGTGCGTCGGATAGCCGGGAGCTGTCCGACGTCATGGTGGGTGTGTGCGTCAGACACTCCCGGGCGTCCTAGCACCCACCCACGGGGGAAGCGCTGGTGCTACCCTGGTGGGCCACTCTTCATGTTGCCCCCACCGGGGAGGGCGGCTGAAGCCCTTCTGCTGAACCCCCCTCCACGTCATCTAATGACGTCAGAGCACAACGCCCGCCGACGTCATTAGGTGATACTGGACGCGCTGGAATCCATTTGATTTCAGTGCGTCCAAAGAGGAGAAGGTGAGTTTCTCCTCGGGGAGGGTGGGGGGATTTAAAAAAGAGGCATCGGAGGAAAGGAAAAGGTTTTCCTTTCCTCCGATATCTCTTTTCAGCATTCCTGCTGCACGATCGTGCATGGGGCGCGATCGTGCAGCAGGAATGCCCACTAGACACCAGGGATTTTTTTTTTTTATTAAAAGATTTGTGCTGCAGGGAGCGACCTCTTGGGAAAGGGTCGCTTCCCTTTGGGGAGCAATTTGTTTGGCCATTTCTGCCCCCCTGGGGGGCAGATCGGCCCAAATAATTAAATATTTTTAGTGTGTGCCCACTAGGCCACCAGAGATTTTTTTAAAATATGTTTGTGAGGAGCGGCCCCTTAGGCAAGGGTCACTTTGGCTGTTTCTGCCCCCTGGGGAGGCAGATCGGCTGATTTTTTTTTAGTTTTGTGTGCTCCACTAGCCTACCGGGGATTTCTGGGTTTTTTTATGTTGGGGAGAGGCCCCTTGGGCAAGGGTCGCTGCCCTTTAATGAGGTGAATATTTTGGCAGTTTCTGCCCCTCTTGGGGGCAGATCGGCCTTATGTTTTGCCCCAAGGAGGTCAGAAGCCATTAGACACCAGGGATTGTTTTTGTGTTGCTGGGGAGCGGGCCGGCAAGGGTCACTCCACTTTATGGGGTGATTATTGTGGCCATTTCTGCCCCCTTTAGGGGTAGATTGGCCACATGCTTTAGGCCCCTCTGTCCCCAAGGAGGGCAGAAGCCAATAGACACCAGGGTTTTATTAAATGTTGTTGGGGAGCATCCCCTTGGGCAAGGGTCGCTCCCCTTTATGGGGTAATTATTGTGGCCGTTTCTGCCCCCAGATCAGCCATATGTTTTTAGGCCAATCTGTCCCCTAGGGGGGCAGAAGCCAAAAGACACCAGAGTTTTTTAAATGTTGGTATTGGGGAGTGGCCCCTTGGGCAAGGGTTGCTCCCCTTTTACAGGGGTGAATATTTTTGCTGTTTCTGCCCCCCTTAGCGGCAGCTCGGCCTTATGCTTTTAGGCCCACCTACTCCCCAGCTTGGCTCGTGGATTGTGTGTGCACTAGTGCAATATTTGCATATGTGATTGTAATGTTTTATTTCTCCTTTTTATTCTAGTGCAAAGCTTTTGATTCTTGCTTGCGGTTAAAACAGTGGTTGATCTGCAGTTTTGCGTAGTTGCATTCATTTGATAAGTAAAACATTTTTGTTGTGTTTACTCCAAATAAATGTCATGCATGAATGAATATTTTGTAAGTGGTGTCATAATATCAGCATATTTAGCTTGTGTTTTGAGCGTGACATTCTTTGGGATGTGTTTTTGCCTGAGATTCTTGAGCAGACTAATTTGTATGCTGAACAGTATGTGAGGGACAACAGTACCAGACTTAGGCCCTGCTCTAGAGCTACCCGGTGGACTCCCACAAATCTGGATGAGATGAAGAAGTTTTTGAGTTTGACTTTTTTGATGGGCTTGATAAGGAAGCAGTCCCTGGCTTCATATAGGTCTACCCGTCCATTGATGGCAACGGCTATATTTCCTGCAATTATGAGTCAGGATCGGTATTTACTTTTGCTTCGGATGCTGCATTTTGTTCATAATGCTTTGGTGCTGCCACGAGATCACCGTGACTGTGACCATCTTTTTAAGTTTCAGCCTGTTCTTGATCACTTTGTAGATCGATTTGCAGAGATCTATACTCCAGGGAAAGAAATAGCCGTTGAAGAGTCTTTGGTCCTGTTCAAGGGTCGTTTGGTTTTTAGGCAGTGCATTCCTAGCAAGAGGGCATGTTATGGAATTTAGGGCCAGATGTACGACCATTCACTTTTGAGAGTCGCAAATTGCATCGAATTGCGACTCGCAATTTGCGACTTGCAAAAGTGAATGTACAACAGTGTCTCAGACACTGTTTGCGATTCCCAATGGGGTCGCAAATTGCATGCCTCATTAATATTCATGAGGCAAGCGCAATTTGCGACCCCATTTGGAATGGCTAGCACTCCCAGGGATGGTGGCCTGCTGGGGTCAGCAGACCACCATGTCTGTGACTGCTTTTTCAATAAAGCTGTTTTTTCTAAGGAAAACGGGATGCATTTAAAACAGAAAAATTTAACTTTTCAGTTTCATTTTTTAAGGACAGGGACCACTGCCTTCTCTTAAAAAATATATTCGCACACACTCACAAAGGGGAAGGGGTCCCCTGGGGACCCCTTCCCGTTTGTGAGTGGTTTACCACCTATTTTTGTGGTCGCAAGCGTGCCGATTACCCGTTTGCGTGCACAAGAATGGGTCGCACATCTGGCCCTAAGATGTATATGTTGTCTGAGAGTAGGACAGGATATGTCTATAATTTCCGGGTGTACACTGGTAGGGATTCCACTATTGACCCCCCCGTTGTCCATCCACTTTAGGAGTTTCAGAGAAAATTGTGTGGGAACTTGCTAGAGGACTTTTTAACAAAGGTCACCATTTGTACCTAGATAACTTCTACACTGCTGTGCAATTGTTTAAAGATTTGTTCAAAGTGGACACTCTTGCTAGTGGTACAATCCGCTCTAACCGTAAAGGCTACCCAAAAGAGCTTGGGGCTTATTTACAAGCCCCTTGCGCCACTTTTGCATCATTTTTAACATGGGAAAAGTGACGTACGGGTGGCGCAAGGGGCTTGTAAATAAGGCCCCTTGTTTGCAAAATGCTTCAGAGGGGACAGTGCAGTGTCTTGCGTAGTGATGAACTGCTAGCTGTGAAATTTGTGGACAGGAGGGATGTGTACATGCTGACTACCATCCATGATGACAGTACTTCACCCGTGACTGTTTGGGGTTAGGTTGCTGACGTGCGCAAACCTGTGTGCATTGTAGACTACAATAAGCACATGGGTGGTGTCGATAGAGTAGATCAGAGGGTGGAACCTACACTGCTGTTCGTAAGGCTTACATTTGGTATAAGAAGCTGGCCATCCATCTTTTCAATTTAGCAACTTTTAATGCTTTTGTTCTGTTCAAGAAGTGTTCTCCAGCGTCAAAGATAACTTTTGTTCAGTTTCAGGAGTCTGTGATAGGCAGCCTTGTTGTAGTGGAACAGGCAAGCGTTCCTAGAGTTGGAGTGGTGGAGGATGTGGCTAGATTGACTTTCCTAATTTAATTCCTCCCACACCCAAAAAAAACCCAATCCCTGTAAGAGAGGTAGAGTCTGCTTGCGAAGAGGTATGCAGAAGGAGAGTCATATGCACTGTGCTGATTGTCCTTCTAATCCTGGGCTATGTGTACCCACATGTTTCAGATTGTATCACACTCAAAAGAGTTTTTGGGAGCAACCGTGAGTCTAATAGTGGACAGCCTGGTCTGTATGGTTTTATATTTGTTGTTCAGTTTCACGATTGGCATTAGAATGATGTCTTTAGTTACCGCTGTTGTGTTTGTAGTTATAGTTTTGTATCTCGTTCCAATTGGTTCCTGTTTTCTTTCTTGTTAAAAAAAAAATTGATGACAGTGTGCGTGCACTGGGGCTTGGCTGGTGGTGTGCATGGACTGGCACTTGCCTGGCGGTGTGCGTGGACTGGCGCTTGGCTGGTGGTGTGCGCGGGCTGGCGCTTGGCTGGCGGTGTGGGTGGACTGGTGTTTGGCTGGTGGTGTGCATGGACGGGTGCTTGGCTGGCGGTGTGCGTGGGCTGGCATTTGGCTGACGGTGTGTGAGTAGTGACTTGCTGCTGGTCATTACACACTGTGCTAGCCAAATGCCACTTCACACACTATGTCAACCACCAGCCGGTGTGATTGCTGTGTCAGTCATGTGGGCGTATGAAAGTGATGGGCCCTTGAATGGCGCTGTCTGTTGATGTGGATGTTGTAATGTGCTGGGTGGCTGGCGGTGTGAATGGTCTTGTGTGTCACGTATGAAAAGTGTGTGAATGGCCTGTAAAGAGGTTGGTGCCTTGCCGTGGCTTTACAGCTCACAGGCTGTGAGTCATTGGTTCAGGTTTTTAATATTTTAATTAATAACTGTGTATTTCCTTTTGGTGAAATCTCTTGTTAATAAAATTTTACGCTCTGAACCTTCACTCACCCTCGTGCCAAATCCAACCAGTATGTGTGTGTACTTAAGGAATAGTTCATTTTGAAGTAACATTTGTCTTTTCTGTCTTTCTCTGCATGGGTGTACATTGTCTCTACATTGTCTGTTGATGTGAGTGTTGTAATGTGCTGGGGCCACAGCTGGTGGTGTGAACGTGTGTGTCAAGTATCAAAGGTGTGTGAATGGCCTGTAAAGAGGTTGGTGCCTTGCCATGGCTTTACAGCTCACGACCTGTGAGTTATTGGTTCAGGTTTTTAACCTTTTAATTATTAACAGTGCATTTCCTTTTTGTGAAATTTCTTGTTAATAAAATATACATTTTGAACCTTTCACTCACCCTCGTGCCAAATCCAACCAGTATGTGTGTGTACTTGAGGAACAGATGGATAGGCAGTCATATTTGTCTTATCTGTCTTTCTGTGCTAAGGTGTAGTTTGTCTCTAGGGAAAATTGACCAACTTTAGATATTGCTGTAGACCAAAAAAATAGGGGGTACTGGGTGGTGAGCCTCTCATGGATCCCAATATGTTTTTTTACTCACAATGCCATGCAAACCTCAAAATGTGAGTATACTCACACATTTTCCTTGCATTACTCTGTCATAATCTTCTGGTATCAGAAAAACCACAATTTTCCTACCATCCAGCATTCCCCCAGGTCTCCCGATAAAAATGGTACCTCACTCATGTGGGTGGGCCAAGTACCCCCGACAGGCAAGGGCCCAAAACGTATTGTGGAGATGTTAGACATGGGATTTCTGGTTGGCTATGGCTTGCGCCTAAGCCAGGCAGAAACCACCACTCTAGTCAGGGCAAGGGAGTTACACACTGAAGATAACCCCTGCTCTCCCCCTTGGTAGCTTTGCACAAGCAGTCAGGCTTATCACAGAGGCAATGTGTAAAGCGTTTGCGCAACACACACACACAGCAGCAACACACTAGACACACCACAAAAGAAAAGGTTATATAAAAAATAGCCTTTGTATTATCCAAAACACATTAGAATCATAATCACACAATATACACTGTGCCAACTGGCACTAGGCAATATGCACAGGGGATTATATACAGGCCAGGGCCAATTGGGCCACTGTCAGAACCTTTAGAAAGCACTAGTAGCACATATAAAACACAACCAGTAACCACTGGTACCCTACTGTACTTAGCAGTATTACCTGCAACATAAACACATTATGTCTGCATCACTTTGGCATAAAACATATTATGCAACAACCATATTAGGCATAACCACATTATGCATAAACCTCATAGCATAAACACATTATGAAATTTCTGTAGGCATGAACACCTTATGCATAAACATCCTAACATAACCACATTAGGCATCATCACCGTAGGCATACCATTAGGGCCTTGCGCCCGGCCAACACTGGCCCCTGGCCAACTGGCTTTTCACTGGGGGCCCAATGCCCCCTTTGTCCCAACAGTCAGGGCTCGCAATTGTACTGCCTCCCAAGTAGCCCTCTGGCTGCCAAAGCAGCAGTAAAGATGTGCGTCATGCACTGGGGCTGGGGAGTGCACCTCACTCCTTCCTCGTTAGGAAAAACAATGCCCCACGTTGTAGCTGTCCGCGCTCTCGCTGTGGAAATTGGCTCTGGTGCCACTGCGCCTGGGGAGCCCCACTCTGGGGCTCTACACACAGAATTGCCCCCACGTTGCAGCTGCCCGCAACTGCGGTGCAGCTGTGAAAAGTAAACAAGCACTGGCACTCACTGTGCCTCGGGAGCACCAACACGGCTCCGCTCTCAGCGAAATCAGCACTCACTGTGCTCTGGGAGCCCCATTCACTGGGCTCCGTCGGGTGCTCTCACTCGGCACCAATGCTCCCAAATCAGCCCCACTAACCGGGCTCTTTTGGGACTCCTTTGGTCTCCCCACAGCAGGGGACAGGCACCGACAATGTGCCTCGATGGGTCCTCCTTCACCGGGACCTCTCCTGACTTCTTCGGTCCCTGGCACTCGCGGCTGCTTTCGGAGGCGGGGTAGGATCCCGCCCTCCTTCAGGCCCAACTTTGCCTGGCTTCGGCGTCACCGGCGATCTCGGTGAACCCGCCTCTCTCAGGCCTGACTTCCTGCAAGGCTCCGGCTCTTCTGCTGGACACGCCCCAGGTCAGGCACGGCCGCCTGGCTTCCGGGTCGCTGGCGGTTGCGGCTTCTTCTCCGTAAGGCACAAATGCGGGGTGGGCTCCCGCTCTGTTTTCAAGCATAAATGCGGGGTGGGCTCCCACCATTAACCACACAAATGCGGGGTGGGCACCCGCTCCATAAGTAACGGTACCGGCATGCGGGGTGGGCTCCCGCTTCTCTTCCAGCAATGCGGGGGAATCCCCACATCGGGATTCCCTCTGACAATGTCGCAGCTCAGCGCTGCAGAGCCCTCGCGCTCCTCTTTCCCAGGCAAGGCTGGAGTCCTTCTTCTTGGGGATTCCAGCAATCAAGATATAGTGCTCACGAGGCGGTAGAGCAAAGTTTCAGGGGCACAAGGCTGGGCCCAGGCAGGCCAGCTCACAGGGCCCTCCAGCACGGAGGCAGTCCCTCGTGGCAGTTCCTCCTGGGGCCCAACAACAGCAAGTCCCAAGCGCAAGGAAAGCACAACCATTTCATGGGGTCACAGCCCCAATATTTATAGGACATTTTCTTTGTCTGCCCTAGCACAGGGCTTGGGGGAATCCAGCCTCAACTGGTTCTGGGGGGTGTGGAGCACTTTGTTTACAGGGCTCCCACCCTCCTTTGTCAGGTTGGGGCTCTGTCATCAGACACACCACAGGGGGGCGGAGCCAGCATTCCCCTAGGCAGGCACAGACCTATTCAGGGTCAGGGGACTACTCCTCCCACTACTCCAAATGCAGTTCTCACATTCAGCCTAGCGCTGACTCACCCTGCCCTCCCTGGAGCCACACACACCTCACCAGCCCCTGTCACTCCAAAGCCAGACATGCAACCCACATCAGGCAGGCAGACACATAGCACACAGAAATGCCAACTTCTAGAAGTGGCATTTCTAAAATAGTGATACTAAATCTGCGCACACCATTGCGCAGCATTTATTATTACTATTACAACCATACCAAACTTGACCACGCTGCTCCTCTCATATCAGAAATTACCACTGAAACACTTATCAGGGAATCCCCAATGCATTCCTATGGGAGGGCAGCCTCACAGCAGTGAGAAACCAAAATAGCGGTTTGTCACTACCAGGACATGTCACACACTTAAGGTACATGTCCTACCTTTTACCTACAATGCCCCCTGCCGATAGGCCTAGCTAGGGCCTACCTTAGGGGTGACTGACATGCAGTAAAAGGGGGGTCACAGACGTGGCACACACTTTAGGTGTCATGTCACAGTGGCAGTAACACTGCGCGCATAGGCCCTTCAATGTCAGAGGCCTGAAACAGGCTTGAAAGGCCACTTTGGTGGGTGGCGCAATCAGCGCTGCAAGCCCACCAGTAGCATTTAATTTACCGGCCCTGGGTATCTGAGATACCACTTTACCAGGGACTGACAGGTAAATTAAATATGCCAAACAGGTGTAGACCAATCTTACCATGTTTAACACACAGAGCACACGCACTTTACACTGGACAGCAGTGCTAAAGTGCCCAGAGTCCTAGAACCACCAACACCATGTCAGAAAAAAGGCTAGGAGGAAGGCAAAAAGTTCAGAGATGACCCTGAAAAAAGGGCCAAGTCCAACAGGAGACATCAAAATTACCTATTACAAAACGACCAAATTTTGCAAGGGGGGTCACCTGGGTTTTTTGCCCCGGACTCGGTGGCCATTTAGGGAAACCTACCAAACCCACACATTTCTGCAAACTAGAGACCCGGGGGAGTCCAGGGAGGTATGGCTTACATGGACCGCCTAATGCTTTCCTACCCAGAATCTCCTGCAAACCTCAAATTTAGCTGAAAAAAATCTAATTTTTCTCAAATTTCTGTGTGGGAAAGTTGTGGGATCACCAGGCTGACACAAATTTCCTACCACCCAGTGTTCCCCTAGGTCTTGCAATAAAAATGGTACCTCACTTGTGTGGGTGGGCCAAGTACCCGCGACAGGCAAGGGCCCAAAACGTATTGTGGAGACATCAAAATTACCTATCACAAAATTACCTGGTTTTGCAAGGGGGGCACCTGCATTTTTGGTCCCGGGCTCGGCGGCCATCTAGGGAAACCTACCAAACCCACACATTTTGGAAAACTAGACACCCGGGGGAGTCCCGAGTGGTATGGCTTGCGTGGCCCCCCCAACGTTTTCCTACCCAGAATCCCCTGTAAACCTCAAATTTAGCTGAAAAAACACATGTTCTACATATGTCCTACCACGCAGCGTTCCCCTCAGTCTTCTGAGTAAAATGATACCTCACTTGTGTGGGTGTCCAATGCGGAATTGGCTAACAACTTATTTTTTTTAAAATGCAGCGCTTAGAATTTGCTGTCCTATACCCTTAATCCCTATGTTTTTGGTCCTTCCCAGTCACAGGCCCTTGCCCCACCCACATAAGTGAGGTATCATTTTACTCGGGAGACTGAGGATGCCTACTCAGGGATATTGCCTGGCAAACCCATCAACTTATGGTTTAATTCGTTATCTTTGTGCCCTTGTTCACCTACACACACGATAGACAAACAAATCATTTGATGACCTAAAGCTCTTCTAAAATCCAAGAAAGAGGGAATTTATGAATCCCTGTCCAATTGGAGAACTGGAAGAACAATCTCTTAGAACAAGTGAAAAGACAAATGGATAATTGGGGTGAACTTAGGATCCCATCTGAGAACAACCCAGAGCCCCCACTTCACTCAGTCTCCTTGCCGAAGTGATTGCAACTAGAAAAACGTTTTTCGAAGATAGCCATGCTAGATGTGACTCTTCCAGTGGTTCAAAAGGTTTTTGCTGCAAGCCTCCTAGCACTGTTAACATATTGCACGTGAGAATGGGATTCGGGACAACCGGCTTCTTTAATTTAAAGCTCTTGAACGCCTAAATGCTAATAAAGATACCTTAGACTGATCTCCCCCTAACATAAGGCCCTTAGTGGCTGCTCACAGGGAAGATAAAGTTACTTAGAGCCAAGACCTGCAAGAAATCATCGCTCAAAAATTCTAATTTTGAGAGGGGTGAATTGATAGAGGATCTAGATCACCAGAGAAGCATCATTACGGAAATGATCCCCAATACATTTTATACAATACAAGAGTTGAAGGTCTTCTTGATGATTTTATATCAAGGGCAACCTGTTTAGAACACCCAAATTCCTCCAAACTAATGGCAGATCTGAGAACTGGTGGGAAGGAAGTTGAGAGTGTAGCTGAAAATACTCCCCTCTTGAGAGATTCTGGAGGAGAGAAAACCATGGACAATGTGGCCAAAAAGGAGCCATAAGTATCACTGACTGACTTTCCTAATGAATATTCTGAATTACCCACGTGAGGATTGGAATCAGAGGGAATGCATACAAAATCCCTCAAGACGAAGGGACTTACAGGACATCCATAGGCCAAACCTGGAGAAACAATACATCAGTACAAAATATTGGTAGCATCGCATTGTGTTCAGATGAGAACAGTTCTATCCAGGGTGTTCCAAAGTGGAACATATGAGGATCAACTGCAGATAGATGTTGCATGACTGAGAATGGGAGGTTGTGGCTGAGGCTGTCCACCAGCAAGTTCATCAGACCCTGAAAATACACCACTTTTAAGGCAACTAGGTGTATTTCTGGCCAGACAAGTATCTGTCTTGATACTAGATTCCGTTCCCTGCTTCCTCACAAATCAGGTAACATTGAGCCTCTTCGTTATCTGTTGCTCACAATATTCTTGCCTTCTGACTGAAGGGAAAATGCCTGCAGTGCATTCCACACTGCAGATAGTTCCCTCCAATTAGACGAGTGGGAGCTCTCCTCCTCTGAAGACGAACCTTTCCTCTCCTGAGCTCCAAAAGTTGCACCCCACCCCAGAGAATGGCATCCATAGTCAATTGGACTGGAGATGGGTACTGCAGTACGTTTCCATAAATTGCTCTCCACCAACCACCAGGTCAACACCTGCTCTTTTCGGGGAGTTACTGGAATCAGCTGATCGTAGGTGTGTAAACTCAGAGAGCAGTACTGCACTTTTAGTCAATCTCTCACCTTTACCTTGACGTGACTGAATACATTTAGGAATGGATTGAAGTGCCACGATTCAGGTCTGCGGGGAAAAGACATAACCCTTGTGAGTGTTGATTTGGGCCCCAATTAATAATCTGTCTTGCATTGGATGCCACTGGGACCTCTGAAAGTACAGGATGAATCCCAGCTCCTGCAGCACCTTGATCACCATCTACACATTCTCGTGCATGGAAAGAGGAAGCAGACAACAACCAATCGTCAAGGTGTGAAAAAATTGTAACACCTTTCAACTGAATGTGTGTAACAAAGGGTGACAGTACCTTTGTAAAACCTCTGGGTGATGTTTCCAAACTGAAGGGCAGATCTTGTAACTAAAAATAATCATCTCCTGCAGCAAAATGAAGAAAGCTTTGTCTGCCTGCATGAAGGCAGTCATACAATAGTTGAAAGTTCTTAAGTAAGACTTCTGTAGCATATACTGCATAAGTATTTGCTCTAATTCTGAAATTTCGAGGTAGCATACGATCTCTTAACATCACTTCAACATTTTTGTCATCCGTAGAATTTACTGATGATTGTAATATTGCATAAGAAATTGATGTGATGATCATGGTATGGTATTTTTCTTAACTATATAATGTCCAGATAACAAACGCTCCTGCTTTATTTTTGTACAAGAAACTTTTGACAACTACATCTGGTAGCACTGAGTATTCTGACTCTGAAGTCAATATTGATGCTATTAATGATAAAATAGTGTTGATTTTTGCTATCTGCGGTAAATTCTCCTCAAGGTTCTTAATCACATATCTTTTACTTGGGAATCATGGAATCGTCGCCTTGTCTGGATCTTTCTACTCCTTAATAGTTATGCCTTTAGGAACATCATGCAGTGGTTGATCATCCACCTCCATTACCGCTGTATTGGGAGTAATAGTCCTCTTCTTCCTGGGCTTTCTTCTCAAACCCCAAGATCTCCTAAGATGCTTCAAGAGGTCACATAGTTGGAAACCTTTCTGCTCTATGTCCAGATCTTCCACCAGCTGTCCCCTTTGCTTTTTTGAACAGGGTCAGTTAAGGCAGAGTTTACAGCCTCTTTAACCAAGGTCTGTTAATTAGACCTCGACATCTGGAGGACCTCCTCCTCTTCTTGCTAGGGGTCACTCCTTAGCTGCAGCCATTTTGACTTCGATTGTGGACAACAAATCGGGAAAATGCTAGAGCAGTATTCTTCCTGTTTGAATAGTGTTGCCTAGCAAAACACAATCTTCTTCTCGAGAGATTTTATCACTAGATATACAGGGCTGCCTCCTCTTTGCTAAATAGTGCACTAGCAAAATCCCAGGACACCACCCACATGGCTCATAAAACAACCCCATCTCTGGAGCTATGTCTGCCTCCGTTCTCCAGTCCAGCATTTGAGCGGGGAGTATGACGGTGGTCGGTGCACTAATAACCCATGCGCCCAGCAACATGAGGTGATCCATTCTCAGCAGTGAGTAATATTAAAGAAATAAATACATGTATGGCTTATCTCTCTTGTCAGAGAGAGAGAAAAAAAATAGGAGGTGGGGTCGGGGGAGGGAAGCTTTGTAGTGTGTACTTCATTAGAAAAAGAAGAAACAGGCAACAGGTGGGATCTCGAATCCTTTGGTCGTAGTAAGCTCTCTTCTGAGATGGGGCCCCCTCACAAGGTAAGGGATGGGACGAGGAGGACAAGATGAGGGGGTAAAGGCAAAATAGCTCCTAGGGTTTCTTGGTCCATGCCTTAGTAGCTCATCCAAGTCAGAATCTTTCTTTGCTTGCTGGTACTTCCAGTCCTGTTTCTCATATTTCAAAATCAGGGCTAAAAGTCCCAGAATGAAATGGGTTGAAACGCACAAGCACTGACCTGGGGAAATTGAGAGCTTTGTCATTGCCATTGGCTTTATTACTTGCAGAGAACTCCGACACACTGGTGAGCATCTTCACCGCTGCCTACTTTCTCTATCTCAAACCAGCGATACACGCCACCATCTTGTCACACACTGATTATGCAGCATGTTTACTGAAGTTGTCAACAGTCCACCTACAGCAAATCTAAAGTGTAGGAGCAACACTTTTAATGTGTGACACAACACAGAGAACATACCTTGACAGTCAGCACTTCACTTTGCTATCATGCAATGACTAAATTAGTCAGAGTCATTCAGTTTAACAAGTATTTATTATCCACACCATCAGGCATCATCCAAAATTAAGAAATCAACAAATTCACAACACGCAAACGGGGATGGTCTTTATGTTTAACCTACATCAAACTCCTCCAGATCCAACATTTCAGGAAGGTTTTCATCGGAATCCAAGGAGTCTGTGCCTTTCAAGTCAGACCCTGCAAAGGTGAGCTGCAGAGCCTTGCTGCCCTTTGAGCTGTGGTTTATTGGAGCCCTCCTCGAGTGCGCCGAGGACGAGTTGCCATGAGCTTCCCTCGAATGATGGAAACACCGCTGAACATCAGCTATTGACAACTGTCGCCGATTCCACCAGTCGTTGTATCCTTTAAACACCCACCTGAGGTGGTCAGGTGTTATTATCTCACACATCCCTCATTTTGGTCCTGAGGAAAGCCACAACACCTCTGCGGAGGGCACTACGGCTGAAACATGTCGACCCATGCTAGGTTGAATTCTCCAGGCATGGGACTTTAACTACATTTAACCCTGACCCCTGGATGTACTATTAAAACTGTTTCTTAACATACCAGGTAGTTAGCTTTAACCTCACTAGCACTCACTTCTCACTCTCTCCCCCCACACCCGGCTCATCTTAAGGTTTAGTATACCTCCTATCACCCACAACTAAAAAATCTCTGAGCTCCTCCCTCTCAGTGAAGGGGTTGTAGCCCGCACTACTACCAGGTTCGCAGTGCGAGGAGGTTCCCGATGGTGAAGCATGCCACCTACGGGTGGGTGAGGGAATTCGTCCTATAAAAAGGAAAACCCCCACACTCCTCTCACTTTTTTTTTTCTTCTCTTGTTTTGACTCAGGGTGGCCTATTTGTGTTGATTATTTCCATCCTGCCAACACCATCTAAAGATTTCCAGGTGACAAGTGTCAAATCAGCAAATTTAAAGAAATATAACCCATTGCTTAGCAAATCATTTTACTTCGTACTCAATTAACATGTCCGTATTTATTCTCCCACAGTGTGGAGTTTTTAGTCATTGCAACAAGAGATGTACCATTTTAAGGCCTTTCTATAAAAGAAAATAGCTATTTACTATTGTGCATGTTTAAACTTGGACTTCCTCTAACGCACTCTGCTTCAATGGGTTTTGTCCTCGAGCTGTGACCTGCATTTATACATTAAAGTAGTGTAATGATTTTAATAGTAGTCATTGGGCACAGCTGAGCATGGACACTTGCCATCTGTGGTGTTCTTTTCTGGAGAATGACGTCACTGAGCCCACTTCCCATATTTTCTTTTTTTAACAGACGCTGCATTGGCAGTGGTTGATATTCTTTCCCACCCGCCATTTAATGAAGGATCAAGCGAGGTTTCGAAACCCCTCACACAGGCGTGTTCCCCATTCCTTTTCCCTTTTTTGCACTTTGAGCAATTTACTTTAGCAGGGCTTTGAGTAATGACAGGAAAGCAAGTAAGTAAGCATGAGTGTAAGATGGTGGAACAGGGATCACGGGTGGCACCCTTGGGAGAGAGTTGGGCGCTATTCTTACACAAACCATAAACCATGAAAAGCATATCACGTTGCACCCCCTCTTGCGTTATGAGCAACAGAAACACTATGGTGTCAAGACTATAAACAACAGCGTTCTATTGCATGTATTTGAGAGAAAAAAGTTAGAGCATATGGACACAAAGGGGCTTAATTACAAACCCCTTGCGCCACTGGTAAGTCACTTTTTCCTAAGCTAAAAGTTATGCACCACAGCGCAAGGGGCTTGCAAATAAGGCCTATAATAACTAAGTACAGTGCCATGGCTGGGTGCACTGTGCGTAGTCCTAGCCTGCAGAGGCCTGTTGGATGCACTGCTGAGGCCCTTCAGTTAGATGATAGTGTCCTTTGAGCCAAGTGGTAGGGCTAGAGGACACTACTGGAGGCAAAAGTGAGAAGGCAAAGGGCTGTGAAGTATTTTCTGGCAGTTGGTAGTCCAGTCCAGCATGGAATGCTATCCATAGGTGCAGGAGTAGGCAGTCTGGCACAAGCTGGAGAGGTGACTGTAGGCGAGATTCAGGCAAGAATGTGACTGTAAGGGTGAAAGACTCTGCAAAGTAGTGAGCCTCCGCACACTGTTTGACTCATAGCAGTGGTTCTACAATAGTTTGGCAGTTTCAGGGGTCTAATGATCCCCCTGGGGTGAATGTAATTTTTTTCTTCATAGGTATGATGAATAAGAGAGTCCCTCTTGCGCCACCTTGGACACAGGCAGCAGTGACCAATCCCACTTTCTCCTCTTCCTCATTGTGAAGGAATATAGAGTGCCTTGCTGTAGGGGTCTATGTAAATTCAATTCCGGAGAGATAATGTCAGCAAGGACCAGTGCCTAGCTCATGGAGTTCCTTCCACCCCCTGGTGGGGAATTTTGGATTTTTCTTTTGATCTCTGGGAGACCTCTGTCATCAAGAGCCAATCAGGAACGACTGTTCTGTTTACTCTCTCTGTACATAAAGTATGTTTCTGTGATGAAGATCTTTGCCTGTTCAAGAGACAGACCTCATAAAGTTGTCTTATCCAGCTAGCAATCAACACCTTAAAAGACTGATTGTACCCTCCTTAGTACTGGCAGTATGTCTTTGATGTGTGTGCTGAACTCCATTATCCCCCTTGACTTTCCTACATCTTGCAGAATGAAGATATGGTGGAGGTCTCAAACTCAGGAGCCACTGACTCATCTAGATCCGAGTGGCAAACTGTATGGCCAACTGGGAGTTACCAAAGTCCTGGTGTGATGGATTAGAGCTTTTGTCAGTCAGTTATGACAGGATAGATAGAAGCTCCCACCTTCGAGAGCAAGTATCCCCTGGGATCCCAGGGGCCACGCCTAAGGGGCACTTCTCTGCACTATAGTCAGTTACTACATTAGGTTTATTTTCTCATCATAGAATTACTTTATGTCAGATTTATCACAAAATAGAACTTATGCTTTATAGGATAGTGTGAGAAGAAGGTGCATCTAGAGAAACACATTCCTTCTCCTCAATCCTCCATGAGGAGCAACACAGGTAACCATCAATGTGACTATGGCCGAAGGCAATCAATCTACATCCTTCAGCACCAGTACAAATTAATTTGCTGTGAGAGACTTTAAAACAAATACAAATTCTTCTTTGTCACAACTTTGAGGGTTGGGTATGTACCTCTGTGGCTGATGCTCTTTGTGATGACCTTATGGTTTCAAGCCCCAAGTTAAAAAGTGTTCTCTGATACTTGTATGAGAATCTATGGGTATATCTACTAATATCTGGCACTGAAAAAAAGTGGTGCAAATTGGCTCAAAATATTTATTTCAGATTTACTCTATAGTGCAAAACGTGTTTTTTCTAGAAAGTTGCCTGAAAGTAAGTCAAAGCAGCGCCTAGCACTGCTTTGCATTACTTTGTGTCAAGGGGGCATACTATGGATGGTACATGGGCATTCTGCTGCACCTACACACAGTTTTGATGCAAAACCCTATCTACTTAAAAATGTAAGCAAGGTTTTGCATCAAACAATAATGCCATTTTGACATTGCCATTATCCAAGACAAATTCTTGCATATCGCCATTCTTTTCAGACTTTGCATTTGTGCTGCACTGTACAGCCTACATCCAAAGTAGAAACAATTTAAAAGGAAGTCTAAGCATAATATTTTGTGCTGGAAGAGTACTTTTTCCATACAAAAACCTATGTTAAACATGATGCAGGCATCTTTGCACTATGGTGTTGCGCTGACAGCCTGAATATGCGTTAGTGCTGGGGAGAGAGGAAGACATTGTCATATCTCTGTAGATATGGTGCTTTCCTCCTCTACCTCTCACGCAGTGGAACACAGCAACTTTGGTTGCTGAGCTGAGTTGCGAGACATTTTTGTAAATATACCTCTGTATGTTTGGGACTTCCTTGGGCATACAGTGCATAAATGTAGGTAGGACAGGTGCTTACATTTTGAGTGAGCTCCATCAACTGGACATTTCCTAGCTGAAGGAAAGGGCTTCATTTACCAAGCCAGGTATGAATGGGGGCCCAGGCTAGTTGTGCCTGGAGTCAAGTTCAGATATTGTTTTTGTGAAATTTATGACAAAGTTAGTGTTTTTTATTTAGTGATTATAATCTAAAGGCATAGCAACTTTCCTAATCAAATTCTCTCAGTTGCGGTTTTCTGCACTCTGCATGTAAATTCTCAAATGTTTGCGAGAAAGCAGAAGTGCTATTGCAGAATGAAAAAAGGGGAGCTGAAGTGAAGTGGCCAGAGTTGCCAACTTTGGAACTGGGGAACAAGGTTCGAGTAATGGTGCTGGCTCAACATTCTGTAATTCTGAGAAAATAATATAATATACCCATATCTAAAATAAAAATGGATGTCCCTATGTGTAATGTAACTGGTGCTCATGTAAAGCGCTCCAATACCTTCGGGTCGAGTTCGCATGATATAAAAACTGCAACAAAAAAAAAAAAGTGCTCCAGGACAGGAAGAAATGGGTGAGGTTCGCCAGGACTGCAAATCATGTTCCAGAAGGGTTCTGTGGGTTTGGAAAGTTGGACTACACAAACGGAAGCATACCAGGTGTTGCTCCAATATGGAATTTACCTTAAAGAAATGAAAAGACAAGCAGTGTTTGGCAAAACAGAAACAAGCTAGTTTAATTAATCTCAGCGGCCGGGAGAGTCTCAACAGAATGCGTCTGAGGAAAGTCTCTTGGTGTACTAAGTTTTGGCTGAAATTATATACATCTGTGAGGTACAATAAAGTAATTATAGCTAATTTCTGCATTCCTAAAAAGCATCTCAGTCATAAATTAACAAGTTTGGCCATCTGATAAGGACACAGATGGCTCTCAACCTCGGGGTGAACAAATGTGGGCAGTGTGTATGTGTCCAGATGTCCAGCATGAGGAGCGCATGATCCCTACGTGTAGTGTGAATGTCGTGTAATGATTGGCAGAGTGTTCCTATCTACATGTGGTATCTAGCTTTGTGGTATTTTTGTGGAATGGGAGCCTTGGGCCAAACATGTTTTATTGGGGCCAATTTCCTCTGACCTGTTTGTGGTGCAACTATTTATCTGTGGGATCGATCAGGGTTTTCCAAGGGCATGCATTTGTCTTTGGGTAAAGAGAGAGGCCCAACCTGTTATTCGTTAGGCGTGAGTGTGGGTTGCAGGGCCTATCTAACCACTATCTCTGGCTCGGGGTTGATGGGAGGTCACCTTGGATAAATCAGAAAGCAGTGATGCGAGTTCACTGGAACTCCTGAAAATAATAAGGCAGTCAGTGGTGTCATTTTTATCAACATTCTCAACATTGCATGTACAGTTGTCATAGCGTACATTGGTAGTGTCTTTACTGACTGACATTTTTATGTATTCCTAGATCATGACGTACATTGACATTGCTTTTACTGGTAACAACATTGTCACTCACACATGGATTATGGCATACATTGATATTGTGACTATTGGCGTCAGCACGGTTTAGCGGGCTCAGGTGATGGCACACATTGACATTGTGTTTATTGGTATTGCCGTTGTCAGGCCTGCACATATCACGGTATTCATTGACATCGTATTTACCCATTCCAGCACAACCCTCACCCAATATGAAATGGCTATACTAAGCATACCCGGTCAAAAACGTTCTGTGACAAACATTCACCTGGGACAGTTATTTATAAATGGTGACATTAGAAATTATCCACAAATTACAACAACAAGCATCTGGAATGCGTGAAATTTGCACGCAAATTGTTACTACCTTTTGGGTGCCACTGGTAGTTTGAGAACAAAACACGATTAGTAGCCCATGTGTAATCAGAACCTGAGTGTGTTTTAACTATCACATTCGCATCTGATTTCATTGACTATTGCTCCAAGTATTGTTGTGCAGTCTGGAATCGAACAATGAGATTCTGCTGTTGTATAGAACATGCATTTGCACCTGTTTCACCCGGGAAAACCCAGCAAGGTAGACTCACGCTTCACAATGCAGGAATCCACCCCCTATTTAGCATCCAAGATCCAGACATTCAGAGGGCTTCACAAAACCCACAGCAGCAGCAATGGCCATAGGCTAACAAATACAAGAAAAAGAAAAACAAACACCAGCCCTTCTCTTGCTACTCTCCAAGGATTAGAAATATTATCCTGAATACAATCTGGGCACCCTCCCTTCTCCATTTCCGAAAGAATTTGAAAACGTTCATAGAGCTCTTCCCTACCAGGTAACCCATTGTCACACAGGCAGGGGTAGAGGGACCTTGCAGAAATAAAGAACTGACCCCCGTGCACAACACTCACCTTCCTCTATACCCTCATCTCCATTCATTAATCCTTTACGCTACTTCACTACCATGATCTTCCAGCTGACGATCCCCATCCTGACCTTATGTATTTTTTCTCCACAATCCAGTGGTTTGTTGAATTGTAGCTAGGTGCGTGTGATTTGTGGGATACATTCATGCAGTCATACATGGATTCGAGTCACGTTACTACACAAAGACTGGTGAGAAGGAACCTAACCAGACCTACGAGAAGGATATGTAATGTACTAATCACATTATTAGTAATAACTCTGACTAACATACACATTTTCAAAGCCAAAGAAAGGCTACACCTTGCAGGAATGTCTTCCAGCTGAATGGCTTAATTTACCCAAAGGTGCAAGGATCACAAGTCAAGAATAGCAATAGGGGTATCATCAAAGACGGAAAATAGTTTTTTCTATACAGCCTGTTTTTGTAAAGTTGTGTTCACAGCAACACTCGGTTGCCTAATCCTCGCCTGTTTCTAGAAATCATTCTTTTTCTGACTGCTAAGCCAAGAAATGATCTTTTGCATGAAAAGTATAAAAACACATGCGAGGCCTTGGATTTTATCATTCATGCTTAAATAGGGATTTGTGCTAATCAGTACCGTCCCTTAATTAGCGAATTCATCAGAGCCTAATAATTTATCAGCCTTGGGGATTTTAATTGGCATGATCATCTTTGATAATTTTGGTGCATGCACTTATCTTCACGAGACAATATCCGCTCTCAACACTCATTATCCATTCGGTTTGGGGCACATAGAACTATAATTAAGGTGGCTTTCTTCTCTCCTTTTGTGTTTAATGTTTCTGCCAATATCTCAATGGTAAGTTGTGAATATCCAGCATTACCGGCTAACGTACTGTACGTATACCGGCAAATAAGATACCAACACCATGTCTGACCTTTTTTAAAGTAAATTATGTGTGGGTTAATGCTTTGTATCTTTGACTTACACAAAGAATATTATTGTGCAACCTATCCTTCAAAATATTCAACAGCTCCATGTACCAATGAATTATGCTTAATGGTCTCTCCTCATACAATCAATCTGCTGAATGGATCATTATTTCAGTGTTTGGTTGCCAAACCTAACATAAATATGCTCCTTGTAAAATACATTGCAGGTCCTCACACCTCAAACTCCACTGTACCAAAGGAAACTCACCAAAAGGGAGGTAATTAGAAACTTACCATTTTGTGCAACAACACACCACTACATTATTGTTGGCCAGAATAATTAATCTGGAGAGGAAGCAAGATTGCATTAGAGAGGATTGCATCATCTCCCCAGACAATGTCTACCCTGCAGCACCAATTTGTATTAAGTTCTCCATAGCCTGCACTGTAGGTGCTCATTATATCCTGTTTACGCATTTGTAGCAATGAATAGAACCTCCAGGTTTAACCCACTAGTGGATCTAATCTTTACTCCACAACACATCTATTGGAGTGTCTCACTCCTCCAAGAGTTTCTTGCAGGAATCTAAAGGATCCTTCCACTCTTACTTGCATTCTAGAGTGTGTGTGTGTGTGTGTTTGTGTGTGTGTGTGTGTGTGTGTGTGCGTGCGTGCTTGCGTGCGTGTGCGTGTGTGTGTGTGTGTGTGTGTACACGTTTTCGATTTCAAATGTTGCCCTATTAAACCCATATTAACCTTTTGTCTGAAAATTGTTTCATTTTGAGCTTGGCTGTGGTGCTCTGGGTCATTGTCTATACTCATGAAACATATGAGAATTTAACAGGGTCCATTGCACAGTTTGGATTTAAAGGAGATTGAAAATGGACAAAAGTGTGGAGAAATGGACAGACCCCTTACACTACACCTTACAGAACATGTGTGCAGAATCTGCAAATATTATTTATATTTTTTGTAGTTTTATATAGTGTGAGCTAGGCCGTGGGTATTGAGGTGCTTTACACAAGGTCAGGCAGTCAGAGATTAAGCGATGGGCCCAGAATCACAGAGTGTTGAGTAGTACCAGTACTTGAACCCAGTTCCCCGCTTCCAAAGTCAGCAGCTCTGGCCATAAGGCTGCATCTTTACACTTGGCTCCATGTTAACAAACCAGTTCACTGCAGACAATCGTCAACAATGAACTGCCTAAGCTAGACAAACAGACACTACATTACCTTAAAGTTCACTCTTGTTTTAATGCAGGTGAAGAGAGTGCCCAGGCACTACCACTATGTGGTGCAGCATACTGCTACTGTATTTCATTCTGCAGTGCGCAGGATGATCCAACATTCCCCTTTCTCTTGCACACTGGAGATTTAGTGGCTGCTGCCTTTTCACAAAATTGCACAATATGCATCTGTGTTCTGGTGGCAGGAGGGGAGGTCCTCCAACTTTGGTGATCTTCATCTGGGGACACATTTCTGACATTTGATGAGGTAAGACATCAGTTTGGGGTGGGACCACGCAGTTTCCTCGATACGCAAGAATATCTAGGACAGCGAGAGGGATCGGACTAGGTTTCCTGGAGGCTCCTATCCCATCACCAGTGCTAAATGAGCCTCTGGAGATGGGTCAATCTGCTCACGCTGTGTCCCGGCTCTATATAGCCTATAAGCAAAAAAGTGTTAGACAAAAATGGGATAATGAGCTAGAGACACAAGAGACAGAGAGGGAATGGATTCAGGCATGTGGACTTATCCAGTCAATTTTTAGTAATGCACAGTTGTTAGACCTGGCATTCTTAGTGTGCTTTCTCCTGTCTTTTTGCCGCTGCCTCCTGTATTTTTGCTGGTCTGGATGCTTTGGGCACGTTGCCACTGCTGATCAGTGTCAAAGTGCAAAGTGCTCCCTATGTAAATTATGTTTATGGATTTTTGTTTCCATGTTTGGCTTTTTTGATTTACTACTAAGTCCCTAGTGCAGTGCTCTGAGTGTGGCAAGACCTGTAAATTAAATGCAGCACTGATTGTGCCACCCACGTGAGTAGCCTTGTAAATGTATCTCAGACCTGTCCCTGCAGTGTCTGTGCGCAGTTTGGTACTGCCATGTCGACCTGGCAAAGGCACCCACTTGCCAGGCCATAACCTTCCATTTTCTTACATGTAAAGCACCCCTCAGGTAGTCCCAATGTACCCCCCTGGGCAGGATGCAGTGTATGCGAAAGATAGGGCATGTCCTGGTGTGTGTGATATGTCCTGATAGTGAAATACGGAGCATTTCGTTTTTTTACTATCGAAAGGCTATCTGTCTCATAGGGTAAAATGGGAGTTTATTTGTAACTTTAGAATAACTTTCCATTGGGACAAGATAGAGAAATGGAGTTTAGGCTCTCTAAACTCAGAATTTAATAACCCATCTTTTAATAAAGATCATTTTTAAATTGTGTGTTTGGAAATGCCACTTTTAGAAAGTGGGCATTTTCTTGCTTAGCCATCCTATGTGCCTCTGCTGGGTTGTGTATTGACTGTCTCGTTTTGGAGTGACAGGAGCGGGGATGTGCATTCACTGTAGACAGCCACTTGGGCAATTTAGGTGTGTCCTGCCTTCCCTGGATGACTCAGAGCTGAGCTGAATAGACCTGGGCTGCATTTAGAGTAGTGGGAAGAGATTTCCTTGCACTTGTCTCCTGTGCACAATGTTGTCTCCACCTCCTCCCAAGAAGCTGGACCAGAGAGGACAGAGCTGGTTTGGACTGATCTGAGAGACTTTTTGCCACAAGAGAACAAAGGAAAATGTGGTATAAATATTGGGGCCTAGACCCAAGGAACTTTAGATTACTTCTGGACTAAAGAGGAACCTCTGCCAAGGAGAAAAACTGGGAAAGCTGCAGGAGAAGTACTGCCCCTGTGCTGTGTGGGGTTGGCCTGCAGTGGCTGTTTCTGACAAGGAGAGGACAAAGACTGAACTGTGCTGTGTATCCTGCTTGAAGAAGATCTCCAAGGGCTTGGTGTAGAGCTTGCCTCCTGATCTGAAGTCTCAGGGACACAAAGACTTAATTTCCTCTATCTTCCTGCACTTGGAACTGCAGTTTCAGCTGCCACAGTGGGAAATTGCATCACCGACGCCTGCGAGCGACACCGCTACCTGCAACATTGCCGTGGGCACCGCTAGTGAACTGAACGATGCACCACCTCGACTTGCACTGCAGTCCCGACGCCTGCCGACGCAGCACCGTACCAACTCTGACGCCTGCACCGGAGCCAAGGGCACCACTCGTGACGCTCACGATGCACTGCCCTGAAGCCCCAACCTCACTGACACTGGTGCTTCATCATCACGGAGCCGATACCTGGCGTGGGTGACCTCCGAAATCCATTGACCCTGCATCGTCGTAAGGAACCAACGCCTCAATGCCACTGCAATGTCATTCCTCGGCAACAGTAAGGAACCAAAGCCTCACCCCCCCCTGCATCGCAGTAAGGAACCGACGCATTACCTCCCCTGTGGTCGTAAGGAATCAACGCCGCCCGGAGCCAACAAAGCATCACCTCCCCGACGCTGTGCACCGTCGTTATTTTCATCGTTTGCCAAGGTACTGTTCTTTGGGCTCCGTGTGACTCTGGGCCCGATGCTGTGCACCTTGCAGTCAGCACCGTATTTTGGGATTTTCATCTGTCACGACATCCTAATAGCCCCAGGTGGAGCTATTTGTTGCTACAAGCTTTATTTTTGTGAATAACCTATTTTTGATAATATCTTGACATATGTATGATGGATTTTTGTCGTTTGGTCTTGTTTTGGTTTAGAAAAATATTTCCTATTTTTCTAAACTGGTGTTGTGTCCATTTGTATTGTTTTCACTGTGTTAGTGTGTGTGCACAAATGCTTTACACACTGCCTCTGAGATAAGACTGTCTGTTCGTGCCTAGCTACCAAGGGGGTGAGCAGGGGTTGTCTAAGGGCGTAACTCCCTCACTCTGACTAGAAGCGATGGGTCCCTACTTGGAAAAAGGTGCAAACCATTGACAACTAGAGACACCCATTTCTAACAACAGTTTAAGCTATCTCATTTTAATTTATTGCACTGAGTCTACCTGGCTTTTTTGAAGTTGTCTAGAATTTACCCCGCTAGATCGCCTGGATGTCCTAGATGCAGGGAGGGGCGGGTGGATTTTGTTTACATATGACAGGGAATATTGCCCGATTGCAGGGGTACTTGCAGGATGTAATTGGGATAGTGGAAGGCAGTGTAACTTTCCCCATTTAGGACATTGCTTCCATAATGTCATACCTAAGCCAAAAGGCTCACTAATTATTTATCAGTTTACACTACTGGGATTGGTGTTAGCAAAATTCCGTATTGCCATTCATTGGCTGAAGCCGCAAAGCCCAACAATGGTTTATTGGACAAAGGATCTTTCAGAATAGGCAATTGCAAAGGAAATAGGGATGACATTGGTCTGCACCGATGATAAATTGTTTGATGACTTTGAAACCAGGCCTGCCATATTAAGTGCATTGAGGTTGGGAGTTGAGTAGGAAGGTCGGAGGGCAGGGCCGGATGAAGACCTTTAGAGGCCCTAAGCACTTAAAACATTTTGGTGCCCCCCATATATATCTAATTCAAAGTATAAACAATAATAAACTGTAAAATAAAACTTTATTTTTCGAAGTGAAACAAAACTTATAGTAAGAATTATGTTTATTTGTGTATACTTCCACTTTATTTATAGGTTCAGCTGCACCATTTGCAGCTGCACATTTGCACCATATGGCTCATGGTAAATCCGGCAATTAAAACTTTCTCTGGTGCCCCCCTTCCCTTAATGCCCTAAGCATGTGCTTATTTTGCTAAAGGGTTAATCCAGCCCTGTCAGAGGGCAGACGGTTCTGTGTCAGGCTGAATTCATTGCAGCGATCAGTCCTGTTTGTGTAAAGAAGGTCCACGCTGTGCACAATTTTGTGTAATTTTATGTTGACCGCTAAAGTATATGTTATAAAACTGCAAATACAACTCAGAGAAAAAAGGTTCACTCTTGTGTATTCAGTACTGTTAATACTATCTGTCAGCAACAAGATTGCTTGATTTTTCATTCACTGATTTTTATTTTTATTATAAAAATCTATTCTGGTGGTACTTCTAATAGAGCAAACTCATATATATTGATTGACTTAGGCTTTAATAAATATGTGCAGAAGCTGAAACGTATAAAATTGTAAGAAAACAAATGCTTAAGAAATCGAAAAATATGCACCGCTGCCACACTTATACACACTAGGCCTGAATTGTTTGAAAACACGATATTGAAGGCTTCCTGCTTAGAAATGCTAACTTAGCACCTTTGCAACCAGAACATGCACTTTTGGCACTCCAGAAAGACGTCTTTTATTAAAAATAACATTTTATAACGTTCACAAACTTTCTAGAAAGGTAGTTGATGAGAATAAGTGTGCTATGGTTTAGAAGAATAGTTTATTTGGAAGCTGTATAACTTCTCATGGGGAGTCAGCAGTTTCTTCTCAATATTGACCTCATGAACTAACATGAACATCCTTTTCCAGGTGATGTCAAAGTGAAATGTTTATATTTTCTTGTCAGTGTTGCCTTTTTCTGCATATTTTAACTTAGTTTGAAGGATATCCCATTATAGGTATACATGGGAAAGCTCCATTTAGAAGCAGAGCTGGACAGTGTTTGATACTATTTGCAACATGTAGTCAACAAAGTAAGCAAAGTTATTGTCCTGTGGAAGATATCGGGAGGTGTGATTCCATTCCCAAGCAAGGTCTGGACATTAATTGGAGGAGAGAAGAACTTTTGCAACTTACTAACAAATTGTGTTATTATATAAGTGAGTGTTCCTAGACTAGATCAGATGCCGCTGATCAGATGCTGCTGAAAGCTACTGACCGACCCTTTCCCTGCCTGACTATATGGTCGCTAAATGCAGACTTTGGTCCGCAGAGGTGATTAAGATTCCCCAATAACCAGACGCCTTTCTGATTTCGGTGCATTTCTCTTCAGGAAAAGTTGCCTTTATTTCTCTTATTTACTTTGAATACACTTACTAGAAACTTTATGCTTGCTCTCAACTTCGAAGCCCAGAGCTCTTTATGAGTTCGATTCTGACTCCTTACTCATTTATTTAGAATAAGGAATTCTTTCCTTTATGGAACATGCTTGTGTTTCGATCAACCCAAGTCTGCTCAACGTCCTCAAATATTGTCTTAATGCTTAACAACACAAATAAACCACTCTCCCTTGACCTACTACCTTGTTAGTTTAGTCAAAATACACAGTTAAAGCTCTGTCTGGAAGATGTTACTTCTCTAAACTCTTGCCACTGTGTTTTTCCAATTGTACTAGTATATTATTTACAGTCACTCCAAGCTTTCTTCCACCATTGATACCAGGCATATTGGTCTATCATTGTCTCATATACAAATGGCAAGAGGATTTTCAGCTCCCCAGGCAAAATAGCATTTTGCCTACTGTAGGGCTAATATGCATTGAGATAAAAATAGAATTTTAAGGTTTTTGTAGTAATTAGTTTTTACTACTAGGATGTGCCATAAGACTGTACCTTGCAAAATGGAATCACAAAATGGAATTGCAGATAATGGCTTTCTTTTGAACTGTTTATTAAAGTTAATATATGTACGAAAGATACATCAGTAATACATTTTGTAATATAAGAATGCAGTTTTGCATGAATACCTACAGCCTGAAATTATTATAGGGTGAGGTACATAACGGGTATAAACTTAGTAATAATAACCAAAAAACAGCATTCTGGACATAACCTCATTCAAATGATAATAACATATCTTTAAGTGGCCAAACAGGTCTCCTCATAACACAGATACCATAGTTACCAGAGTTACCGTATAGTCAAGTTCCACCTACATTTCCCTCTAGTATAAGTCCCTTAACTTGTGTTGAGATGTAATCCTGCTTCCGGAGCCCAACACAGTGTACCCTCCCCTGTAACAAAAACCTAAAACATCTGAGCCACCTCCCCCCACAGAGTAGCCTTAGGTCACCTACACAGCCCACATGCTCCCTCATCAGCTCTTGGCAAGTATATCACGTCTGACTTCCACCTGGCACATATCAGACCTCCCACAGCCTTCCAAACTATCAATCAATCAATCAATCAATCAATCACAGAATTTGTAGAGTGCACTACTTACCCGCGAGGGTCTCAAGGCGCTGGGGAAGAAAAGGAAGGGGGGGGGAGCCGCTACTGGTCGAACAGCCAGGTCTTGAGTAGCCTCCTGAAGGTTAGCAGGTCTTGGGTCTGTCGTAGGCTGAGTGGAAGGGTGTTCCAGGTCTTGGCGGCGAGGTGGGAGAAGGATCTGCCGCCGGTGGTAGTTCTTCAGATGCGCGGGACGGTGGCCAGGGAGAGGTCGGCGGAGCGGAGCTGGCGGTTGGGGACGTAGAAGGAGAGTCGTCTGTTGAGGTAGGCTGGGCCGGTCTTGTGGAGTGCCTTGTGTGCGTGGATGAGGAGTTTGAAGGAGATTCTCCTGTCGACGGGGAGCCAGTGCAGGTTTCTCAGGTGGGGGGGTGATGTGGCTGTGGCGTGGAACTTCGAGGATCAGGCGTGCAGAGGCGTTTTGGATTCGTTGCAGTCGTTTGATGAGCTTGGTCGGGGCTCCCGCATAGAGGGCGTTTCCATAGTCGAGTCTGCTACTCACGAGGGCCTGGGTGACTGTTCTTCTTGTGTCTGTCGGGATCCACCTGTAGGTCTTGCGGAGCATGCGGAGGGTGTTGAAGCAGGAGGAGGAGACTGCTTTGACTTGCTTGATCATGGAGAGCGTTGAGTCGAGGATGACTCCCAGGTTGCGTGCATGGTCGGTGGGTGTCGGGGGTGCCCCCAGTGTCGTGGGCCACCAGGAGTCGTCCCAGGCTGAAGGGTTGGAGCCCAGGATGAGGACCTCCGTCTTGTCCGTGTTCAGCTTTAGTCGGCTGCTCTTCATCCAATCGGCGACGGCCTTCATTCCTTCGTGGAGGTTGGATTTGGCGGTGAGGGGGTCCTTGGTGAGGGAGAGGATCAGTTGAGTGTCGTCGGCGTAGGAGATTATGTTGAGGTCGTGCTGTCGGGCGATGCGTGCGAGTGGGGCCATGTAGATGTTGAACAGTGTCGGGCTGAGGGATGATCCCTGGGGTACGCCGCAGATGATCTCGGAGGCTTCGGATCGGAATGGCGGGAGGCGGACTCTCTGTGTTCTGCCGGAGAGGAAGGAGGTGGTCCATTCCAAGGCCTTCTCTCGAATCCCTGCGTCGTGGAGGCGTGCGCGTAGCATGCGGTGGCAGACAGTGTCGAAGGCGGCGGAGAGGTCCAGGAGGATGAGGGCCGCGGTCTCACCGTTGTCCAGCAGGGTCCTGATGTCGTCCGTGGCAGTGATGAGGGCAGTCTCGGTGCTGTGGTTGCTGCGGAACCCTGACTGGGATGGGTCCAGGATGCTGTTTTCTTCGAGGTATCGGGTTAGCTGTCTGTTGACGATCGTCTCAATGACCTTTGCTGGGAACGGAAGCAGGGAGATGGGCCGGAAGTTCTTGAGGTCTCTCGGGTCCGCCTTGGGTTTTTTGAGTAGGGCGTTGATCTCGGCGTGTTTCCAGCTCTCTGGGAAGGTCGTGGTCTCAAAGGAGAGGTTGATGACGTTGCGCAGGTGGGGTGCGATGGAGCTGCCGGCTATGTTGAAGATGTGGTGCGGAAAAGGGTCTGACGGGGAGCCGGAGTGGATTGTGCTCATGGTCTTGATGGTGTCATCGATGTTCACGTTGGCCCAGGCTGTCAAGGGGTCGTGGTCGATAGTGTGCGGCGAGTCTGGTGTGTCGGGGTCTGTTGGGGCAGTCCGGGTGTCGAAGCTGTCGTGGATGTCGGTGATCTTGCGGTGGAAGAAGGTGGCGAGGGAATCGCACAGGGCTTGCGACGGCGGGATGTCGTTGGTGTTGGAACTGGGGTTGGAAAGTTCCTTCACGATGATGAAGAGCTCCTTGCTGTTGTGTGCGTTGTTGTCGAGGCGGTCTTTGAAGGAGGTCCTCTTGGCGGACCTGATGAGTTGATGGTGGTGGCGGATGGCGTCTTTGTGGGCTGCATTGCTGTCCGGTGTCTTTTCATTGTGCCATTTCTTCTCTAGATTCCGGCAGGTACGTTTGGATGCTAGGAGTTCCGGGGTGAACCAGCTGGCTCTCTTGCTGGTGTCTCTGTAGGTGGGTTTTTTCAGCGGGGCGAGGGTGTTGGCGCAGTCGTCCATCCATCGTCTGTGGTTGCGGGCTGCGTCGTCGGGGTTGGAGGGGTCGGTGGGTGGGCTGAGAGCGAGGTTTGTCTGTAGTTGGTCTTCGGTGACTTTGCTCCAGCAGCGGCGGGGGATCTGTTGGGTGCGGTGGTGTGCTGTGGGTTTCTGGAAGGTGAAGTGGATGCAGTGGTGGTCGGTCCAGAGGAGTTCGGTGGTGTGGCTGAAGGAGACGTGGGAACTTGAGGAGAAGACGGGGTCGAGCGTGTGGCCGGCGGCATGGGTCGGCATTGTGACGAGCTGTCTCAGTCCGAGGTTGGCGAGGTTGTCGATCAGGGTGGTGGAGTTGCTGTCGTTGTTGTTCTCCAGGTGAAAGTTCAGGTCTCCGAGGAGGATGTAGTCGGTGGAGGTCAGGGCGTGCGTGCTGATGAAGTCGGCGATGGAGTAGCTGAACTGGGGTCGGGGTCCGGGGGGTCTGTAGATGAGGGTGCCTCTGTGCATGTGTTCGGCAGTGCTGAGAGTGTCGTCGGTGCTGGTCGAGACCCTGATGGTGTCCTTGTGGACGATGGCGATTCCTCCTCCGACTCCGTTTGTGCGGTCTCTGTGGGTGATCTTGTAGCCGTCTGGGATGGCTATGGCGATGTCGGGTGCGGAGGAGTCGTTCATCCAGGTCTCTGTCAGGAAGGCGACGTCCGGTGATGATGTGTCGAGCAGGTCCCAGAGCTCGATGGCGTGTTTGCGTGCGGAGCGGGTTTTCAGTAGAATGCATCGGAGGTGGTTGGGGTCCTTCTTGGCGGGTGCTTCGGCGGCTCTGAGGCAGGTGTAGCTGCAGTTTCGACAGGTGAAGGGACCATGTGTGCGTTTCGGGGCGGCCTTCACGCAGGTGTGGGTCCGTCCAGGGTTGAGACCGTGGAGTGTGCTGGCATCGTAACGGTGGCGGTCGTCGTGGTGGGTGCGGGGGGCGCACGGGCCAGGGGTTCTGGCTCTGGGCGCGGTCCAGGCGCGGACAGGCGCCATATATGGGGAGGTGGGAGGGAGGAGCAGCTGGGAGGCGGGAGGCAGGGGCAGCGAATGGGCAGAGAGGGGGCGGGGCCGCAGGGGACGCAGCGGCGGGAACGGGATCGGCGAGGGGCGACAGGTGGAACAGAAGGCAAAAGGGCACGGGATTAGGGGCACAGCAAGGAGCAGAAGACAGAACCTGGCACAGAGTGCACAGGGGGCAGCGAGGGGCACAGAATGAAAAAACGGGCACAGAACAGTCAGGACAGCGAGGGGCACAGAATGAAAAACGGGCACAGAACAATCAGGACAGCGAGGGGCACAGAATGAAAAACGGGCACAGAACAATTAGGACACAGACAACAGAAAGAGAAATGGCAGTACAAGGCAGTACAGAAGAGGAAGATACAAACCTACGGCCTACCACTGGCCACCAGGGATGAGGCGCAGGTGGTAGCCTGCGGGTGGAGGAGGGCCTCGAACTTCCTCAGCAGCGGCAGCTGGGGCAGGGACCACACAGGCGGTGCTGTGCGGAGGGGGTGCGACCTACCAACAGGTCAAGGGTCGCTCTCCTCACTGCGCAGCGGCCGCCATATATGGGGAGGTGGGAGGGAGGAGCAGCTGGGAGGCGGGAGGCAGGGGCAGCGAATGGGCAGAGAGGGGGCGGGGCCGCAGGGGACGCAGCGGCGGGAACGGAATCGGTGAGAGGCGACGGGTTGAACAGACGGCAAAAGGGCACAGGATTAGGGGCACAGCAAGGAGCAGAAGACAGAACCTGGCACAGAGCGCACAGGGGGCAGCGAGGGGCACAGAATGAAAAAATGGGCACAAAACAGTCAGGACAGCGGGGGCACAGAATGAAAAACGGGCACAGAACAGTCAGGACAGCGAGGGGCACAGAATGAAAAACGGGCACAGAACAATCAGGACAGCGAGGGGCACAGAATGAAAAACGGGCACAGAACAATCAGGACAGCGAGGGGCACAGAATGAAAAAACGGGCACAGAACAATTAGGACACAGACAACAGAAAGAGAAATGGCAGTACAAGGCAGTACAGAAGAGGAAGATACAAACCTACGGCCTACCACTGGCCACCAGGGATGAGGCGCAGGTGGTAGCCTGCGGGTGGAGGAGGGCCTCGTACTTCCTCAGCAGCGGCAGCTGGGGCAGGGACCACCCAGGCGGTGCTGTGCGGAGGGGGAGCGACCTACCAACAGGTCAAAACTATAGTAATTTGAGTTTAGCAAGGGCTAGGTCAAGAAATATATTACCCACTTTTTTAGGGATAGGTCTAGGGAAACCTCCCAGCAGGCATATCCCAGGCTTGCATGCCACCTCACTGCCCAATGTCACCCCTTCAAGTGCCTGCTGACCTGCTCCCAATAAGCATCAACTATGTGGCTGGTCCTAATCATATGGAAAAGAATCCTCCAACAATGACGCACACTGTGATAAAGGTCTGGACTCACCCCTGTAAATCTTACCTATCTTCCAGGGCAAAAGATGTGTTTGATGGAGTAAGTTAAACTGGATTAGCTTGAGTCTAGTATTCATAGACACTTTTTGATAAAATTCTTCCCCCATTCCCTGTCTTCGAATTTCAG
This sequence comes from Calotriton arnoldi, assembly GCA_963921515.1. Lineage (NCBI taxonomy): Eukaryota > Metazoa > Chordata > Amphibia > Caudata > Salamandridae > Calotriton > Calotriton arnoldi. Next base: position 144,992 of record CAWUFW010016090.1, read on the forward strand.
CCCAATATTTGCTTCCCACTTCACCATCAAGCCCAGTGCACACCATCCTATTGCGAGCCTTATAAAGCCATGTCACAAAATGACAACCTGCCCTTATTATTAACAATAGCTTTAGTACATTGTGTTGCTATGGTTCATTGGAACCTCCCTCCACAGGCCCTCAAAATCCATTTCAGAGACTCATAGACCAGGAACTTTCCCGGGGAAACCCATAGTTTGCAATAAACTCCTATAGGGATGTAATCACCCCATTTTAGTAACAATCACCAACCGATAATATTCCATCCTCAGTCCACAGGGGGTGTACTGAGCTATAAAGAATGCAGAGGGTTCACCATGTGGAAGCCCAACCAAATGCAGTGCTGAAGCATACCGAGGATGGCTCGACACACTTTAACACAATGGACAGCTGCAATGTGCAATCCTGCATCTCAATCCTAGTCCTCATCAGAAGAGCTATCAGAGCACACTGGTTAGGCTCTCTCCCCACCCAGCCCAGCTCTGCCATACCCTCCCCATCCAGCCAGAGTGTGATCCATTACAGCTGTGCTGCCAAGTAGTATAGTTCATAATCTGGTGCACACAATCCTCCCTTCAAGATAGGCCTCTTAATTGTCTCCAATGATGGCACCCACCATCCAAGATCAAGTCCCTAGTAAGCGAATCTAATTGTTTAAACCATTTAATCTGCATCCCAGACTGGCAGGTTAATAAAGAAATATAAAAGCCTAGGCAGCATGACCATCTTGGTGAGGACCAGACCAACCATGGGAGGCATGCTAGGAGAACGCCAAAATGTCACCATTCACTTCAAAGCTCTAAGTGCTCCTCCCAAGTTGCCATCGCTAAGGTCTGTCACTCCCAAGTACTTAAACGTGTGGGGATCTCAAACAATCCCACTCTCCCCTAGGTCTGCCATTCTGCCATCTGGTGCCACTGGAAATAGTCTTGGATTTGATAACTCTGAGTTCTGAATCAGTCCCAAACTCTGCCATTAACTGCAGAAGCTGTGGCAAATCCTGCTTACCATGCTGAATATATTCCAGTAGATCATTGGCATGGAAAGATATAGTATGTGTGTCACCTCATAGCGGAATGCCCATATGAGTCCTTCTCCTCCCACTACCACAACCAAGGGTTCAATTACAAGGATGAAAAGGAGGATGCAAAAGGGGCACCCCTGTCATGTGCCTTGGCATATACTATATTGTTGGGAAAAAAAACTGGCTGTTGAACTATGGAACAATAACTAGACCCATCGAATCCAGCCAGCCCCCAGACCCATTCTACTCATGACTGCCTCAATATAATGATGCTGTACAGTATCAAATGCCTTTTACACATCGATCAAAACCACCATTGCACCAGGCCAGACAATGGTGTCTATCTTGTTCAGCACTCTAAAGAGCCTGGAGAGGTTAACGGATGTGCTGCGCATGGGTATAAACCCATTCTGGTCTGGGTGGACCATGGTAGTCAGGTATGGATATAACCTGGTGGCCAATACCTTACTTAACATTTTAAAATCTAATGTAAGCATTGAGAGGGGTTACAGAAAGTCTGCCTTCTGGCCACCTACACCAGAATTGGGCAGTGGGGCCACCATAGCTTCCCTGGTTGAGATAGACAATTCCCCTTTCTCAAGTGTAGCCGCATACAGACTGACCAGGTGTGGTGTCAAAGGGGCTGTGTACGTTTCATGAAACATCAGCCAGGAGTCCATCTACCCCCACTGTTTTTCCACTGCCCAGCTCTTTGATGGCACCCCAAATCTCATTAGCAGTGATAAGTCCACGCAGATCTTCCCTTTCCCCAGGTCCCTGGGTGGTTATTGGCACCCTATCCAGAAAAGTCTTTATATTCTCCATGGGTACTTCTCTCACACATCCATAGAGGTGTGTATAGTACTGAAAAACAAAACATAATTGATCTCTCTTTGAGAATGGACTATCTGGCCCTCACCCATCGTAGTGTGTGAAATCGAGGGCACTCTCCTCTCGGGTCAGAAGAGCCGTGCATGGAGCCTTCCCAGTTTACGTTCTCTATCGTGCACCCTGGAAATATAATCTTTGTAATTATGACATTGTGATTTTTCAATCACTTGTGCATACTGGTCCCTATCTAGTCTCAGCTGGTTTAGGGAGCAATGTGGGGTCCCAAGCATCCACTACCTTCAATTCATGGATGGCTCCTCCCCGGGTCAGTAGTTCCATGTCAAGCATTCTCTTCAACTTTACTATATAGTTTCCAAGCACCAGCACCTTAGACACCTTCCATTCTCGGAAGTCAGCTCTCCCAGTGAAGTCTTGAACTGGGCGTCAATCAATGCACTAGGCTGAAGTCTCCATTTGGGAGCTGACTGAGGGGGCTCCCCAACCACATAGTTACCAAAAGAGGGTGTTCTACCCATATACTCTTAACTCAACATATATTTGAACAACTCCCCTGCACACAGTACCTTATCCAGCTTCACATGGACATACAGACTTGAGTACAATGAGTAATCTCTCTCCTGTTCGGTGCTGCCACTCGCATCTGACCGCTCACTCCATATCTCTGGTACGGCAGATTCTCCAGCCTATGTGGGCACTATAACTGAAGTGCGCCTGCACTGCACATAGGTCCCGCCTCCAATCGGCCAGTACACTATCTCTTTTCTAAGGCTGTATGCTGGGGGAAGCTGTCTCTGTGATTTCACGATCCTTCCACCTGCAGATCCCATCACAGCTACCCTTCTTGCGCCCCCTCTCAGAGGGTACCGATCCCTGCTAGTGGCACTGCAGCCATCTTGGAGTCAGCACCAGTATCGGCTGTCAGTCCACTCCCCTCCCCCACTGTCTCTGGCAGTATCATGATGACTGGGGGTGAGTGTTTGAAAAGTTTCAACACTTCGTCCATCATTTTATTTTGTGATGTTGCTATATGCACCCTAAGTGGCTAAGGGTATGCCCAGACGTGGGTCCCTTGCTCGCTGCGCCACAGGATTCAAGCTAGCCTAGCTGATGAGGGGTGATACCCTGAAACCGGTACCAGGATGCTTGTTTCCGGTCCAGGAAGGACTCAATCAATCAATCAATCAGGGGTTTATATAGCGTGCTACTCACCCGTGAGGGTCTCAAGGCGCTGGGGGGGGGGGGCGCCGCTCCGTGTCAGTCCAAGAGCCAGGTCTTGAGGTCCTTCCTGAACGTGTGCAGGGTGGGGGAGCATCTGACGTTCACAGGGAGCTCGTTCCAGGTTTTTGCTGTGATGTAGGAGAAAGCTCTTCCGCCGGTTCTCTTTCTGTGAATGCGGGGAAACTCAGCCAGGGCGAGGTCGGCACAGCGGAGGTTCCTCTTGGGTACGTGGAAGGATTGTCTTTTGTTGAGGTAATTGGGTCCGATGTTGTTGAGGGATTTGTAGGCGTGGGTGATGAGTTTGAAGGTGACCCTCTTTTTGACGGGGAGCCAGTGGAGGCCTCGTAGGTGTTGGGTCATGTGTTCATGGTGCGGTGTCCCAAGGACGAGTCTGGCTGCGGCGTTCTGGATGGTTTGTAGTTTGCGTAGAAGAGTTTTGTTGATTCCGGCATAGAGGGCGTTGCCGTAGTCCAGTCTGCTGGTTATGAGTGCGTGGGTGACGGTCTTTCTGCAGTCGGGGGGGATCCATTTGAAGGTCTTACGGAGGATGCGAAGGCAATTGAAGCTGGTGGAGGCGACAGCGTTGATCTGGCGGTTCATGGAGAGGGAGGAGTCGAGGATGATGCCGAGGTTCCGAGCGTGGTCTGTGGGGGTGGGTGGGCTCCCAAGGGCGGGTGGCCACCAGGTGTTGTCCCAGGCGGTGGTGCAGGGTCCGAGGATGAGGATCTCGGTTTTCTCTGAGTTTAGCTTCAGGCAGCTGTCCTTCATCCAGGCTGCCACATTCTTCATTCCTTCCTGGAAGCAGAGTCTGGTGTTTTCGGGATTCTTCGCGAGCGAGAGGATGAGTTGGGTGTCGTCGGCATAGGATACGATGTTGAGACCATGCTGTCTGACAATGGCGGCGAGGGGGGTCATGTATATGTTGAAGAGCGTGGGGCTGAGAGATGATCCCTGGGGTACTCCACAGCTGATTTCCGTGGGTTTGGAGAAGAAGGACGGGAGTCGGATCCTCTGGGTCCTGTCGGAGAGGAAGGATCGGATCCAATCGAGGGCGGCTCCTTGTATTCCCGCGTTGTGAAGTCTGGCAGCGAGCGTGCGATGTGAGACGGTGTCGAAAGCTGCGGAGAGGTCTAGAAGGATGAGGGCCGCGGTGTGTTCCTGATCCAGTAGCATGCGGATGTCGTCGGTGGCTGCGAGGAGGGCAGTCTCGGTGCTGTGGTTGCTGCGGAATCCAGACTGAGAGGCGTCCAGGATGAAGTTCTCTTCTATGAAGGTGGTCAGCTGGGTGTTTACGATTCTCTCGGTGACTTTGGCCGCAAAGGGGAGGAGAGAGATGGGCCGGTAGTTCGCAGGTCTGTTGGGTCGGCCGGAGGTTTCTTGAGGAGGGGTTTTACCTCTGCCCGTTTCCAGTCATCTGGGCAGATGCCTGACCTGAGGGAGGCGTTGATGGTTCGGCCTAGTTCTGGTGAGATGGAGGCGGCGGCTCTGTGGAATATGTGCGGTGGGCAAGGGTCCGTTGGGGCTCCTGAGTGGGTTTTCTTCTTGGTCGTGGTGATGAGTTTGACGGTTGCGGGATCCCAGGATGTTATGGTAGGTTTGTCGGCGGCGGTGGGTAGGGGGTGGTGTTCGTCGTTGGTACGTTGAAGTTGTCGTAGAGGGCCTTGATCTTCAGATGGAAGTAGGAGCTGAGCTTGTCGCAGAGTTCCTGGGAGGGTGTGACGTCCGTGGATTCGCAGGTGGGTTTGGCGAACTGCTTGTATGACGTTGAACAGTTCCTTGGCATTGGATATGTTGCTCTGGACTTTGTCTCTTATGAATGTCCGTTTGGTGTCTCTTATGCGTTGGTGGTACTCCTTCAGGGCGCTCTTGTGGTTGTTCTGTGATTCCGTGGTTCTCAGGTTTCGCCAGGATTTCTCTAGGCGTCTGCAGGAGCGTCTGGCTTCTTGAAGTTCTGCGGTGAACCAGGCGGCTTTTAGAGGGCGTTGTTTGGCGGGCGGAGGGGTGCGAGCTTGTCGGCGCAGTGGGAGATCCAGCGGTGAAATTTCCTGGCTGCAGAGTTGGTGTCATTCGTGGTGATGGGGGGGTTTTGACAGAGGGTGGTGCTAAGGTGTTCCTCTGTGACCTTGCTCCAGTTCCGTCGTGGTGGGCGCGGGGCGGGTTTGGGTGCGGTGGTGGTGTTGAAGGTGAAATGGACGCAGTGGTGGTCGGTCCAGGGGGGTTGGGTGGTGTGGCTGAAGCGGATGTTGGTCCCTCCTGCGAAGATGGGGTTGAGGGTGTGACCCGCTCTGTGGGTGGGCGTGTTGACGACCTGCTTCAGTCCAAGGTTGGCAAGGTTGTCGAGGAGAGTGGTCGAGTCGGGGTCGTTGCCGTTGTCGAGGTGAAAGTTCAGGTCCCCGAGTAGAATGTAGTCCATGGAGGTGATGGGGTGGAGTGCGGCGAGTTCGGCGATGGTGGTTGCGTGGTGGGTGCGAGGTCCGGGCGGTCGGTAGATGAGGGTGCCGCGTAGCGTGGTCCTGGGGCTAGTCTGGATCTGGAAGTGGAGGTGTTCTGTGTTGCAGTGGGGGTCACTCGTGCTGGAGGTGGAGAGTCGGAGGGGGGTCTTGTGTGCGTTGGTGAGTCCACCTCCTGGGTGGTGCTGCCTGTCTTTTCTCTGAATTTTGTAGCCGTCAGGGACGGCAGTGGCGATGTCGGGGCCGGAGGTGGCGTTTGTCACATTTCCGTGAAGAACGCGATGTCGGGTGAGAGGGTGTCGATCAGGTCCCATATCTCTACGCCGTGTCGGTGCAGGGAGCGTAAGTTGAGAAGGATGCATGTCAGGGTATGGGTGGTGCGTGCATCGTGCGTGCCTTCGGCGGTTGTGGGGGCTTTGCCGGTGGTGAAGGATCTGCGGCAGGGTCTGCACGAGAACTGCCCGTGGGTGGTGTACGGCGAGGATCTTGCGCAGTCGGCGTGTCTTCCGGGGTTGAGTGCGTGGCGGGTGGTTGAATCGTAGCGGTGTGGACCGAGAGGACCTGGGGTCCTGGCGCTGTTTGCAGTCGGGTCGCAGACGGGCGCAGACGGGTTTGCCTTAGGCGCGCCAGCGGCGCAACCGCACAGCGGCCGCCATCATGAAGGGGTGGGACTTGCAGCTGGGAGGCGGGAGCAGGGCGGTAGGGGGAGGAGTCATGGGTCAGCGGCGGCGGGAAGAAAAACAGAAGGAAACTGACGAGAACACACAGTGGTAGGCACAATAAAGTAAATTAAAACACACAGTATAGGGCAGGCACACTAAAAGTAAATTAAGCACACAAATTAGGCACGAATGCTCACAGAGCGAGAACCGGAGTCAGGGTGTACTCGAACCCTGCAACGGAGTGTCAGGCTTCCGAGGCGACGCAGGGCACAGCGGAGCTGCCGGGGAGAGTGAGCTCCTAGGACCGAGGTCTGTGGACTCACGCGCGCTCCACCGCAGCGGCCGCCATTATGAAGGGGAGGGACGTGCAGCTGGGAGGCGGGAGCGGGGCGGTAGGGGGAGGAGTCACGGGTCAGTGGCAGCGGGAAGAAAAACAGAAGGAAATTGACGAGAACACACAGTGGTAGGCACAATAAAGTAAATTAAAACACACAGTATAGGGCAGGCACACTAAAAGTAAATTAAGCACACAAATTAGGCACGAATGCTCACAGAGCGAGAACCGGAGTCAGGGTGTACTCGAACCCTGCAACGGAGTGTCAGGCTTCCGAGTCGACGCAGGGCACAGTGGAGCTGCCGGGGAGAGTGAGCTCCTAGGACCGAGGTCTGTAGACTGGCCTGGCAGTTCAGGCTGGACTGTTCCCATGGGGAGCAGGGTCAAGACTGATTTGCATATAGCTGGGTCCAAACTGGGGTGATGTAGTTAGCAGAATAATGATGGATTAAATCCAAATCTGTGATTGGGGGTGTGTTTGAAATGTTTCAACACTCCGTCCATCATTTTATTTTGTGATGTTAGCATCATGATGACACCAGATAATTCCTTTGTTCCTAGAACAGAACTGGATCTGACAATGTTGGATCCTTTGGAACATTTCTCCTCTCTAGCAAGTGATAGTATTGTCTTATTAACAATGTTACCATCACCCCAAGAATCTTTTGAAGTGCCCTGATATGGTATCATATCAGTTTGCAGTGTTTTGCCAGAATTATGTTTTGCAAACTTAGTCCAAATCTTCATCCAACTGCTATTCTTGTGCTGGCGAACTCTAGACTGATGCGAAAAGTGTTTATGTTTTTCTCAAGTAAATGATTGCCCCTGCATCAATTATTGTTTTCATAGCCTGAGGTATTTATTGTATTATATCTGTGTAAAAAAACGAAAAAAAAAAAAAACTTTGCATGTGGGGCATCACTACAATTAGCCTGTTCCTGGGTTCCATGACTGGCTGTAGTTGGCAGTTGGACTTTGTATATTCCCCCAGACAGCCACACAAAAGAGGCATTTGAAGTGAATGGATGAGCAATTACTGGCAGGATGGGGGGGGGGGAGCTGGGCACAGCTCCACTTCCAAATCAGTAAGCTGTAACCTGCCTTCGCACAAAGGAATTCACACTACCTCATTGTGCCTGTAGTCAGTCTGGAGACAGGGCAGGGAAGGCAGGAAACTCCAAGCACTTCAAAGGAAAAACTCTAACAACTTCTCCTTCAAAGAAGGCACCAGGTATAAAAATAGGACCCTCACATCTACTCTTCCGTTCACTTTCTGGACCTGCGGAATGACTCTCAGAGGACTGCGTGCTGCTGTGGCCTGCTGTGTACTTCAGACGACTGATTTGCTTCACCTGGTAGGACTACTCTGCTGTCTGAAGCCTGCCTTGAACCATCAAGGCCTACTCTGCTGCTTGAGCCCTTTTCCACCTCTTGAACCCAGGACTACCAGAATGACTGCAAGCAATAGTTAGCTGGCCTCCTGATCAGAGTCTCAGGGACAGAAAAGGATCCAACCATCTTGAACCCGCACCTGAACCCAGCCTAAGTGAGTCCTGACCATCCAAGTTGTGCCTCTCCAGTCCTGGAGCCTGGGAAATGGTGCTAAAAGTGCTCAGATAACCAAAACCCAAAACTTGGTTTGGTTTGTTTAAAAAGTGCTCTGAGAACCAAGGAAACCAGGACCTCCCTGCTCGTCAATCCACCCAAGGTGCATCGCTGGTTGGCCCAACTTTGCAGCAGCTCTGGCTACTTTCTTCACCCCAGCAGAAAATCCTGTTTAGGGGTTCTTCACAGAAAGGGTATCCGGCCTCATGAAACCTTCTTCAGCTACAGCTTACAGCTACGTCCCGCTGGAGGTTTTCGACTTCCAAAAAAGAGACTACGTTTTAATGTAGACATCTTCATCGTGACTTCGTCCAGGGGGCTCGTGTCAATGACACCTCTTCCTCCGACACCACCTGCAGCCTTGCCCTGCTGAACTTTACCTTCTCAGATATTTTTCTACGACAGAAGGTAAGCACCGACCTGAGCAAATCCACTGCTTGTATCTAGCCCGCGCTTTTTGGCCCTGTGTCTCGAGACTTGATGTCCACGGTTGGCGCTAGTTTTTACCTTAAACTTCAAAAATCATAACTCTGGTTATACTGATAGGATTTTTGTTATTTGGGTGTCAAATCATTTATTTAAATGTACTCTATTTTTCTAAATTGGTGTGGGATTTTTCTTGTGTTGTGTTTTCACGTTACTACGGGAGAGAATGTGGCCTCACAGCTAGGGCGGTCGACCTCGAAGCTGGGAAACCGGTTTCTAGCCTCAGCAGGGACGCTCAACTCTGTCAGGGACTGTCCGGGACTATGTCGGGAACACAGTCAGGGACTTGAGCAAGGACTGGGGACTGGGTAGAAAGCGTACAGTGCACAGAAAGAGTAGTACAGTGCTGCCCAGGATCACACAGGGAGTCAGAGGAGAAAAAGGAATCTAAAGGGGAAGCCTGTACAAGTGAACAAGATAGGTAAGACTCAGAAAGGAAGGGCACTCACGAGGCAATTTAGCATTCAGAATAACTACACCCAGGACGAATGTGCAAGACATATATATGAAACAACATTAACAATAAAGGGGAGTGTGGGGTAAAGCACTCAGGAGCTCCACACGTTAACACTGAAGCTCAGTAAATTCCTCACCCACAATTGCTGTTACAGATACTGACTGAAAATACCCACATATAGGATAGGCATGCAAAGGCAGGGTCTGTGGAGCTTATACCTATGGTGATGTTATAAATGTAACTCAAAGACAATACTCACAGTGAACAAGAAACACCACCTAGGTAGTCAGCTGTGCCCACGGATCCTGGCAATCAAACAGGAACACGCAAGGCAGTAACAGCAAGGGGGTAGAACTAAACACAAGCACAATAGACAAGGAGCTAGCAAGGAGGAGTGCTTAACAGGAAAGGAAGGAAATCACAGGGCACACTTGGCAGAAAGCAATTAACAAACATACAAGGTAACAGAAGCAAGACAGCAGAATAGAAAGACTGCAAACTAGGAGCTGGAACCAAGGAAATGGGAAGAAAGGCAGGTACTGGAAAAGGATATACAGAAGGGGAGGCTACAAGGGTATACTAGATTAGTGCTGGATCAGGAGTCAAGAAAACAAAGTAGCACTGAAGGCTGTGCTGGAGCAAGACAAGAAATTTGTCAAAAGCTCAAAAGCCAAGGTAGCACTGCAGGCAGTGCTAGTTCAGGAACAAGGGAAACTGCTGTAGCTCTGGAACAAGGAATGCTAAGGCTCAGGAGCAGGAACTAGAATTGAGCTAAGGCTCAGGAGTCAAGGTAGCACTGCAGGCAGTGCTGGTTCAAGAACAGGGAGTTACTAAAGCTTCAGGAGTCAAGGTAGCACTGCAGGCAGTACTGGTTCAAGGAAACAGGAAATAGCTACAGCTCAGAAAACAAGGAGTCAAGAGAGCTCTGCAAGCAGTGCAAATCAGGAACAAGAAATAGCTGAAGCCTAGGAACAGGAACAAAGAATAACTATAGCTCAGGAACTCAGGAAACAAGGTAGCACTGCAGGCAGTGCTAATTCAGGCACAAGGAATAGCTATAGCTCAGGAACTCAGGAAACAAGGTAGCACTGCAGGCAGTGCTAATTCAGACACAAGGAATAGCTATAGCTCAGGAATCAAGGAACAAGGATTAACTATAGCTCAGGAATCAAGGAATATCAAAAGCTCATGAAACACTGGAAACAAGGGTATCAAAAGCTCAGGAAACACTGGAAACAAGGATCAGCCTCACCGGTATACAGCTACAATGACCAACACTGGGCTGAAGGGAGCTGGGGCTTAAAAGAGCTCACAGTAATCACATGCATCAGGTGTGAGCAGGCTAGCAGCAGCCAGCCACAGGTGAACTGAATTCCTCCACCCATCCTTGGCCTGCAGGGGTGGAGACAAAGCAGTGAGCAGGGGATTATAGGTAATGGAGTTTCCAGCATGAGCAGACTGGCTTCCACAAATCCCGGCATGGATTGGGAATGGATGTCAATTCCTAAATGATGTCCAAATGCCTGGAAGTCAGGATATGGATACAGGGGAGTATCTGGAAGTATATTAGAATACTGGAAAGCCCCACAATTTGGCCCCCTGGTGGTGGGAACGAGAGCACATGGAGTGAATCGTGACAGTACACCCCCTCCAACGACCGGCTCCCGGAATCTGGGACTCGATTTAAAGCCTTTGCTGCTATGAAATAAGTCCATTCCCATCAGAGATGTAGTGCAAGATACCAGAGGACTACAGGAAAAATGTGATGTTCTGGAGGGTAGGATAATAGGCTGTAAATTAACAGCACTATTGAAGGCAGAATCTGAAGAGTCCAAATCCAGTAACCGGGGCTTAGAAGCCTGAATTAAAGGTGTTTGAAGTCCTGATGATGGCAGGCTAGAGTAACACTCTGAAAACAAAGGCAGATTGACTGTGATCCAGCGCTAACAATAAAAATAATTCTCCTATTATGCTTTGGTCATCCAGGTGCAACTATTACTCTAACACACACACTATATCCATATGACGGTGGGGCCCATAACACCGCATATACATTCACTTACTCATTTATTCCCTGGATTTCCTCCGTCATTAACCTAGGAGAAAAACGATTCGCTGGAAGGAGACGGGATACCTCTTTTGTCATGACATAATATTTCTCATTTGCTTTTAAGGTATTCCGCTCATTGGTCGATGGACCAACTAGTAGGAATCAGTTGATGGTGATTAACACCAGCTCAATCACAATAAACTCTTTAACATTTCATTTTAATCATTGAGCTAAAGAATCACTGAGTCATTTGTTTAAAGAATATTAAAGTTTATATAAAGTTTTGAATGCAGGGAATGAGGTTAAGCTTATTATTCAGATCATTAAATTTATCATCAATATAAGAATAAATTGAAATTGCAATGCATATTTATTAGACGGAAAAATAGGGTTATCATAATAAGAACTCTAAAGATCAATCTATCTATCTATCTGGGGAAAGTCTAATAATTCTAAAATAAAAATCTATCAGGAAAGTTCTCCTAAAGCAGCATCTTTATACTCAACTGGAAAAGAAAAATAGCAGCATCAGCATCAGCTCGTCAGCATCAGCAACCGCAACTTCACCCATCTACAGCATCTAACTTCTCCAGCAACTCCCTCACGCAGCATCTAACTCACGCAGCATCTCTCTCCCGCAGCATTCTAACCCCTCCCACCAAGAGTAGGTCTTCTTATACCCTAATTCTAGCTTACAGCATAAAATGTTTCTTCTTGATGGCGTGATTCTTTCTCATTGGTCAAAACTCAGGCCCATATACATTGTAATCAAACTTCCTGGTCTTAACCAGTTCCTTGTGGAATGTCCATTCAAGCATCTTTTCCCACAGTTCATGCAATTGCTCATCCATTTCGATCAGTCCAAATTGTATCTTTTTCTGCTACATTTTGGGTTAAACAGTTCCGTCTATTGATTCAGTCGGACTTCTCACGCTTCTTGCTGATCATCTTGGCACACATCTGCTCAGAAAGGTCACAACAGCCTTGACCATACTTCCATCTTAGCCTCTCAGCATCAGCACGTGATCATCCCTTTTCCACAGCCTCTCTCCTCTATCACATGGTCCCCCGCTCATGCGTACTCTAGCAACTGGCGGCCATTTTATATTGCTGCTCGACAGGCCTAAGCGCACTATTTTCAAAGATAAACACAATATTGTTAAAACAAAGAAATATAAACCCTTTCGTTTCCCTCCCGTCTTTCTACGTACCCCAATTAGGTATTACCTAGCAAAAAGCAACATATAAAGCTGTCCCTTACTTACCATCGCTTTATTTTGCAACCACACGTTTTATTTTAAAAGCACAGATCATGCGTTTATTATTTAATTAGTACGCAAATATTATGTTATGTTAGACACATAAACAATTATAAGTCGATTAATTTGCACACGGAATAGCGTGTTACCTTTTACCCTTAACATGTAACATACATTGTAGGCTATTTACTTAAACGAACATGTTTATTCATTATTTTACGAAAATATTAGGAGGTTAAAACATTTTCATTTACCCTGCTCCATCAACTCCCCCCTTTGGTGATTTTTAATATCACCACAAAACCCAAGTTATACAATTTTCTCAGACAGCATATATCTTTTATCCATTTGCTTTTGTTAGTTTACACAACTGTATCCCTTTCAACTTGTCTCTTTGTTTTCTTGTACATGTTCTCTTTTATTTCTTCTAACTCTATTTCACCCATTTCCCTCTCTCTCTCCTTGTTTATCATGTTTTCTTTTTCTATTTTATTCTGCCTTCTTCTTCTCTTTATACATGTTATTGCAAGCTTCAGTACTAATATTATTATTATTATCACGGTTGCTATTATTATAACTTTCCCTATTATTAATCCACTCATTCTTGTTAACCAATTTATTACTGAAGAAAACCCTTTACCAAGTTTTCCCCAGGCACTTTCAACCTCCAGTGGAACAAGTTCTTTGTGCAAATTTGTAATATTTGTTATATACTTCTGTATATTTTCACTTTTATCTGGAATGTAAGTGCAACAATGTTGGACTTTCAGCATTCCACAGACTCCGCCCTCTTTTGCCAAAAGAATGTCATTTCGGGCTGGACTGTTCCCATGAGGCACAGGGTCAGACTGATTTGCATATGGCCATGTCTGAACTGGGGTGGTGGAGTGAGCTAAAGAATGATGATGGATTAAACCCAGATCAGTTGACTGGGGGTGAGTGTTTGATTGGCTCAAACGTTCCGTCCATCATCCCCTTTTGTATCGAAAAGAATGTCAAGGGCAAGTCGATTTTGCATCACCATAGCTCTCATGGCAACCATCTCGGTATTTACCAACAAGAACCCTCCAGCAGTATCTGTAGATAAACGATCTACCACTGTGGATAATTTCCGAATTCTAAATGCATTCAAAGATATTCCCACTGCTGGTATCAATGCTCCAAAAATATCACCTACTATTTCTGAAAAACTTTCCCTTTTTCTACGTGTAAAGGTATTTATCATTTTGTGTGTTCCTTTTTCTTTTCTATCCATATGAAAAATCTTTGGAAAGACCAGGCCTAAGTAACATGACCCATACCAATGGTCCGGCAACCTATAATAAGCCCTATTTCCGCAAACATAATAAATCCCTGGAAATATTGGATCTTTTCCCCTTTGAATCCCCATCCACCTAAAATTTGGTAATTGTCATGGCAAATACTGGAACCCACAAAATAATTGTCATATGTTGTCTTATTTCTTCTAATGCACAACCTTCCCTGTTGGGGCCAATCCAGAGTCATAGCTGCATTTGTCTTTTTCTTGTCATGATTGTCTTCCTCAAACTCCCAAAGAGGTGTTTTTGTCTCTTCTATCACTTTTCTTTGAAATTTCACTCTTCTCTCTTCAACCATCTCTAAAAATACTTTTTCTTCCTTCTTTAACTCACAGGTAAGGTTGTACCTAATTATACTATCTAATGTTAAAATCTTATCTTCTAGAAAATATTCATCAAACGTTTTTCCCTCTTTTATTTTGTTTAGCTCGGGAACTACAGAAACTTTCGCAAAAATCTTATTTATGTCAGTGTAATAATATTCTAATCTACCTGTTTTATAAAATAAACTTGCTAAACGCTACATGTTATTCCATACGTCAAAGGGAGGTGATGATAAGTCACACCCTCTGCTAAAGATGCAGGCAACTGCATACAAACATAGCAATCTCTTACATCCATTGTTTCTACATACTCATATAATAATTTAGTAAAAACATTTTTTGAAAAATCTGTTATTGATTTGTCCTTGTGTAATTCTGCCCTACTCTTTAAAATAACTGGTTCTTGAGTGTTAGCTCCTCTTTCTTTCTCAGTGTTATTAGACTTTTCTACTACAGCTAAACTAATTGGAATAGTGATTGCTAAAACCACCCATACTGTCATTAATAATCCTGTACAAAAACAGCACATCTTGCACCATCTACTTAAAAACTCACATTTACATTTTCTATCTCTAGTATTCTCCATTTTGTTTTATAACCTTATTTATTTGTTTTCCAGAAAATTGTGTCACTACACCTCAGAATTGACTTATTTGCCACTCTGTACTCCAATGTTTTGTCTTTGCTTGGTACTTTCTTTTAATTCTTTCTCAGAATTCTTTCTTTGTCACATCCGGTGAATTCGTCAGATTCAGTGTTTTGTCATATCCGGTAGAAACTATTTAAACTTCTTCAGGTTTGTTGCACTTCACTTTCTCCCATCAGGTTTCTTTGTTCTGGGTTCTCGTGAGTGTTCTTTTCTTCTTTGTGACTAGTCAAAGCAAGATACAACCATTCAGGCGATCTATACTTCGGATTTACCTTCTTTATTCTTTTCGTTTTCTGCAAGTGTTTTCCACCTTGTTTTTCTTGCTCTCTCTGACTTGTTATTTCATTCACTTGTTCAGCACTTTTTCCATCCAACCTTATGATTCTGTATCTTAACTTTCTTACTTCGTTGGGCCAATTGTCTCCTTTTCTTGGCCTTTTTGCTTCACTTCCTTTTTCCTCTCTTTCTGTTTTCCAATTTCTTTTTCTTGACTCTAGTTTTTGGTTTCTTTCTTCTCCACTTTCTTCAGACTCTGTTTCAATTCTTTCGTCATTGCCTCTTATTTTGAAACTTATAATTTCATTTTCTTCTACTTGTGGTTCTTTTCTTATCTTCCTTCGTTCACCTATTTCTGTCCCTCCTCGAGGTTCTTCCGAATTTGTGTCAGTTTTCCTTTCTGCTTCTAAATTTCCCTGTTCTCGTGTTTGACTATTTGTCCCTATTGCTCCTCGGGGATCTTCCGAATTTTCTAGCTTTTTGTTTGAAACTCTCCCTTCTTCATCTATCAATATTATCTCCGAAGGATTTTTACCACAACTTGTACTTGGTTGCTCACTGTCACTATCTTCTGGCTCAGTTTCTTCTCTTATGCTCTCAAAACTCCAATTTCTTTTTAGAATTTCTTCACAATCCGAATGCTCTGTATCAGATTCTGAACTGGTATCTGATATTTCCAGATGTCGACTTACAGGTCGATCTTCAAGATCTGGAACTTCAGCTATTTCTTCTACTTCTTCTACTTCTTCTGTCGTTGCACTTGTAGTTGGGTCTTCCAGATGTCGACTTACAGGTCGATCTTCAGGTTCTGGCACCCTGTTTGTTTCTCCTTCTGTTTCTGATGCTGAACTGTTATCTGATATTTCCAGATGTCGACTCACATGTCGATCTTCAGGTTCTGGAACTCTGATGGTGTGACTGGCATGTACCCAGTGTTTCACTCCTGCACACTTGACTGCAGTGGTCGTCACCAGGATCACTTGTCGTGGTTCGACCCAACGAGGAACCAAACAGTTTCTTCTCCGGTGGACTTTTATACGGACCCAATCTCCTGGATTCAAGTCGTGAGCTGGTTTTCTTTCAAGAGTGGTCGCATCCGGTCCAACCTGATGAAACACAGAACGCACCACATCAGCCAATCCTTTGCAATAATCCAGCACTAGATCATCAGTTATAGTCAGTAGTTTGTTGACAGGTACTTGTGCTTGTCTCATTGCTCGTCCCATAATTATTTCATGGGGACTGAGTCCAGTTTTCCTTTCTGGAATACTTCTGATTGTCATTAGAACTAATGGCAAAGCATCTGGCCATTTGAGTCCTGTAGCTTGACACATTTTTCCTAACCTGTTCTTGATTGTTCCATTCACTTGCTCTACGATTCCAGAAGCCTCTGGTCTGTATGCACAATGCAGTTTCTGTTTAATACTAAGTGCTTCACAAATCAGTTTAACTAATTCATTTTGGAAGTGTGTTCCTCTATCTGTTTCAATCGTGACTGGAAAACCATACCTCGGAATGAATTCTCGCAGCATAAGTTTTGCTACCGTAATACCATCATTCCTTCTTGTTGGGTATGCCTCCACCCAACGGGAAAACAAACAGACGACCACTAGGACATACCTTAGTCTGTTGCAAGGTGGCATTTCAATAAAATCCATTTGCATTCTAGTGAAAGGACCTCCTTCTCGTCCTATTGTTCCTAGACTCACTACTGTCTTCCTTCCTGGATTTAACTGTTGACAAATAAGACATCTCTGACAAAGACTCTCAGCTATGGCTCTGAATTTTGGATTGTACCATGTTTGTCTAAAAAGTCTGATCATTGAATCTCTCCCAATATGGGCTTGTCCATGGTACATCCGTGCCATGTCAGAAATCATGCTATCAGGCATAACTGGTCTCTCATCTCTATAAACCCAAACATCATTTTCTTCATGTTTTCTACATCCTGCTTTTATCCATGTATCTTTTTCCTCATCCTCTGCAGCTTCTTGTAACTGTCTCACCTCATCCCATGTCTCAATAGAGTTAGTAAAAAGCAAAGGACAAGAAATATGCTCTCTTTCCCGACATTTGTTTAAAGAAACCACATTCTTTGCACAATACTGTGCCATTTCGTCAGCATATTTATTACCAACAGTTATGTAGTCTTCCCCATTTTTATGTGCATTGCACTTTACAACAGCAATCTGTTTAGGCAGCTGTATCGCCTCAAGCAGCTATTTCACAAAATCTCCATTTCTAATGGGCGTTCCGGCAGACGTCAAGAAACCCCTTTCTGACCAAATCTGACCGAAATCTTGCACCACCCCGAAGCCGTACTGGCTATCTGTCACAATCGTAACCCGTGCATTTCTTCCCAACTTGCATGCTTGAATCAGAGCTACTAATTCTGCGACTTGGGCAGACCGTACACCTTTCAGACAAGATGCTTCCATTACAGTTGCTACAGTGCAAACTGCATATGCTGCACTTAGAACTCCATCACTCGTTCTCAAACATGAGCCATCCACGAACAGAATATAATCTGATTCTTTCAAAGGCTCATCTCGTATGTCAGACCTTGGTTTTGTACAGTATTCGAGCACATTCAGACAATCGTGATCTACTTCATCCATTTCAATCACACTCTCTTCATCTGGCAATGATGTCGAAGGATTCACATTCATACATCTGTCAATGGTCACATTATCTGCACTCAAAATTACCTTTTCATACCTAGTCAGCCGACTATGTGTCATGTATTGGGTTTTTGTTCTTGTCAAGAGAATTTCCACAGAATGGGGAACATATACTCTCAGTGGATACCCCATCACTATGCCTTCACTCTGTTCCAGACTCACACAAGTAGCAGCAACTGCTTTCAAACATCCAGGCAACGCTTTCGTTACAGGGTCTAAAACAGCTGAAAAATATGCAATTGGTCTTTTCATAGTTCCATGTCTCTGTACCAAAACTGAAAATGCACATCCATCTCTTTCACTGCAATACAGCTCAAAATCTTTCTCATAGTCAGGCATTCCTAATGCTGGAGCCTCACACAATTTCTTTTTCAACTCTCTGAATGCTTTCATTTCTTCATCATTCATTTCAAAAGGATCTTTAACATCCTTCTTTGTCAGTTTCTGCAATGGTTTAGCAATCAGTGAAAAACCACTTATCCATTGTCGACAATATCCAACCATTCCCAAAAACATTCTTACCTCTCTTTGTGTCATTGGAGCTCTCATTCCTTGAATCATTTTTATTCTTTCAGTCGTTACCTTTCGCACTCCTTTCTCAATTTTATGCCCTAAATACTGGACTTCTTGTTGACAAAACTGCAATTTTGAAGGGGACTCTTTATGTCCTCTTTTTGCTAAATGATTCAGCAAAGCAATTGTATCATTGACACATGCTTCTTTCGTTTTTGATGCCACCAGTAGGTCATCAATATACTGAACCATCACTGACTTTTCTGGCATTCTTAAATCTTCCAATGATTTCTTTAGAATCTGATTAAAGATTGAGGGACTTTCTGTGTACCCTTGAGGAATTCGGCACCATGCCAAAATACGCTCTCCAAACCTAAACGCAAATAATGGCTGGCTATCTGGATGCAATGGAATAGAGAAAAATGCATGACATAAATCAATTACTGTGTACCATTCTGCTTCACTTGGAATCTGGTATAGAATCACAGCAGGGTTCGGTACTATTGGGCAACAAGGCACAACAATTTTGTTTACCTTCCTCAAATCTTGTACAATTCTATATGTTCCGTTTGGCTTTTTCAGTCCCATTATTGGCGAATTACATGGACTGCTCATGATTTCTTTTAGAATCCCTTGTTCAATCATTTTATTTATTACTGGCGTTATTCCTTCAATTATTTCTGGAGTCAATTTATACTGGGGCGTATTTGGGTAACTCGTTCCCTCTTTCACTGTTATTTTAACGGGATCTACTCCTTTCATTAATCCTACATCTTCTCCTGTAAAGTCCCACACTTCTTCTTTCACTGTCCTTTTCAATTCAATTGGGATTTTCTCTGCATCAAATACAGGAAACAAACCATTTACTTCTGGTTCTAAATTCACCATTGTCATTTTATACAGCACATCCTCATCCGGGGTCTGAAATGCAATTCCGTCTGGGGTACAATAGATAGTGCAGTTCATCTTGCACAATAAATCGCGTCCTAATAGGTTCACGGGACTACAATCACATACCACAAATCGGTGCATTTCGCTAAATGGACCAATTCTTACCTTCACTAATTTAGTAAGAGGCGTTTTAATTTGCTGGTTCGAAACTCCAACTACTTGGATATGTTCACCTGAGAGAGGAAGGTTTGGAATTTCCACTGACCTAACAGTAGAACGGGTAGCTCCAGTGTCAACAAGGAATGTTACATTTGCACCATTCACTTCTCCATCCACAAATGAACCAGACTAATCTACCTCTAGAGTTGCGCCAAGCACGCACTCTTCCCCCTCTACTAGGCACCGTCAGGAACTTTCATCCGTGTCATCCTCATCCTGTCGTAACCAATATTGAGAAATTGCAGCTGCACGCGGCAACTGTGTTACCTGTTCTCCTCCGTAGAATCCTGTCTCTGCACTGTATTTCTGTTGGTTAACACTCTTGGGAAGTGGTGGTTGTGGCACCTGACCTTGTTGAGTAACTACCTCACTCTGCACCTGTGAATTTAATGATTGATTTTCCACATTAGGTTTTGGAGGAAATTTACACTCGTTTCTCCAATGTCCTAGCTTTCCGCAGTTGTGGCATGGCCACTTTTTCTTTGCCTTATCTATGCTCATTTGTCCTTTTCCTTTACCTATATTAGGTCGGGATTTAACCTGTCCTGTTTCATTTCCAGTATTACTCAATTGAACTTCTTGCTTCTCTGCAACTTTCACCTGCGCCCACATGGCCTTTTCTTTCAATTTACGCTGTCTACTCTCAATGTCATCACTGCACTACTTAGCATATCTCAAAACCTCATCCACTGTGCTATTCTGCCAACCAATCAGGTGCTGCTTAATCATTTCACTTATCTCTGGTTTCAATCCATACACAAACCTATATACAAAATGACTCATATCCTTCTCATTCAGTGTCTCATAACCACTATACTGTTTGAAAACCAACAACAATCTCTCGTAGTACGCATGCACTGATTCTTTACTTTCCTGTGTTGTTCTGTCTATTTTTACCCAATCTGTTTCTTTAGGTGGAATCTTATTCTTCAAAAAGGTAACTACTTGGTCGTACTTCCTCATCACTTCTGGTACTGGTGCTCCTGTTTTAGCGTCCCTTGGATATTCTACAGTTGGCCAATCAATAGTAATCTTGCATTCTGTCCACAAATCAGCTGGCACTACTATATCAAACAATCCATCCAGATCTATCCACAGCACTTTTGACACCTTAACAAATCTTTCCACTTGTCTGTACCATTCTACTGGTTTCTCTCTCAATTTTGGGAAGTCATTTGTAAATGACAGTATATCCTGTCTGGTCCATGGAACATGCACATAACTACCACCTGGAGTTTCTCTCATCGGGTATTCCCTAACAACTGGTTCCCTATCTGTCACTGCAAAAGCCAAAGATGCTTTATCTGTTGTTTTCTCATTCCTTTTTGACCATCTATTTCTCCATCTATCCACATCACCCCATTTTCTCAATAAAACAATTAACTCTTTTATTTGGGTCAGTCTTCCTGATGTGTTCAAATTCTCTAAGTCTTTCTCACAAAAATCTACTCTGTATGGTTTCTGCAATGTTCTCACTTTCACAAATTCCACTCCTAGTTCATTTGCTGTCTCTTCCAATTTGTCATGTAAATTTCTAGCTCTCCATGTAAGACTTTTGCACAAAAACATAATCTCATCATCCTGATAATTTTTTAATTTTTCTGTTCCAATTGTTCCCAAAATCAATTCTTCCATGTCTATTTTCAACCTAATTACATCTAATGGTTTCTCTTCTGGTTCTTTTGTTTTTAGCGCTTTCATCCATTCATTTAACTCATCTGGAGTTGGACCTACAGGCGTACTATTTAATTCTATCCAATTGCTACTTCTTTCTGGTGTTCCTGATGCGGACTCCGTCACCATAGGCATTCTCCTAATCTCATTCTCATTTATCGTCAAATTTGTAGGTGGGCTTGGTCTATAGGTACTAGCCAAATTGTGTGCACCTTCATTATTCAGCTCCATTCCTTCTCTCTTTCTTTGCAATTGTGAATTCATGGGAATCAGTAAAGAATGTTCATTCATTTTCTGATTCTCAAAATTGGCATTACTGGACCTATCGTTACTGGTACAGTTACAGCTTCCATATTCTTTGTCAGTTCTCTTATTTCCTCAGTCAATTCTTTTGTCGTTTTTGCTAATTCAGTTGCATTGTCACTTTCTATCTCTTCATTTTGTGAAGTTTTTAATTGATCTTGTGACCTATTTGTCTCATCTCTTCGTTCAGGTTTTTATTCCTCCCAGTTTCCATTGGCGGTGCATTAGGTGTCACCACCGCAGAAGTCTGTTGGTATGGAGGTGGGTTTCTGTTTAAAATATCTTCCAGCAATTCATCATCTGTTTCACTACCACCATACACATACTTTTCTACCACTACATTTTTCTTTTTCTCTGTACACTTTCTCTTTGCTTCTTCCTCAACTGCAAAAGCTGGAAACAAACCTCCTGTCATGTTAGCATATCTCCAACGCTTTATTCTGTCCTCATGATTTACTCCCCATAATCTTCCAGGCACAAACTCATGATTCTTTAATCCTCTGAATCACTCTCGCTCATACATCTCATCTTCCCATTCCGTTAAAGCTTCAAACTGTGTCGGTCTAGGTCTAGGTTCTAACATTACCATCTTTTCTCTCAAGTTCCGTAGTACAGCTACATTAAATGAACCATTCTCAGGGAAAGCCAATGCTCCATCATTCTTGGTATATTTTGTCCAATTTTCTAACCATATGCATGTATGATATCCATATTTCAGCATCATATGTGAAGCTGGTGATTTCGGCAGAGGAATTATTTGTCCCTCCCTAGTCACTACCTTTTTGTATTTCTTAAAGAAGTTCTTAATTTTCGACATCCATGACGTTTTCTCTCTACCATACTCATAGTACGTCATGATTCACAACCTTTTTCTCCTTAAATGATCCGCAATTCAACACTGTTCTCTATGCGTTATTTCAACCAATACTAGCGCGACTCACACCAATGCTCCAATCAGAGCGATTGCTGTCTACGGCGCACTGTCCAATCCCAGCGCGGCTTCTGTCTACGTCACTTCTGCTCTTGACCCCTCCTTTACAAAATTTATCGGCAATTTCTTTTTCAACAATTCTTTGTTAGTTACAACATTTAAAACACATTTCCATTGTCTGATTCGCTAAACCGAAGAGATAGCTTTGACCATTTACACAAGAATTCTGTATTTTCCAGTAGGCAGCGCTTACCTCTACCCTACCACAGAATTTTTAGTTTCGCCGATAAAGTAGTACTTCCCTCTACCTTACCCTTCTTTCAAGCAATCAGTAAACCCGTTTCTCTGGGGATAAAGCACATGTGGAGACTATACTGCTCCTGAGAATTAAGGCCAGAGTTTCACAAGAAAACCGATCACTATTTCACTTACACACCTTTTATACGCAAAATGTCCCTATTATAACACAACCTGTGTTATTACCAAAATGAACTCAGACAATGTACAATTCCATGTGACTTCTCTTGCCACACGTGTTCCACTTCCTACTTCCCAGAAGCGTGAAAACTTACATATAACATAACGCGACTCAACAAAAAGTGTTAGACATGAACTTATCAATAATCAATAATCAATAATCACCAAACTAATCTATAGTAACCATAACTCTGCTACCAAGAAATCTGATCCAGCGCTAACAATAAAAATAATTCTCCTATTATGCTTTGGTCATCCAGGTGCAACTATTCCTCTAACACACACACTATATCCATATGACGGTGGGGCCCATAACACCGCATATACATTCACTTACTCATTTATTCCCTGGATTTCCTCCGTCATTAACCTAGGAGAAAAACGATTCGCTGGAAGGAGACGGGATACCTCTTTTGTCATGACATAATATTTCTCATTTGCTTTTAAGGTATTCCGCTCATTGGTCGATGGACCAACTAGTAGGAATCAGTTGATGGTGATTAAGACCAGCTCAATCACAATAAACTCTTTAACATTTCATTTTAATCATTGAGCTAAAGAATCACTGAGTCATTTGTTTAAAGAATAATAAAGTTTATATAAAGTTTGGAATGCAGGGAATGAGGTTAAGCTTATTATTCAGATCATTACATTTATCATCAATATAAGAATAAATTGAAATTGCAATGCATATTTATTAGACGGAAAAATAGGGTTATCATAATAAGAACTCTAAAGATCAATCTATCTATCTGGGGAAAGTCTAATAATTCTAAAATAAAAATCTATCAGGAAAAGTTCTCCTAAAGCAGCATTTTTATACTCAACTGGAAAAGAAAAATAGCAGCAGCAGCATCAGCTCGTCAGCATCAGCAACCGCAACTTCACCCATCTACAGCATCTAACTTCTCCAGCAACTCCCTCACGCAGCATCTAACTCACGCAGCATCTCTCTCCCGCAGCATTCTAACCCCTCCCACCAAGAGTAGGTCTTCTTATACCCTAATTCTAGCTTACAGCATAAAATGTTTCTTCTTGATGGCATGATTCTTTCTCATTGGTCAAAACTCAGGCCCATATACATTTTAATCAAACTTCCTGGTCTTAACCAGTTCCTTGTGGAATGTCCATGCAAGCATCGTTTCCCACAGTTCATGCAATTGCTCATCCGTTTCGATCAGTCCAAATTGTATCTTTTTCTGCTACATTTTGGGTTAAACAGTTCCGTCTATTGATTCAGTCGGACTTCTCACGCTTCTTGCTGATCATCTTGGCACACATCTGCTCAGAAAGGTCACAACAGCCTTGACCATACTTCCATCTTAGCCTCTCAGCATCAGCACGTGATCATCCCTTTTCCACAGCCTCTCTCCTCTATCACATGGTCCTCCGCTCATGCGTACTCTAGCAACTGGCGGCCATTTTATATTGCTGCTCGACAGGCCTAAGCGCACTATTTTCAAAGATAAACAAAATATTGTTAAAACAAAGAAATATAAACCCTTTCGTTTCCCTCCCGTCTTTCTACGTACCCCAATTAGGTATTACCTAGCAAAAAGCAACATATAAAGCTGTCCCTTACTTACCATCGCTTTATTTTGCAACCACACGTTTTATTTTAAAAGCACAGATCATGCGTTTATTATTTAATTAGTACGCAAATATTATGTTATGTTAGACACATAAACAATTATAAGTCGATTAATTTGCACACGGAATAGCGTGTTACCTTTTACCCTTAACATGTAACATACATTGTAGGTTATTTACTTAAACGAACATGTTTATTAATTATTTTACGAAAATATTAGGAGGTTAAAAATTTTTCATTTACCCTGCTCCATCAACTGTAGGGTCAAAAGCAGATAACGGATTGGCAGGAGGCACAGAGGTCAACGGCAAACTGGCTGAAGACAAAGGAGACAACAAAAAGCAGACCTGAGGCTCTGGCCCTCGATGAAAACATACAGAAGACTCACATGCAGGAGGCTCTGGAAGCAGGTATGCAGGAGACCCAGGCCCTGGAGGCTTACATGTTGAGAGTTTTGTCTCTGATGCTAGAGATTCAGTCTCTGAATGTATATGAACTGAGACCTCTGAAAGCTGGCAAACTGGATGCACAGGGTCAAAAAGTAGGCAAGATAGAGGCTCAAGGTCAGAAGACAGGCAGCCTGAAAGCTCTGGTTCTGAAGGCAGGCAGCTTGGAAGCTCTGGTTCTGAAGGCAGGTAGCCTGGAAGCTCTGGTTCTGAAGGCAGGCAGCCTGGAAGCTCTGGTTCTGAAGGCAGGCAGCCTGGAAGCTCTGGTTCTGAAGGCAGGCAGCCTGGAAGCTCTGGCTCTGAAGTCAGGCAGCCTGGAAGCTCTGGCTCTGAAGTCAGGCAGCCTGGAAGCTCTGGCTCTGAAGTCAGACAGGCTGGAGACTCTGACTTAGTAGACAGGTGAGCTGAGGGCTTGGGCTCTGAATGCAGGCAGTCTGAAGGCTCCAGTACTAATGGCAGGCAAGCTGCAGGCTCAGGCACAGATGGCAGGCAGGCTGCAGGCTCTGGCACAGATGGCAGGCAGGCTGCAGGCTCGGGCACAGATGGCAGGCAGGCTGCAGGCTCGGGCACAGATGGCAGGCAGGCTGCAGGCTGAAGTTCAGGAGGCAGCAGGCCGGCTGAGGACTCTGGAAACTCTGAAAGCAGCAGGCCGGCTGAGGACTCTGGAAACTCTGAAAGCAGCAGGCCGGCTGAGGACTCTGGAAACTCTGAAAGCAGCAGGCTGGCTGAGGACTCTGGAAACTCTGAAAGCAGCAGGCCGGCTGAGGACTCTGGAAACTCTGAAAGCAGACTAGCTGATGGCAGAGAGGCACAAGGATGACAGACTTTAAATTCTGGGAATGGCAATAGCTCGTAAGCAGTAGATTCCCTGTTGTCAATAGTGAAATCTTCACAGTTCCTTGGCTCCTTAAAACACACTGAAGCGCTTTCTTCGGGATGGCTAAGATTACTGCTTATCTTAGAGTCTCTGATGACCAGACTCCCTTTACCATTTGGCAGTTCACATGTCTTAGTCAGAGGAAACAGGTCAGAGATCACTTGGTCTTTGGACATTATTTCATTTTCTTCTGCATTACTAGGTGGTAAAGGTGCATCAGAGCAGAAAGTATCATTTCCTGACTTTTCAATATGTGGTGTGCTTGAAGGCAAAACAGCAAACAAGGGGTCAGGATTTTGTTTCTTATCAGCGAGGAGGTTGACTTCAGTCACAGCAGTTAAATCAAGAGCGTGGTCTGAGTCACAAGATATTGTCACATCAGGGATTATGTGGGGCACTGGTTCAGATTTTATCTGTTTGTCAATGGCCTGTCTATGGGTTATCTCTGAGAAAGAACTGACCTCACTACCAGGAAAAGAAAGCAAAGAGATGTTTTTTGTTTTGCCTGGCATTTGGGGTTCCTGAAAAGTGGCGGGACACATCTCAGATGTAGCGCCTAGATGTAATTTAGCACTAGAAGACAAAACACAGAGGGAGTTAGAAAATTCAGACTTCAAACACATACTTTCATTCATTACATTGTGAGACAAGGTACTATGGCTTTTCTGCATGGAATCCGAGTGATCAGCCACAGTATTATTCACACAATTGCTGGACCAGCTCTGAGGGGAATGCAAAAGAGAGCGCAAGGCTTCATTCTCCATTTCTAAGGAAGCTAACATAGAGGTGGAAAAGTTGTTTTCTATAGGAGTTTTAGATTCCCACTTGAACTCTGGGTTATAGTTTTTTAACAGAGTCTGAAACATTTTATTCTCTTGTTGTAATTCCAAAATCTTCGATTCCAATATATCCTGTGAAGATTGTAGATCTTTTTCTACATGGACAGCGGTAGACTTTGAAACTTCACAACAAGCAACAGAACTAAATCTTGGATTTTGTTTAAACTGGCTATTAGCGGTCTGTGTTCTAGTAGGTGTTTTCTCTCTTTTGTTAATCTGATTGTTTACTTTGAATGTAGCATTAAACATTGTCTCTTTAGTATCAGGGACTGTGATCTTCACTGGGTCACAAGACTGAGGTATATCGTTTGTATGGAAAACAGAGGTTATATAATGCATCTGCTCTTTCTTTGTCTGTTGTGTGGTTAAACAAGCTTTAACTGGTATCATTGAACTACTAGTTTGGTAAGGTGTCGATAAAAACTGTGTCTGGAAATTGTCTTCAAAGAAAACATTGTCTTGACAGAGGGTCTCTGAGTTACAAACTTCAGAAACATTTCCCCCAATACCACTCTCTAAATTACTATTTTGTCTTTCTGCTGCTAACAAGGTTTGCAGAAATTCGTTTTCATCCTGTAGATCACTGGCTGACATCAGGTGAGGATCAGGGTTACAGATGGAATGAAAATCTAACATAGAAGGATCAGCCAACCACAGGGAATAATATTCAGCACGTAAAAGTCTGTTTTGTTCCATGAATCGATCTCTAGAGTTTAAGGACTTTCTAATAGGGTGTACAGAACTGCGCTGCCTTGACAATGGATTTCTGCCAACATACGCAGACTTTCTGGATCTGTTGCTAAACATCTTGGCAAGAACTGACAGGGTGGGTTTTAAAAAAAAGGCAGCTAACTGAACACAAAGAAACCTCACAAGTGACCCTGGAAATGTGGGTTGGTCATTCTGTCAGGGACTGTCCGGGACTATGTCAGGAACACAGTCAGGGACTTGAGCAAGGACTGGGGACTGGGTAGAAAGCGTCCCGTGCACAGAAAGAGTAGTGCAGCGCTGCCCAGGATCACACAGGGAGTCAGAGGAGAAAAAGGGATCTAAAGGGGAAGCCTGTACAAGTGAACAAGATAGGTAAGACTCAGAAAGGAAGGGCACTGACAAGGCAATTTAGCATTCAGAATAACTACACCCAGGACGAATGTGCAAGACATATATATGAAACAACATTAACAATAAAGGGGAGTGTGGGGTAAAGCACTCAGGAGCTCCACACGGTAAGACTGAAGCTCAGTAAGTTCCTCACCCACAATTGCTGTTACAGATACTGACTGAAAATACCCACATATAGGATAGGCATGGAAAGGCAGGGTCTGTGGAGCTTATACCTATGGTGATGTTATAAATGTAACTCAAAGACAATACTGACAGTGAACAAGAAACACCACCTAGGTAGTCAGCTGTGCCCACGGATCCTGGCGATCAAACAGGAACACGCAAGGCAGTAACAGCAAGGGGGTAGAACTAAACACAAGCACAATAGACAAGGAGCTAGCAAGGAGGAGTGCTTAACAGGAAAGGAAGGAAATCACAGGGCACACTTGGCAGAAAGCAGGTAACAAACATACAAGGTAACAGAAGCAAGACAGCAGAATAGAAAGACAGCAAACTAGGAACTGGAACCTAGGAAATGGGAAGAAAGGCAGGTACTGGAAAAGGATATACAGAAGAGGAGGCTACAAGGGTATACTAGATTAGTGCTGGATCAGGAGTCAAGAAAACAAAGTAGCACTGAAGGCTGTGCTGGAGCATGACAACAAATCTGTCAAAAGCTCAAAAGCCAAGGTAGCACTGCAGGCAGTGCTAGTTCAGGAACAAGGGAAACTGCTGTAGCTCAGGAACAAGGAATGCTAAGGCTCAGGAGCAGGAACTAGAATTGAGCTAAGGCTCAGGAGTCAAGGTAGCACTGCAGGCAGTGCTGGTTCAGGAACAGGGAGTTACTAAAGCTTCAGGAGTCAAGGTAGCACTGCAGGCAGTACTGGTTCAAGGAAACAGGAAATAGCTACAGCTCAGAAAACAAGGAGTCAAGAGAGCTCTGCAAGCAGTGCAAATCAGGAACAAGAAATAGCTGAAGCCCAGGAACAGGAACAAAGAATAACTATAGCTGAGGAACTCAGAAAACAAGGTAGCACTGCAGGCAGTGCTAATTCAGGCACAAGGAATAGCTATAGCTCAGGAACTCAGGAAACAAGGTAGCACTGCAGGCAGTGCTAATTCAGGCACAAGGAATAGCTATAGCTCAGGAATCAAGGAACAAGGATTAACTATAGCTCAGGAATCAAGGAATATCAAAAGCTCATGAAACACTGGAAACAAGGGTATCAAAAGCTCAGGAAACACTGGAAATAAGGATCTGCCTCACCGGTATACAGCTACAATGACCAACACTGGGCTGAAGGGAGCTGGGGCTTAAAAGAGCTCACAGTAATCACATGCATCAGGTGTGAGCAGGCTAGCAGCAGCCAGCCACAGGTGAACTGAATTCCTCCACCCATCCTTGGCCTGCAGGGGTGGAGACAAAGCAGTGAGCAGGGGATTATAGGTAATGGAGTTTCCAGCATGAGCAGACTGGCTTCCACAAAACCCGGCATGGATGGGGAATGGATGTCAATTCCTAAATGATGTCCAAATGCCTGGAAGTCAGGATATGGATACAGGGGAGTATCTGGAAGCATATTAGAATACTGGAAATCCCCACAATTTGGCCTCCTGGTGGTGGGAACGAGAGCACAGGGAGTGAATCGTGACAAACATTCTGTGATTCTTGGCAAATCACTTAAACTCCCCGTGCCTAACAAAAATGAATGTGTCCTTCTGTAACGTAACTGGCGCTCATGTAAAGTGCTCTGATACCTACGGGTTAAGTTTGCGCCGCATAAAACTCCACAAAAATTTCTGTTTGTGTGCTGCATAAATACTTTACACATTGCCTCTAAGTTAAGTCTGACTGCGTTTGTGCACAACTACCAGAAGGTTAAGCACAGGTTAACTTGAGAAACTGGGTTCACCCTGACAAGGATTGTGGCTTTTTCTTGAGTAGAGGTTCAGTCCTCCCTCAGCAAACAGCCCAATTTTTTACACATTTCATTGCAAGATTTTCATTGGCATCATCTGCTCGGAGAGTACGAACGATCATTGCTTTTTCGTCAATTTTCCCGATACTGTACGCCACACAGTGATCCTTGATAGTGCGGCACACATGGTTCACCTCCGATTTTACAGTTCCTGTGAGACCTTTCTGTTTGAACCAATTCTCCTGTGAAAGAATGCTTCACGGTTAGAGCGAGCATAAGGAGAACAGGAAATTACACAAGCCATGGGAAGCCAAATAATGGTAGTTTACGGGAGATTGCGCTCCTCTTATAATGGTTACACACAGCTATTGGGCTGTAAATCACTTACACAATTCCTGGAAACAAAGTTCACCAGAGAACTGTGACTAAACGGGTATCTCCATCTTAACCACGATTGAAAAAAGAAATATATTTGACTTTTTTAGAAGACTGGTGATTGATAAATGTACCAGTGTGGCAGAATGCAGCATTTTCTGTTACTTACAATTTACTTTCTAAACGAATATACAAACAGATGGCGCAAGAATGAGTAAATATATCTTGGATTTTTTTACTTTTATCTCCGCAGTAGTCATTTGTTAACAATCCTTTGGATTGTCTGGTTTTCTGATTTATTATGTGTCCATATAAGAAATAGCTTGCTCCAATATGTGGTACCTAATTAATACACGTATTCAGCTATTCATAAATGAATGAGCATCTTTGTAATATCAGTAGTAAAACTATGTTAGAGAAGGTATTCTTTGAAGGACTTTGAATTGGTCTGTAAGTAAGCATTCACTGTTCGAATTACTTAAATATTTTTGCATTTTCTGAAAACAAATATTTTCGAGTCTTTCACCAAACCTAATATGTTTTGCTCACTTATAATGAGCTTCTCTCTGGAAAATAACCTTTCAGAAGACCATGCAACAGACTCCGACTACTAAAGAAAAATATATAATGCTGGGAACCACCATGCAGGACCTGTCTGTCTGGTTTAAGCATAGGGGCAGACTGTGTGGTTCAGCCGGGCCTTGTCTGTCAGAAAATTATGTTTATATGACCTTTGTTTAAAAAAGAGTGCAGAATTCATGTAACTATTTTTCAGGTGATCATATATCAGCCCTTTTTAATTGATTGAATCTGGAAATATTCAACCACTGTGACTGAAGTGGGTTTCTGAGTTCTCCTATGATCTAGTGCACTGGTGGATTACTTGTAGACTGCTCGGATGCATTTGAGTGTGGTGGGCTAGTCTTTCTTGGATGCTTTGCACGAAAAGTTACTTTCCCAGCTTTATCTTATCAGAGCCTATATTGTTATGGCTACCTCCCAACCACGACCCTCATTTCATCATAACTCAGGAATAGCAAAGATAATTATCATATCCTATATGACCACGGTCTGTAGACCACTAAGGTCATGTCCTAGACTACATGCCTCAGCACGGATGACCTTCTGAGATTTGATATTCCTTCATTAGTAATTTGCTTTATTGCCATGTATCTCTCTTGCTTTTCCTGTATGAAGCTTTCATTGCACTGATTGGATTCTAGTCCAATGGATGTTTCAAACCGTGCTTCATACAGTTGTATTACACCCTCAGCCCTATGTCCCTTGTTCAAAGTTTCCACCTTTGTATACACTGCCATTTTGATTGTATATTAAAGCTCAGCTCAATGACACAATATTATGGTAAACAATATTGTTAAGAAAATTAATGTGTCAAAAATAGCATTTACCACAATATTGTGTTCCTATACTTAGTATGCTAAGTACCAAAATATTGGGGGAAAAAATCGTTGACACTAACATCATCCAAAAAAATACCAAATATCAACTTTTGTAATATAAATAGAGTTTAAATTAGTAAATGTTAAATATTTTATTTATATAAGTTTAATAAAATGTAAATTAAATACATTACACCAATATTTGATACTATATTTAGATATATACTTATAAAAACAGACACACATGTGTGTTTGTTTATATATATATATATATATATATATATATAGATAGATAGATAGATAGATAGATAGATATTGTATAAATGTTTACAACGCCAACTCCCAAGAATCCTCCACATTTACGATCCAACGGGGAAAGCAGGAAGAACGGCACAGTTTGGTGTGTTTCTTTCAAGATTAATTCATTGTTTTATATTTCTCACTTCCAAGTGCATAAATAAAGTGCACGACGACAAAAAGCTTACGCGTTTCGGCCGAAGCCTTCAACTGGGCCATGATATATATATATATATATATAAAAATACTTCAGTTACGCTAATCTTATAAAGTGCACGTTGAAATTGACATTATAAATGTCTAGAAGTAAAATAAAATCAATATAGAATTATCATTCTGCAAACTTGATCATTGATAAACATTAATTCATACTAAACATAGAAAAAATACTATCATTGTCTTGATCATTGACCTTGAGGAACATACCGAAAATAACTGAAATAAATTCCAAATTGATATAGTATGAACAGTGTTGCATATCTCATTAACAGTGTGTCATCGAAAGTCTTTACATCATATTTATGTACTGTCAAAATTCATTATTTGCTTAGTAGTTACGCAAAAGTGAGGTGTAGCAGTCGGCGCGCATCCCGTATTCCCTCTGCCAACCACATTTTCATGCAATTGATATCATCATGTACACCCTAGTGGGTATTGGGTGCTTGGTTTATGTGCAGGATGTGAAAGAATTTATTGTGAAAAAAAACTATCTCTTAAACCAACAAACTGACAAAATCTAGGTTACAATCATATTGATCAGTAAACATATGAAATATTGGTTATTTATCTTTTGGCTCTATTGACTCAAAAAAGGGAGGAAGTAGAGGTGTATATACAATTCCTCTTCAGTATTCAGGCCAAACAGTGCTTTGGCATTAAAATCCAAAATATAATGGGATTCTGACCTTCTCGGTCGGTTTTTGCTGTTGCCAACTCTTATACTTGAAGGTATTGAGTCTATCACAAAATACCTCAGTTCTTGGTCATTGTTTTTGTATGCTTCTTGGAAATGTCTGTCAACATGGTAACTCTGGTCATTATTTTTGGTCATAATTGTTGTAATATCCTCTCATGTCCTTGGAGAATTTGACTACCTACATACTTTTGGGGACATGGGCACTCCAAAACACATACTACATATTCACTTTTACAGTGAAATGCCCCTCTTATTTTGTGTGGAGTTTTAGTTAGTGGTGATGTCTCCTCCAATTTGTTGATGCTATACTTGCAAGCCTTGCATTTGAGACATTTACGAAAGCCCTTATTATCTGTTAACCAATTTTTCGACATCCTCACCTGAGGACTACTGCTAACCAGTTTTTGCCTCATAGCCTTTGCACTTCTAAAGGTCATTTGGGGCCGGTTGGGCATGATTTGGCCAATGTCTGTATCACTTTTAGTCAAATTCCAATGTTTGGACAATATATTTTTTTATTGCCCGGTGTTCCACGCAATAACCTGTGATCATTCTAATCTCTTTGCCTTGACCCTTGCATTGGACTCTCTTGGAGAACAACAAGTCCTCCTGTGTTCTAATGTTAGCTTTATTCTATGCAGCATGAATATTTTCTGGTCTATCGCCCCTCGAAATAACTTTAGCTGTCAATTCTTGCTGGGCTTGAAATAGTTCCTCCTCATCATTTCAATTACACCTTATACATATGTTGTCAGCTTAGGGAATGCTATTTATGAGCTTACACAGATGGAAATTCTGAGCGTGCAGTATCGTACTACCCGCTGTCGGCTTTCTGTATACTTTCGTGTTCAGCCTACCATTTTTTCATAAACAGTCAAATCCCAAAAATTTACTTCAGCGACGCTGATCGAGCTACTGAATTGCAACTTTCAACAAATATCATTGATCTTTTTGACAAATTGTTCTGCGGAGATTGTGGACCCCCCTCCAAATTATAAACAAATCATCAATGTACCCGATCCACAGGACCACATTGTGAGACCATTTGTCACAGCATTGTTTGATGAGCACCTGCTCCTCCCACTGCCCCATATGCAAATTAGCATAGCTGTGGGTGAAGCAGGTGCCCATCACTGTCCCCCTGACTTGGTTGTACACTTGTGTGTCAAATATAAAAATGTTGTTATGCAGGCATCAGTGTATAATACTAAGCAGCATTTTTGTGTGTCTTAAACGTGTCAAATGTCTAGCACTCAGAAAGTATTCAACAGCCCTGAGTCCATCAGAATGTGCTATGCTGGTGTCCAGTGAAGTTACATCCATAGTCAATAATACAAAGTCCTGTTCCCATTGCACATCATAAATCCTTCTCAAAAAATCACCTCATCATAACATTCTAATCCATACCATGTAATTTGCATGCAGCTATTTGACAGAAGCCCATAACTCACTGTGCTATATCAGGATTGTATTTTATGAACTGCAAGTAACAGATGGATCTCTGTGACAAAAGTAGTAACCCACTGAGCTATCCACATAAAATACAGTTCGGTGTTCTGCATGCAGGCATATTAACCCTCTGTGCTACCTTATGAGTCAAAACTGCCAATAAACAAAACTCCAATCTCTCACCTGCAAGAACATTAATCACCAGTGCTATATTGACATTTTTATTGTTGAGTGAACATTGTTAGACACACAGGAAAAATTGCAGCAGGTGTCTTTAAAGCTATAATTTATTTCTAAACAAGCCCCCCGAGCTCTGTGTCAAGTGCTGCTGCACCGGTCGCACCGCCCTAAATCCGGCCCTGATTTCAATCCTGTTGGTTAAGTATCAAATCCTAACTCCAGTGACTGTACCTTGTCCAATTATGCCCTTAGCACACACTACCCCATCCTTCCACTCCCCAAGGAAAAGGGATTTTAGGATTAGTTTGAACTCTTATTATGGCTTGTCAACACTCTAGCTCCTTGTTTGATGTGCAGAAACTCAGAAGACATTGTAAGTAACATTGCACCATCATTCTCATCTTTTTATAGATTTGTTTTTTTCAGGCTGGATTAAATTTCAAATCAAATAATTTAAGCAAAGTCCTTGTTATGTTTCATTATAGGGTTTGCTGACTCCGCAAAGAACGGGGCGCCTGTTTTTATGCACCGGCAGTATGCATAGTGAATTCATGTAATTCTGAGTTAGCAGCTTATTTTCTGACAACACAGCTCAGAATCAGAAAGAGGAAAACTGTGCTTGCATTCTCCGAACTGTACTGTCTAAAAGTAAAGATCTAACTCAGAGAAATGTTGGATTAAATGAACTCACTTTACACATTATGGGGCATATTTACTAAAAGTTCGTGCAATGCAGGGCAGGAAGCAAAGTTGCTGCAATGAGTTCCTTGACCGCGAGAGAGTGGAACAGCACCATTTCTCCTTAAGATATGACACTCTTCAGCCCTCTACCTGCGCTGGTGCTCTTGATGCTGTCTAGTGCCAATGCAGGCTCCCCTGCACCTTGGTGCAAGGATGCCTGCGTTACAGGCAGAACTGGTTTTGTGCAGGAAGGGATACCTTCCTGCGCAAAAACAACACTGAAAGGCAATTTCCTCATTCTATGTGTAATGCAGAATGCATCACACATAGCAAGTGAAAGTGTGGAGAAGCGGAGAAGTGTGGCTCAATGGTTAGAGCGGCAGACCCTGATGCAGAGATCTGGCCCTGGACCAGGGTTCAATTCCCGCCTCGGCGGGTCTTTGGGCTCAATTTCCTCGGACCTGATAATTCTCGCCTCGGTGCCTATTCTAATCATGGGTCCCACCTTGCAACTCTGGGCAATAGTTTGCTTAATCTCCACAACGGCCCCACCAGCGCTGGGATGCCTGGCTTCACCTTGGGGGTGCCCAGGAGTGGACATTTCACAGGGAAAAGACAGGAAGGGTTCCACAGCGGTATGCGTACAGCGCCAGGACACCCTAGGGTAACAGTGCACTTTACAAGTACAAATTTCATTCATTTCATTTCAAAGTAATGAGGAGAAATACAAATATTTCACCTCATTGCGCCGTGGTTGGGGTGGCGTATCATTTTGGATCAATCCCAGGTTTCATGATTTTAATAAATCTTGCATTGTGTTGAATTCCATGGCGGGATGCACAGAAACATCCATGCTGCACCCATGGAACACCTACCAGTACGAAATATTTTAAAGTCACGCAAGCCGGCGCAAATCGCCCATCGCGAGGCTTTGTAATCTTACTTAATCCTTTCTATTGCCTTTCATCGCCTTGCGCAATGCAAGTACAACACTAAATCTTGGTAAATCTGGGCCCGCAAGCACATAACCGGTTTTCGCAACACGATGTTTTTAAATGGGTAAGTTCATAGCCTTAGCATGGTTGAGTGCGCGTATAAGTATTTTTATTACTATTGTTCGGTAACATTAATTACTTCACGTTATTTTTAAAGGTAAAATTCTAGGACCATTGAAAATGTAGAAACGGGTCCAAAACCTTTCCGCGATCAATCTATAGCTCTTCAGTAAGTTTCCCTCATGTCATTTCACAGTCATTAGCATGGTTAATTTATTGATATATATTTGTAGCCAGATTTATTAAAGGTCGGTTTCACACACTTCACTCGCCGAGCACTGTCACTAGCGGCAGTTTTTGGGTAACAATTTTTTTATCTCACAGACCTTTCACTTTACAAAATTACCAATACACTGGGGCATATTAGCAAGGGCACTATCGCCGCTTGAGCGGCACTTTTTGCCGCTAAAGCGGCGATATTCATATCGCCCTATCAGCAAACTGTCTCTAACAGCAGTTAGCGACAGTTTGCGGGCATTAGCGCCCGTTTTTTACCGCTTTGCATGTCAGCGATATTTATCGCTAATGACATGCAAAGTGGGCGTTCCGACGAACAAACCTGGGAAACACCCGCTAACAGGCCTATCGCCTATTAGCAAGGTGGCCATGGCCCCAGTTAGCGACGTGAAAAGTCGCGCTAACCGAGGTCATCGCCATTTATTTAACACCTGCAATTAGCAGGTGTTAGCCATACCTAACATGGGGGGTGGATCATGCTGATACGACCACAGGGTCGTATCAGCAAGGTGTTCTCCCTTCTCCATGCAACATCGCTGGTTTTTCAGCGACGTTGGCCCATTTCCCCCGCTATCGCTGGAATATTCATCGCCATAGCGCTAATCGTTGCTAATACAGCGTTAGCGTGGCGATATATTCCAGCGATAGCCGGCGATAAAAAAAATCACGCTAAGCAGGGTTAGCGATGATTATCGCCTCTTCTTGCTAATATGCCCCACAGTTTCTTCGTTGGTTTTACGAGCATGTAAATGGCAGGAATTCACTGGTTGCAACATCGAAAAAAACTTAAGACGGTTTATTAACAACACGCATGATCTATTGGAGATATATAAGCCTTCATTCTACATCACCATCAATAACATGGTTGATTCTTGGGATTGAAATATTGTACAATATTGAACTGAGCTTAAGTTTCTTCTATTTTCATAAAACTAAACCCCTGATGAAGGGCGCTGCCCAAAATGCATTGGGCGTATTTATGTTATGGACGTATGAGTTTGATCAAAATCAATTAAAATGGATAATACAAAATGAATAAAAACGCAATACATGGAAAGAAAACAAAATAAAAAGAATTCTTGTGATTAACTCTACACATTTTGAATAATTTCATTCCAAAGTTGTTATTCGAGTGCGGTTTGGGGATGCCCCCCATTTTCTGGGGACAGCGCATTATCGTTGAGCACATTAAAAGGAAGACACTGGGCTATGCGCTGAGTCAGCAAAGTGCATTATGAATGGGTACTTAAAGGAGCACATTCTCTGCCTTTTACCAGGGATAATTATATTAATCAATAGAAATGACCTAGACAGAATGCCTTTAAAAAAAGTATTCAAAATGTAAACAACCTCAGTGGGTCTGCAACTCTGGGAACAATGGGATTCACTCGTTATATGCACCCAAGGACAAGGGCTCTGTTCTGTTCTCCTGTGGTAATAACACTCTGCTATGGGTGAACGGCCGAGTCTGCATTAATTAACAGTAAGTTTAGTTCTTTTCATCAGTATCAGATAAGACACGATTCATTAGGAGTTGTATGGGGTTAAAGTTCAGCTTGCAAAAACCTAATTAGGTGCGACGGTAAAAATCACACTTTATTAAGCTGGTCTGGCTTGATAGTGCTGGAGAAATAATGAATTGTTATTTGAATTCGGCGCCATATTAGAGACAAAAGCCCGTAAGAAAGGGCCGTTTTCCACTTGGCAGCACTAATGACGCCTTGATTAACACAGCAGTCCCTGCTAAGGGGGACAGGCAGCTTCCAGGAGGTGTTCACATTGACTCAGTGACTTATGGCTTTATATTTTTAAATTGGTCTCTCCAGTGCCATCTGATAAATCAACACACAAGTCATTAAATGGTTCATTATCCTTGTAATATGATCCATTCGCACTCCAGGAAACACAGCAAATGATGGGCAACTTAGTAATATTCCTCTCCAAACCACGGCTGTCCATCAAGTTGAAGGAAGTATTAACTGCGCATGGGAGTGCGATTTGGGTTAGAGGTCAATGCGAATGCTCAGTCTGAGGTGGTTTTCTTCCGGGGGACTTTGGTCTTTTACTAGAATGAGCTGCATTGACAATATGGCTGTCGACAGCGTGTCGCAACCTTTCCAAATAGAGCTTCCCCATTCTTTCCGGCAACTGGATATCAATATCAAACACACAACACAGGCAGCCTTTCCATATAAAGAGCCATGATTACGTATTCTTTATAAATGACCCTGCCAGGCGCTCTTGGGAGTGGAAGAAATAACAAGCATACCCAATAACATTTTGGGACCTTATAAGTAGTTAGAAATTGCAACACATCATCTTTAGTGGCATGTGTGCGGGCAGGGTCGGATTGGTGAGGCGGGCACTCGGGCAATGGCCGAGGGGCCGGTATCTAAGTTCCAGCTGTGGGCTGCTTTTTTGTCAGCCTGGGGGGCCGATTTGGGCTGTATCTGGTGTGTTCAGATGTTGCCAGCGGCCCAGTAGGGCCCTGAGGGCCTTTCTGGAGGCAGATGGGCGTCCATTACCTCCCTTTTATCAACGGGCAGAGGTGTCACTCCCTTTCTCTCGCTGGGCCGGCCAATTCATGTGTGCATACTGAGCGGGGACAGGGGGCCTGAGCAGAAGTGGGATCACTTGTTTTCAGGTGTTTATAAAACTTCGCTGAAGCAGTGTTTTGAGAAAAGGCAATATGCAAATGTGGGCCACTTTTTTATAGTGTGCCTGGGCCGATTTCTAATCCCAATCCAATCCTGATGCTACAACATCTACTGTTCTTTAACGTGTAAGCATTGACACTAGTAGGTACCTTATAGTACTGCATTGAGAAGTACTTATTTAAAGTGTTATTTTTGTACAACTGGTAGTTTGAACTCACATATCTGAAGTTCTTTCATACACAAAATCTTACATAATAAGCAAGCCAGGTGTGTTCAAATAAATAAATAAACTGGTAGTACGGGAAGCAAATAGTTGGGAGGAGCACAATCTATACAAGGCAATATTAACATTTTTAACAATGTCCAAACACAAACAGTGAAGAAGAAAAAGATTCCTGTTTCTGTATGCTAGAAATCTGTAACAGTTTTTAAATGCAGACACCTGTAACAGGCAAAGAGATTTGCACTCGCCATCATTCTGTGTTTGATGTGCGAGGCTGCAAAAGTCCAGACGTGGAAGCTGCACAAACTCACAGCTCCAATGTTTCTGTCAATTGACGAGGAACACGCCAGATGAAACCAGGGATTGAAGAGCTGTGCAATTACTACACATTGGGTCATGCAATGTGATTCAGGAATACATTTTTGAAATCCATACTAGATGCTTTATTGTTTGTAGCCTGAGCTAAGCAGATCCTGGACTTTGTTAACCCAGGACGCTAAACTGTTGCTCACATGCCCTTCTCTTTCCACTCCATCCTTGAGAGGTTCTTCCGTGCTGCTGTGCCAAGCTTGGAGCACATTAGCAAACATGGAATAGAATGTAGCAGTTACTCTACCAGGCATCGACAATATACACATCAATAGGATCATTGAGACACAGGAAAGAAGCCCAAAATGGTCAGAAACAGTATTTGTGCGCATTAGAGCAACATCTGCTATTAAAAGCTGAGTGCACACTGCACTCCCTCCTGTTTCTGCACGGGTACCTGGGTATTTGTACATATATCAAAAAGAGAAACTAATGACACCATAAACAGGCACACAAATAGTTTACCCTCGTGTTAGGCCTCCTGCCTCTGTCCAAATATCCTCTCCAATGTATTGACCGTTAATGCCCTAATAGAACAGCTGTTGCACTCCAGATAGATTACAACCAAAAAGTAAATACTGCGTATAAACACACCTCTACTTAGCACCAAATGTTCTGTAAAGATGGGTTCCACAGCATGTAGTTTGAAGAGAAGCTTTATTAGGCAAAGCAAGTAAATAGGTCATACGGGCCCAGAGGATTGCCACCAACTGACAGATAAGATGTTCCAATCCCCTGTGCTCTTACATTCCAATACAGAATTACATCTAGTAGGGGTTCATGACAATACTAACATTCCATACCATAAATAACAATAAGAGAGGACATTATAATATGCAAATAAGAAATATGCAGAACACCACATATCTACCCCTTTATAAAAAAAACAAGCTAAGATAAAATAAATAAAATTAATCACGCAATTTACAAGGAACTTTTCTAGCTCTGCAACTTCTCCTTAAAGTAGGAACAGTAGAAGAACTTGAATTAGACACATTACCACATTGTGAAACCTTGGCTAACCGTGAAACATTCCACCATTGACCATTGTCCAGACAAACAGCATGACTTCTTATTTCGACAATATGATGAGGTTCTCTGAATTTTGATTTCCCTTTTTGTAAAAGTAAAGGATCTTTGACCCTGACTAAGTCTCCTACAGCAAAATTAATCACTTTTCTCTTACCGGAGTGACAGAGCTTCTCAAATCTAGACCGATTGAAAGTATCAGAAGTAATTTTAGCTTTCGAAGCTTCAACAGATACATTGCAATCAGCTTTGATAGCATTGAGTTTCCAGAAAGGACACAAAGAAGAAGAAACTTTTTGCCCCTCATCAATTCAAAAGGAATCACACCAGAGACAGAGTGGGGAGTAGTCCTATACGCCCAAATCATATTTCTTACAGCAGTTTCACAATCATCATTGCTATTGAGAGAACTCTGCACACATTCAACCAAAACTCTATTAAATCTCTCAACTTTACCATTCGATTGAGGGTGATAGAGAGGTGTGCGCAGATGCTTAACACCCAGATTGACAAGAAATTCCTGCATGGAGATTGAGGTGAATTGTACCCCATTGTCAGTAAGTAGTTCCTCCGGGACACCCTCTCTAGAAAAAATGTCTTGTAAGAAACAAATCACAGCCTTGGAGTTGGGATCCGAGACACCTCTTACCTCCACCCACCTGGAAAGATGATCAATAAGAACGATAAAATACCTCATGCAGTTAGGCAAAACATGAAAAGGACCAAAAAGATCAACTGCAACTCTTTGCCAGACTCTAGAAGGTTACAACACAGGTTTGGGAGTGGGAGAGTTGGTGGTAAGATGTTTGTCACTGTAACAACACCGGACACAACTCCTGACTAAATTATCAATATCTCGGTCCATGCTAGGCCACCAAAAATCATTTCTGATCCTACGCTTTGTGGCGTTCATACCCAAGTGACCAGAGTGAGCGGTCTCCATTATTCTCACTCTAAAAATGTCAGGAGGAATAAGTTTGCTATTTCTAACTAATAAACCATGCTCAATAGAGAGTTCATCAGCGATTTTACAGAATGGTTGTAAATCAATGGGAAGAGATCTTTCCTTGGGCCAACCTTTAATAAAAAAATCCATAACTTGTTTCAAAATGAAGTCATTGGTAAGAGCATCTTGCCAAAGTGACATGTCAGAGCAAATGACAGTATCATCAACATTGGCAATAATACATTCTTCAATATCATCTGGAATATCAGGGCAGGAATGGGAAACATCCACAGGAAGCCTGGACAAAAAGTCCGCCTTAACATTCTTGCCACCAGCAATATGGATGACATTAAAGTTGAATTCCAGTAGTTTGGCAGATAACCTAGCTAATCTAGCCGTGGACTTTTTTTTAACTTAGAACCAGAAAGAATGTCTACTAGAGGTTTATGGTCAGTTCTTAACCAAAACTTCTTCCCCCATACATAGGATTTAAATTTTTCAACACCCCACACGCAAGCCAGCATTTCTTTTTCTATGACTGAATATCTCAACTCCACATCTCTCATCCTCCTGGACGCAAATCCCACAGTAACCTCCTTTCCACCATCCATCTGGGATAGCACAGCACCCATACCATATGCACTTGCGTCCACAGTGATGAAAGTGTCTCGGCCTTCCACGAAAGCTTGGAGAGCTGGAGCAGACAAAATACATTTCTTGATAAGATCAAAATGTTCTTGGCATGTGGCAGTCCAAATAAATTCAGAACCTTTTTTTTAAAAGATTCCTAAAACACTCAGTGAGACTAGAAAAATTCTTAATGAACTTGGAGTAGAATTCACAAAGACCAAGAAAATAACGTAACTGGTCTCTATCAACAGAATGTGGTGCATTGACAATACCATCAACGATACTAGGTTTGGGTTTAACACCATCCTTGGTAAGAACATGACCCAGGTATTCAATCTCATTCACAGAAAAGATACACTTGTCTTCTCGCAACGTAACACCATTGTTTTGAAGGATCTGTAGAACAAGATCCAATGTTTGATTGTGTTCAAACTCTGTAATGGTATGCACAAGAATATCGTCCTGGAAAATTACAACATTAGGAACATCAATGAACATTTTAGTTATTACTTTCTGGAACACCGAAGCAGCCGAGGCCAGTCCAAATGGCATACGACAAAACTGAAATGTACCATCAGGTGTCACGAAAGCTGTGAGATGACGATATTGCTCATCAAGTACTACCTGATGGTACGCTGAGCGTAAATCTAGCTTTGACAACCATTTGGACCGACCTACAGCGGTGATAAGATCATCAATGCGGGGCAAAGGAAAGTTCTCCACCCAAATGGCCTTGTTGAGAGTTCTTAAATCAACACACAATCGAAGTTCTCCAGACCTTTTTTTGGCCAAAACAATGGGAGACAACCAAAGCGTGGCATCCACCCGCTCAATTATGCCGTCATTGAGCATCTTGTTAAGCATAACAGTGAGATCATTTCTTACACTGTGAGGTACGTTCCTCAATTTGTGTTTCACTGGGCATACACCTTCTTTAATTTTAACAGTGTGAATAAAATCTTTAATTTTGCCAATCTTGTTTTCAAAAATGTTTCCAAATTTCTCTTTCCATTGGCAGGAATCAGAAATGGAATTAACTAAGGTGACAGGATTTTTCTGACCAGGTCTAATAATCATGCCAAATTCAGCCTGATGCCACCACCCCAGAACATTAATGCCTTTAAGGGCAACATAAACTTTACCATGAATGGTTCTGTTTTGAAAAGAAATGTCAGCCCAAAAATAGCCAGCAAGATCAATACTGCTACCTTCAAATGCAGTGGTGATAACATCGGGCGTAGTAAGACCAAGATTTCTTGTACTTTTCAATGGAAATAATCGTAATTCTGGCACCTGAGTCAATGAGAAGTGGAA
Source organism: Calotriton arnoldi (assembly GCA_963921515.1). NCBI lineage: Eukaryota > Metazoa > Chordata > Amphibia > Caudata > Salamandridae > Calotriton > Calotriton arnoldi. The sequence goes on from CAWUFW010016090.1 coordinate 188,198, forward strand.
TTTCATGAGACATAATGGACACTTGGACAAAGGATCCCCAAATTTCTTTTCTGTGTGAACGTTATTTATATCCAAATACTTAACAGAGACAACGGATAAAGACAACTCTTCAACTCTATTGTCCAAATCATCAGGCGTCTCGTTGGAAACCACTTCTTGAACACTTCTAATAGGAAAACGTCTGCCCCCTTGACATACCTTCCCAAAATGACCAGTTATTTTACATTTGTAGCACACTTGGGCAATGGCAGGACAATTTTTGAAATTAGGAAGGTGGAAAGGAGAGCCACACCTGTAGCACTGGAACTTAGAAGAGGGTCGTACAGAAATAGTATTTTTAATGTTACTATCAGGTGAAGTTTTCCCCTTTTTGAACCTGTTATCACTGAGGGGCTGACGGAGGCTAGGAACAGAGCTAGCGGCAGCGACAGTAGAAGAAGTATTGATCTCTAACTGTTTAGAATCCAATTCTGAACGTTCAATGCTCTTAGCAATGTCAATGGACTCATCCAGAGAAGGGTTTTTGCAAGAAAGTAATTTTTGTTGAATTTTTTAGAATAACACCTACAAACAATTTGGTCTCTTATTAACTGATTAGTAAAATCATCAAAATAACAGTAGCTGGCTAACACCTTTAAAGCCGTGACATAAGTATCAATGGATTCATTGGACGCTTGAACACGAGTAAAAAATTTGTGCCTGTGCACAACCACATTAACTCTACCTTCAAAATAAGTACTAATTTGTTTGAGGGCTAACTGGTATTCATCCATGTCACCACTATCATGACCAGTGTACGTAGGTAAATGATCAAATACATTTTGGCCCTCTACACCCAAATATTAATAAAGGAGACTGCGTTTCCTATCGGGTTTGAATTTCATGCCATCAATTGCGCCCAAATACGCATTGAAAGATCTGAACCAGAGTCGCCATTTTAATGGAGGCTCACCAGGATCCTGAAGGAAGAAATTTGGAGGAGTAACAGCTTGCATGATGCAAAAATATAGTGGAAAGAAGAAAATAAAGAAAGAAAAAAAAAATGATAAGATAAGGAAGTGAATAGAAAGAAAGAAGAGAAAAGGTAAATAGCAAATTGTAGCAATGAATAACAGTGTAAAACAAACAAATGGAGAATGGAGAAAACAATGAATGAAATAAGGAGAGAATGCGCAGGCAAAAGTGTGTGGATCACTGAGTCCACTGGAGATTTTTTTTAAAGAAAAAATAAGTTGGTGAATAAGCATATAGTGAAAAATGTTGACAAAATGACGAGAATAGTTTCACACTGTCAATAACTGCCGAATGAGGTTAGCGTGCTAGTGCTAAGCAGCCAAAACAGGAAATGACGAGTTCCCAAATAAAAGGGTACTTGGAGAGCCGGATATGAATCCCACGTCTAGTGCAGTTTATAACACAGGAAGTGACGCGGAGAGTTACTGAGGGCAAGACCGGAGCAAGCTCCCACGGTCAGTCCGCCCGAGCAAAGAAGAACCAAAGGAGCCGGAACAGGATACCACGGCTAGTACAGCGAGGAATAAATGAAAGGCAACACATGCAGAAGTCTCAGGAGCCGGAGCGGTATCCCACGGCAACGGAGAGAAGGAGCCGGTATCCAGGTAACACACAGGTATAATGGAAGAGCTGGTATCCAGGTAACACACCGTAATCATGAAGTAAGCAGAAGCTCGAGCAGAATGCCAAGCTCGAGAGAGTGCACACGCAGAAATTTAAAAATAAACGAAGGCGCGTGTGAAAGCACTCGCAGAATATGCAACATTTGAAATAAGTAACAAATGTAATGTAAAATAAAAGCGGTGGGCAGTAGGCAGTCCTGATTGTAAAACGACGTATTTTGAAAGTTTAGAACAAATCCGGAGATATTTATCAGGAAGTAAACGAGCTTGAAAATATGCTCGAGGTGTAAATAAACCTGGAGAGGCAGGTAGAGTACACCTATATAAAAAAAAAACGCCTCTGGGCCCGAGATACACAACAAGGAGACAGTACCTTGATAACTTGAAGACAGGATGAATGGAAACTTGCCAGGAAAACTCAGCTTGCACAAGCTTGCTCGAAATGAAGAATCAGCTCTCCCCAAGACAGCTGGCTCAGGGTCCCAAGATCGTAGCCAATTGTAAAGATGGGTTCCACAGCATGTAGTTTGAAGAGAAGCTTTATTAGGCAAAGCAAGTAAATAGGTCATACGGGCCCAGAGGATTGCCACCAACTGACAGATAAGATGTTCCAATCCCCTGTGCTCTTACATTCCAATACAGAATTACATCTAGTAGGGGTTCATGACAATACTAACATTCCATACCATAAATAACAATAAGAGAGGACATTATAATATGCAAATAAGAAATATGCAGAACACCACATGTTCCCATAGCGGTCTAATTGACCCTTGTAGCACGGTTAGTCCACGGTGAGCATTAACGGAAGAGCAAGCTTTTTTAAAAAAAAAGCTATTCTTCGAAAGCATAACAGGGCACTGGGTAACATAACTGTGACACTGGGGCATTTAGAAACAGAAGATACGATAATATGCACAGCCGGGGCATTAATGAGCATAGGGCACAAGAAAATATTTTAACAAGTCATTAACAAACACTGACCACCCTTACGGTTTGCTTTGCCACTTTGGAAAGTCCGTTCCAAGCCTGTGCATTTGCAGAAATTTATTTAGTACTAAAATGACTGTCATTTTTTCACTGGCAAGTGACTCGACCTGTATTTCTCCAGGACGAACTAGCATTCCAAAGTAAGAGGGGGAGGGAAAAAAGGGAGGCATCGATGATCTAATGAAACTGTGGTTTGGGGGATTTTTATGCGATTTCACCTCTTTTTTCTCCTCAGCGAGGTATGCTGCAAGAGGAGGGCACACACTCACCTGACCTGCCATGTCGGACTATTCCCAGTAATGGGGTGCCTCAACTGGAGCAGAAATTGGGCAGTTTTTGGTGCAGAAGCAAAGGACAGGAGAACTTACAGTTGGGTATTACAAAAAGTAGTAACAAAGTAAACAGATATGCTGGGTCTGCATGTTCTCTGTGTTGCTTATCTGTTTATTTTAGGATTCCAACCTGTATTCACACCTTCTTGTAAAGTCCTCTGATGCCCTTGGACCTAGTTAGAAAACCGCACAAACAAATAAATAAAATCACAGAAATCTACAACGGGGGAAAAGGCTGCAGAAGCGATTGAAAGCGATGCTGGTTGGTATTCACGTGAGATCAGCTGTCAGAGTGGCTAGGAGATGTTTGTGATTTGGCGAGTGAGGGCTGGGTGAAGCCTCACACATCCCGCCTAGCCAGGCAGAAGCCCGGAAAGGGAGATTTGTGCCGAGAGACGGATAAATGGTCCCCGGTGCCAGGGAAGGGCTGCAGCTATTCTTTCCAGCTCCCCCTCTCCGTCCCTGCCATGGGTGGCGGACCATGGGGAGGGAGAGTGCCTGCTCTGCCTGGCTCAGTGCTGTAGGGTTAGGCATGGGAAGAGGGTTCGGTTGGGCTTGCTCTCTCTCCAGGCTGAGCTGGGAGGAAGGGACGGATGACTGCTGCTTGCTGCGAGGCTTCCATCAATGCAAGGAAGGGAGAACAGGAAGGAAAAGCTACATTTCCAGGCTGAGGAGCAGTGCAGGCTCTTTAAAGAGACAGTGTTCAGAGTCTGCTAGACCCACAGCGCCCACCGAGAGTGGAAGCAGAGGCCCTGTCATATGGAGGGCAGACTTGATGCATTTACACTCACAGTGTCCAGGCGATCCCCCACTCCTCTATTCTCACCACTGACTAATCAAAGAAGCAGGGGGTGGGAGAGACTGGGAGTGAGAGTGATGGGGGAGTGGAGGTGCTACATACGAGCTGGGGTTGTTGTGCACACACACAGCCTGGCCAGGCAGAACAAGGAAAGGGGGATTTGTGCGAAGAGAGCAAGAATAAATAAACAAAAAGATGGGGATGGGTGCGTATGCAAGCGCAGAGGATGGGGGGGCTCGTTGTGTGTGAATGCGTTGCGATACAACGGCAGTGCGATCATAGCGCGCACCCCGCTGTATCAATTCTGTGAGCAGAACCATGAAAAAAATTGAAATTTACAAGCATGGGCGCGAGCAAGTTCCTGAGCAGGGGACAATGGCAGTGCAAGCAAAGGGCACGCCCTGCTGTGTCCTGCTGCATGTCCCTGCTCATTGCCGCACAATATTCCATGGGAGTTAACTTTAGAAAAAAGGTGAGATATGCACCAACTATTAGCCATTTGAAGGCTATGATTTTTGAATGACACAGACAAAAGCCAATCCAAAGCGATGGGAGAAGTGAAGCCCCACAAAGTACATATAACAGATCATCCTGCAGTGCAAGCGCTGTAGGCTCAACCTGAAAAGGGGTGTAGCAGAGCATGTATATTTTTATTCTTATAGCTGTTCGACGAGTGTAGAAGAGAGAATAGCCAAAACAAAAATGAGTTGCCAACTCTTTAAAATTAATTTGTCACTGGCCAAGGGTGTTGCTTCCATTGGTGCAGCCAGTAAAGTGTCACTGGGGCACAAAGGCCAGAAGGACCCACTGAACCCTGATTATTACAGTAATTTTTTAATTCAAACAGCAGCCAGGCAGCCCATTTTCTTCTTTGCACTAGGGTCCATGACATACTGGCTGCTCTACTACAGGTGGCCCTGTGTCAGGCATGACACCTTCTGCTTGCTTGGACTGTGTTTTACTACACAGCAGGTTGGGAGCCTTCAGCCCATAATTTAGTGGGAAAAGTGAAGATGCAATGCTCAGCATGCAAAAAGCCAAATAGCTTTAGGTGTTACAAACACAAATGGCCACTAGGAGACAAGCACAGGTACATAAACAAAAGTAGCAGACCAGAGAGTTCCAGCCCTCCCATTTTACTGCCTCCCCTTGAAACAAAAGTTGTATGTAAACTCTAGGGATACTCAGTTTTTTGGGTCTTGCTTCAGACAGCTTTAGACATCACACACTTACTCTTGTCGTGACAAAACACACAACAAAATAGACACAGCATATAACAAACGCATATAGAAACATACACATACTGAAAGTGATGGGGCAGCCCCCTATGCCAATTGGCATGCTTGGGCGAACACCTATCAGGATTTGGCCTGCTAGATTGTCCTTCATGTTTTGGGTCCATCCCATGGCATTTTGCAGATGTCTACATTTTTACCAATTTCATTTTGCATTGGATATTACTCCATAAAGTAGGCAAGTTTCTAATGATCACCTACCAAGCAGGTAATTCTGACCACTATCGCCCTTCTCCCGAGGAGGAGCTGCATGATTACGACTGCCATAGACCTTCCCCACCTCATCTTTGCTGCTGCTCCTGCCACCATCACCACCATCACCATGAATGAATCTATAGTACTGCAGGACTAGTGCCCAGCACAGTGGTATACAATTGCCAGAAGTTATATTTTCATACTATTGAGAACCTCATTCCACCTTGGGATAGATCCGGGCTGCTGCTGATGACCCGCAGCAGTACCTCCTTCTGACAGCCGTAGTGGTACTTGCATCAGAGGGCACTCCATATCACACTTGTATGGGGAAGGTCTGTGCACACCTGGATGGCCTTTTGCTTCTTCGAGAGTCCTGCTCCTCCTCAGAAGTGAACAAAGTGTGCAGCCATGCAGCCCCACACCTGATAGCAATTGTGCTGGTTTAACAGATGGGTGAGCAATTGACAATGGGCGATACATAAGTACATTTTGGCAAATTGAAAGATGGACACCATATTTTAGCAACTGCCCCACTGGTGCAGAGGTGCCCCACACAAGCTTCTGCTTTCCATTTGTGCCTGGTGACAGATCCACAAATGCTGGCAACCTTCTTTTACATGCTGTGTTTTATAACTGACAGAAAAACAGTCAGATTCTAGGATGGTTTTACTGAAATTCTAGTCAGGCAGAGTATGGATGCTTTTTGAATGGAAATGAAAATCCGTAGCACAGATATTCCATCTACCTGCTTCTAGATCCTCTACTGCGTCTTTGGTTGGAGTATGTATGCTAGAAGTGTAGCTTCAAGACTCTTTGTCCCTTTCCCCCTAAACATACTCTATTATGCTTCTCTCATCATTTCCTGTCTCAAACATCTTTGCTTACTGAGTTTTCTCATAGCTTAAACACTCCTTTCCTCGCCCTTCCTTACCTCTGGACATCTATTTTCTTGACAAGTTAGTGAGTAAACTAAACTAGACTAAACTAGACTAAACTAGACTAATCAACTCTTTCTATCAGTTGCGATTACTATTAAAAAACATACCCAATCATTGGAGTCAGATTGGTTTATGTAATAGTTTTACCAGATCAAAATCTACCAAAATGCCCCTGAGTAGTGACACCAGTTACATATATACAAATGACAGTACCTTAATGCCTAGAAAGTTACTTCCACTAATGAAGTGGGATACAGACTGAAGAGAAGGTTAGAGAGAAAACACTGCTTAATGAATGTACATTTGTGACTGTAGAAAACATTTCTTATTTTGAGATTCACTGCAAAACATTTGGGTAGTTTTTCACGTTAAATGGTGGTGGTTGACTGGAAAACATGCGTTGAGTTTATTCCACCAGTCAGCAGAAGGGATGTTCAAACATGATGACGTGGATGGTTAACATGATGTGGAAGTGCCACAGGTTAAAGAGGGCCAACACAGGACCACATCTTACGATATGGAGAAGAAAGGAACCAAATTACTTCAGAGCCAGGAGGAGTCCCTTTGGCGAAATAAGTGGGACCGCCCCAGGGGTCCTTTTGGGCCCTTAGAGAACGTAGGCCTATTCTTAGGTACCTATAAAACTGGACATTATGAAAACCTACACGACGTTTTCTTGCAGAGTGGGACTACGAGGCCCACCCACTTCTTTATCACCATGGAGCACTGAAGGGAGTGTTTTTATGCAAGGATCACGCATCAATGAAACGGGCAATAATGCACTATTTGCACAGGGTAGAATAATGTTTTGGGATAGTATGCAGCTTGTGAAGTGCCATGAGGTGCACAAAAGGCACAATTTAGTTGACAAGATCAAATTAATCAATATGTTTTAGTTCACGGTCTGTTCACATTTTCCCTATTTTTTTGTCTGGCATGGTGTGTAGATTTGTGAGCACAAAGAAATTTATGAATTGCATGAACTGATGGCATGTTAGCAGTTTATTAACTATCTGTCATGTCTCTCATACCAACAGAGACTTGCAAAATTTTGACTAAGTGGGTCGGTATGTATGAAATGCATGAATCTGATGAATGAGATTTTTTCAAATTTTTCTGCACACAAATATTATGAGGTCCTGAAGAAAGACAATTAGCCCAGCTAGGTATTGATGTGTTGGGTGAAACATATTGACCAAGGGATATGGAGGATACCAGCATCCTCAGTGAGTGTCCCACCTATTTTATAACCTTGTCAGGATGCTCCTAAGAATAAAAGTCTTAGGGACACCTTATACAATTTTAATTGGAAGATCCCATAACAACAAAAGACGTCCCTTGGTTTGCGAGGTCAAGCCCGTCCAGATATACTAGGTATCTGGATGAGGACTCAATGATGAAGCATGCCAATGGAAATTCCAGTGCGTGAAAGTCCTTTTAAATTCCCCAGGGGATTCCCCCAGAGAAGGTGAAGAAGCAAGATACACAGATTAGATGAGGGATTCATCACTAAACATACACACAATACAAAACACAACATAAAACATCCAGAAGTATAATATACAGAAAGGGGCATTGAGTCGGTCTTCTTAACCAGTTGACTTGGTTAGGCGAGCCCCCAACAGGATTTAGCTCACTATGTTGCTCTTCACGTTTAGTGACCATCCCTTGACATTTCACAGACCAACTGTTTGGGCAGTGTAAGTTTTCATTTGGTCGAAGGAGGGGGTGCACTAGTGCCAATTTAGGAAAACCCCATGCTTCTTTCAAAAGACAACGATTGACCCTTTGCGTGGAAACCTCAAGTAAGCCAATAGGGCTGATTTATAAATTATAACTGAAGCTACCACTTCACTGACAGGTCCATTTTTGCATGCATGAGGTATTATGGATGTGTGAGTGAATTAATGCAAGAATGAGTCAATAGGCTGATGGATGCATGCATGAGTAAATGAAGCAAGTAAAAGAGTGCATGGATGAGACGTAAGCACTAGTATGTTGGGTGCATAAGAGAGTGCATGGATTAAAGCCTTAAATCATATACTCATTGATTCATCCTTACATTCACCTAGTTTACTATCTGCAATAAAACACATTAAGTTTGTCAATCAAGTAATAGGAACTTTTAGTTGTAAGCCAGACCATTTTATTTTAAGTCTAGTAACTGTTGAAGCTGCTACAGCTTGCATTAGGGAGAAACTAATTTCATCATCCCAAGGGCATGCAACTGTGAAATCCATTGATTCTTTAAAATTATCGTCCTATTGGCCGTGCCAATACATTTTCAATACCATTGTTGCACTTTGTTTTTCCAGTCACTTTGAATGGACGGACTGTGGTTTTCTCTCTCCACAATCAAAATATAATGGCAAGAAATGACAATGTTCAACATCTCTTAAGAAGAATCAAGCATTAGCCTGATCACCTGAAAGCATGCCATATCTGGAGAGAGATAGATTTTGGATGAAAGGTTCTTCCATGAATCGGAAAGGTCTTTTACTGCAGATTGTTTCGGAGAAAGGGAACATGTTGCAGTTTAGATACAAATGGATGTGTTAATTCTACATGAATATAAAGCGGTTGTAAAGCAGTTGTGCTTGATGGCCAGACGCTTAAATATAATACTTTTTTGCAGGGTCTGGTCAGAAGCCATCTGGGATATGTCTTCCTATTGAACTCCATATCTCTCGCTAGGTCACGGTGTTGCACAGAGACTAATCGGGTCTTCTTATGCTTGGCACTACACTAAGTGGAGCATTAAAGTCTAGAACACATGGGCATCCTTTCTCTTGTCAAATACGTTTATAAAGAAACGGATAAAATCAATATAGGAAGGTCCCGACCTCAGGACTGAATTAGTGGTTCAGTATGGCAGGCTGAAGAGTACATGTAGACAGGAGTTGATGAGCGTAAAGAGAGTTTTGAGAACAATGTTCACCTATTGACAAGAGGAACTCATACTGGAGAATCAGCTGCACATGAAATATATCAGCGGCCAAACTCTATTGGACATGAACCCCATGTGATTGTTAGCGCCGAAGGATTGGTCAAAATCGGGTTTTAAATTAATCACTCCAAACTTACAACTGGGATCCTCGAAATCCTGTGGCTCTTCATCGTCAGGTCAACAGACCTTTGCCACCGTATTGGAAGGGAGCTACAATAAAAGTACAAGTCATTTATCATCAACTATAAGGTGCCTAATTATCAGTCAACGATGAGAAGTTGAAAAGCTTTTTTTGTCTTTAAGGAATTAGTATGCTTTTGTCGTTTTTATTCAGATTAGTCCAATTACAGAAATATTGAGAAAAGGTTTGATTAATGACAGCATAAATCAACAGAGTGTTCCAAAAGGAATTAGTCCCTATCTATTTAAAGAGCCTAACTTACCCTATAGAGAACCTATGAAGATTCTCGTCTGGAAAGAATAAGATTTTTGGAGTATAGATATAGTCTTGAACTTAACATAAAGGGTCGTTCTGGAAACTCAGCCGGGTTTCCCACAGCTGCAGCAGCAACAGTTAAATAAATCAGAGATAGAGGAATGATCACAGCAGCAGCATTGATCAATGCAGGAAGAAAATCTTCCTGCACAAAGAGTCAGGGAATAGGAGGGTAAATCACTGTCAGCAGTAGCTTTCAGTAATAAGGACAGAATGTCTTAAGCTTCAGGGGTCGTGCAAGGTAAAGGGTTGTCTCTCCTCTCTAGCTAGGAACACTTGATTATAATATGAAACACACAAATAATTCAAGAAAATTAGTAGATTTAAGTCATTTTCAGCCAAGTGGTGTCGTCACCATCCGTTGCTTCTCCTCCGATTTCCCATGGTAAACATTCATGCCGGTGCAAAGTTTAACTAATGTTGCAATGTTAGATACATGGGAAAAAGTTTTCATGAAAACCTTCATACCTAAGCTGTTAGCTGCTTTCAATGTCCCGTTGTGAAGACAAAAGGATAGTCAAATGGGATGCAACAATTCTAATGACTATGTCCTGGTTAAGCATACACGTTATTTCTAAGTTGTCCTTTATTCTAACAGTCTTTTCATTATAAAGTAAAACAGCAAAATTCATTGTCAAAGCAGGGTGAGCTAATATGCTGTGATGAAGCAAAATAATATTTTTTTTAAGTCAGCACATTCTTCAGTAAGATGCTGGTACCAGGCAAATATTCTAAAGAAATGTCTATTTAGCTGTTAGCAAGAGTCAAAGGAAAATGTGGTTTGGGCCTAGTTACAGAAAGACATTGAGCATGATAGCCTACTGCATTTCCTACACGTTTAAAGCAAGCACATGTGATTTATTTATGCAGTTCTTACCAGAGTTTTAAATGCATTCTAAAGTGAAATTCTAATACAACTATGCAAGTCTCGTTTGTGTTAACATTTTCTTTCTAACATGATGAATCACCTCACAGGTAAGATGGCAGTGGATTCGGCCAAGAAGCAGTAACTATGCAGCTGCTGAGAGGCTCTTACACTTGCCGAAGACAGGTGATGGTCTGGGCAGCGTGGTCAGTCGTGTGGGCAGGTTGTACAGTGCAGCAAATCCCTGTGATCTGACTGATGGCTGAAAGGATGGTGACCCACAAACAAGAAAACTTTAAAAATATCACCATGTTCCAATGGAAGTAGGGATGATGAGGCAACAACCCATGGCTCTCAGGTTGGGGATCACATAAGACATGGCTGTCATGGTAAAAGCCACAATAAAAGCAGGCACTTCAAACCCCCCAAAAAGTGAAAGGCTGAGTCCTTGAGGAAATATCAAACAAAGATATTCTAGGAATTGATCAGAAATATAATAGCAGTCGATTTTCTGCTCTAGACTACCCCAAGGCCAAAACACCAGCTGGTGCTGCCGAGTCAAGCATGAAAATATAGAATTTGTGTTATCCATCCAGGACTTGGCACATTGGCCTAGTACCATTTTCGCATTTGCACTCTTAGCCTGGTGACTTTTGCAAAGGAAAGGACTTTGAGATGTTGCTTGAGGTGTCAGAGCTCACAGAAAGTCTTTCACACTGAGAGTACTTGCTACTGAAAGAAGTGTGGCAAGTAAAGTAGATCCTGGAAGACACAAGCTCCTGAGAATAATAGAAGAAATTGCAAAAGACCGCCGGCAGTGCTGGGGCAGTGTAAGACTTGGTATTGAGAATTTGCAAACACAGTTGGGCCACATGAAATACAACATGAAACCCTGAGATGCGCTGACAAAAATGATATTCCAATTGAAGAAAATGATTGTTTACCAGTCTTGCTGAGAAGCTCTGCTTTGTCCCATGGAGTCTGAGATGCAGCTTATCCAAGACATAGTCTTACCCTGGAAGCTGCATCGGCCGAATGTGATACATTCTATTGTTACGTCTGGGAGGTTTTTACCCTGTGACGTTCTGCTTTATCCTTGGACTGTCTCTATCGACTTAAGTATTGTCAAGAGCCACACAATCACTAGAGAGAGAGAAAATATACTGGTCCAGGAACAGATGACTGTCCTGAGAGTTTGGGCGCCTTTACATAGGTGTGCTCATGGGCTAGCGTCCTCTCCGCTAATTGTTAGTGTATTTCTTCTTTACTTGGTGGACAGATACGATTGCTTCCTTTTTGTCCCCCGTACTCGATTCCACTATGAATTTTGGAACAACTTGCATGCGCGTCCTGATGAAGGTGTAACTCATATTGTGGTGGTCACCGAAATGTGCGTCGGTGCAGGTTACAACAGGAGCACCAGGATGCTCATGCTTTATTGAGAAGCCTATGTTAATTTACACAATAACGGACTAAGCAGTGATTGATCAAGACACTTGAATTATTTTGACTAGTTCTCTCCTGGGTCTGATCTATTTGAATACATGTAATAATAATGGGCCCAGCCAACATTGAAAAACATACAAAGCCTTAATCTGCTCCTCAGTATCCTGCTGCATTGTCTCCTGCTTTTCGTAACTTTTTCTCTTTATATGTGTATTGTGGATACCAAATAAGACATAGTACAGTGTGTGACAAGTGATAGTTGTCTGTGTATGGCCTGAGTGATGTGAGATGGGAGTAGGTATGGATGAGTAGTTTTGATTGTAATTTGATTGGGGGACGAAAACTTGTGTTTTACGTTATCAATTAAGTATTAGTTTTGGTTATTTCGTAGCTATTGAAAGGATCTATATAGGAAATTCAAATGTATTTGGAGAATTTTGTATTAAATATTTATAAATTCATGTACTAGTTCATTTATCTCTTTTGATGTGTGGCTTGGTCATTTTGGGAACATTTGTCACAGAAGTTAGCCAGATATTCCGCTTCCAGTCGTCAGTGGCAAGGTGATTCCTTTTTTGCTTGACTGTTCCAAGGCATAGCCTAAACCTCACATTCAGTTTGAGTAAATGGACAACAGTCCGAGGAGAGCTAACAAAACGTAAAAATAAAAATCAGTGAAGTTTTTAATTTGGTTTGAAATTTTAATTGGGGAACGTTCACTTCACAGTGAGGTCATTTGAAGGAAGATGCAGAATACTGAATGAACACATGTAATAGCAATGAGATCAGTAAATTAAAGAGAAATCATTGGAGAGGGAAATGGTGTTGAATGTGGGATGGCCAGTACTCATCAAGCAGAAAGTGAACTAAGAGGCAATGCAAAGCTGGATGTAGCAGAGGTGAGAAGCCCCAGAACAAGAATACTGCCAACACTTTAACATATCATTGAATGGTGAAAGTATGGAAGGGAGGGGGTGAAGGTCATCTGTGTATCAAAAGCCATCTATCAGAAGGTTCACCCGCTAGGTGCTACCTTCAATATGTTACATTTGAAAATGATGGTGGTGTGAGTATTATGAATTGTGTTCGAGCTCAGGAATAAGAAAGGACAGGATGAACATCGCCTTCTGAAAGGAGAGTTAATAAAGACTAATTTTCACACACTATTGGAGAGCTTTGTGTTTCCTAATTTGCAGTTATTTTGACACATAGTTGCACTGAGAGCCTAAGGTGAAAGAGAGGAACTCAAAAGATGATGGCATATAATTACTGGTTAAGGTCAGAGCAGGCCTTAATCATGTGGTCTCTACACAAAAAGGGGGGAAGAGAGGGGGTTTCGGCCCAGCCAGCACACATACACCCTATACAAATTCATAAGTGGGTGTGAAGTTCTGTAGTGATAGTCCAATAGATCCAGTCTTAGTAATAGGTCCAACTGAGGTCATCAAGGGTGTCTGTTATAGGAGGCACAAGCCCTCACCCCACCAAAAGGTGGCAAGCATCATCATTGTGCTATAATCCTTGTCCAGCTAGCGCTGCAATGCCCGCCAGGACTCTTGAGAGGGTTCTTTGCAACAAATCTTTTCTCTTACCTTGAAGTCTGGATTTCCAGACACAAACCCTCAGAGTTTGAGGGTGTTGATGTTCTCAGTTGGTCCTGTTACCAAAACTAGATCTAATGGACCATCACTATAGAACTGCACACCCATTTATGGATATTAATCAGTTTATGCCTAGTAACGATAAGATTAGAACTTTGGCACAAGGTTTTTACTAGCATAAATAGGGAAGGGGAAAACAACTCTTCGGGTAGTATCAATGAATACTAATGGTCTCAACTGGCCCACAGTGTGTACTAAAGCATAGCAATATCTGAAGAATGATCCGATGCAGCCTATCCTTAAACAATATCTTCTAAAACTGGACCAGGGGACAGTAAAATAACTATAGTTTCCACAAATTGTTTAAGCTTCAAGTAAAATTGTTTGGGATCTTGATTCTTTTTTACAGGGAAATATCCCTTGAACTACACCACACCATAGCGGGCATGTAATAGAGGAAGACAGTGATTGTGAGAGTGGCACGGATGTCAAGCAATCACTGTAGTGTCTCTTTATGTCCCAAAATCCCAACAGACAGTTTTCCAATTTGATTTGCTAGACAACCTGAAAAAATGCACTGGGAAGTAATAATCCAAGCAGGTGATCTAGGAGAAAGATAGATGTACGTAGTGCTTGACAGAACTGAAGTTTAAATTCTCTAGCCTGAAGGATATCTGGAATGAGCTACACCCCGAGAAGGGGCAAGCAAGGGTGTTCCTCATTCTACGACATGCGCAGAAGTCAAACATAAATGGCTTATATCATTTTAAATCAAAATTTAAGATGTTGAGGCAATCATTAGATTAATACCAATAAAAAATCTTGCACTGATAGTGCCTGAGCAAGACACTCTTGCTTTTTACAGAGATGACATTGTCATATAGCAGAATGCATCACACATAGAAAGAGGAAAAAACTAAGAGAAATAAAGATATTTCTCCTCATTATGCCTCTCCTGGGGAGGCGCAAGCTTTTGGCGCATTCCCAGGTTCACAAGTACTTGCAAATCTGAGAATTTATCAAAGTCCATAGGAGTTGTGTGGGAATACCCACCACAATGTCCATGGAACGCCTACCCAGGACAAAGTGGCTCAACGCAGCGATTTGCACTGCCTTGCGCTACTCCAGATTTATGAGGCCACTCAGAGCCACACAAAGTGGCTTTGTATGGCTTCATAAATCTGACTTAGAGATTTGCGTCGTGCATGTACCACATTGAGTGAAGCAAACACGGGGCGAGCCTCCAATAAATATGTTCCTTGGTGTTTGGACTCCCTGGTCCCTCAACTGTCCATAGAAGTGTTAAATAAATATATAGCGCCTTTCATTGTTGACCAGAAATTTCATAATGTTTGCTGTTAAGATGTGCTGCAGATTGTCAGCTTTAACAACATTTTTGGCAAAGTAAAATGCTCAAATGTGTTTTCTTTTTGATTCTACTACATTGTATTTAACAGGAGGACAACATCTGTAATTTGTAATGCAATTTATTCAGATGGAGGACAATGGGCCACATGCATCAAGGCAAAAACCGGTCGCAAACGGGCAGATTCTCAGAATCTGCCCCTTGCGACCGGTATTTTTGCATTTGGGATGAATCATCCCAAATGCAAAAATCGCAATTTGCGATTGCATTTATGGAATCGCAAATTGTGATGCCTTAAATGCAATGCAAGATTGCATTTAAAATAGCGATTTCGCTATTAGGGTCCGCTAAATACCGAAAATGTAACCCTGATGGTATTTAGCGAAAACTTTAAAAAATGCACTAAAGTGCACTTTTCAAAGTTCCAAGTTACACACACACACATGCCCTTGGGGCATGTATGTGCGCAACATGGGTGCACATATCAATTTCAGGGGTGCAACAGGGTGTCCTTTTGGCACCCTTGCACCCTTGAAATTGCATGCGCAATTTGCGAGTACCTATTGGGTACTCGCAAATTGCGCATGCAATTTCCCATTCATTCCTATGGGCCTGTAGGCCCATAGGAATGAATAGGAAGCCATTCCTTAATTGCGACTCGCAATTTGCGAGTCGCAATTAAGGAATTTGTAGGAATCGCTATCATTTTAGCGATTCCTACATGCATAGGCTTTTGCGATTCCATAATTGCGATGCTTTAAAAATCGCAATTAAGGAATCGCAAAAGCCTAGCTTGATGCATGTGCCCCAATATGTTTTAATGGTCCGCAAGGTAAACGCTGCTGATAAATCCTCAGTCTTTGAATTATGTGATTCATATAATCTACCTATTGATGATGCCTTTCGTGCGTTCTATTATGCCAAGTAAAAATTATTTCACAGGCGATCAGCGCGCTTTATTAATGTGATAAATGCCAGTGGCCATAAAACTGCAAACTGTCCGTACACAGATGTTGCAAAACAGTAAAGTATGAGAAGCTGATTATTTAGGGATGATAAATACCTTAAATCATTGATGTGATAGTTGCAATGAGTCAGGGTTTGGCAAATAGTTGCATTTTCACGTAACTCTAAAAGTAATAAACTCAAAAACCCAAACATTTTAGTTATAATGCTTAATTGTACTGTACATTATAATGCCAAAACGTGTTGTGTATGAGTCATTCTTAGAAATATAAAGTAGGTACCTTCAGGTTGCGTTTGATAGCGCACATATCAAATGTAAGGTGATCACTTGATGATGGCAACTGAGGCTGTCTATGTGTGGGTTTAACAAACCCTAGGGGGCCGATTATTAAAAGTTTTAAGGGAAAAGGAAGTAGTGCTACGGGGGTACATTTTTACGTTCCTTTGAGATTTAGACTAACTCTATAGGAATGTTCTCTGAATATTCCCATTTTACTCCCCTTTTTCATGTTTTGGGAACAGTTCACAATGGAAGGAAGAAAGAGTACGTGAAAGGGAGAAGGAGAGCGGTGTGGCGCAGATGGGCAGTGTTTGTGAATAAACAGGGGGAAAAATTGCGATGTGATTGTTATGTTGTTATGATTGTGTATCCTTACGTTCTGGAAAAGTGTAGGCTTGTTATTGTTCTTGTCTAGCACCCTTAAAATTCTGAAGGGATTGAAATCCGGCTCGCCCGCTGACCCCTGCCCTGCTAGACTAATGGCTGCGGTGGTGGAGATTATTAATCCAGAGGTGAATAACATCATAAACTACTCTCTACGCGAAGCTCGAGTCCCGGACGGCTGGAAGCAGGCAAAAATTCTTCCACTGTTAAAAAAGCCTGCCCTCAATCCCTCGATTCCTGGGAACTACAGGCCCATTTCTCTTCTGCCCAGCCTCGCCAAAGTCTGCGAGAAGGTGGTGAATAGACAGTTGACTGAGTTTGTGGAGAGGGCTGACATTCTGCATCCAGCACAGTCGGGCTTCCGGTCCTCTTACAGCACCGAATTGGCTCTGGTGGAAGTATCTGAGGCTATTCGCGAGTGTCTTGATGCCGGCGGGAGAGCAGCCTTAGTGTTGCTCGACCTGTCGGCTGCATTTGACACGGTTCCCCACTCTCTGCTGCTTGACCAACTCTCAGAGATTGGTGTATCTGGGTCTGCTTGGGGCTGGATTAGGTCCTTCCTGGAGGGACGGGTACAACAAGTCTGGTTGCCACCGGCAGCGTCTGCCCCTCTGCCGGTTACTACTGGGGTTCCACAGGGGTCGTCCCTTAGCCCCCTTCTGTTCAGTATCTATGTTACTCCTCTAGTCGTGCTGGCTGAGGCTCTGGGGGCTAAGGTGATCGCTTATGCTGACGACACCCAGCTACTTTTCACCTGGAAAAAGGAGGAGGATTCAGTGGCCTCCGTCCAATTTTGCCTGTCTTCAGTGTTTAAGTGGCTTGCGGGCGCCCAATTGAAATGTAATGAAGACAAGTCGGAGATCCTCCTGTATGGTAATTTCCCCCCTGGCTTCAGAGATTTGATCTGGCAATCTGAGTTCCCGCCACCGTCTTCTAGTGGTAGTACCGCAAAGAATTTGGGAGTTTGGTTTGAGGATAATTTATCTTTCTCCACCCAAGTCAAGAGACTTTCAGGGAGCTGTTTTGGTATCCTCAAAATTTTAAGAAGATTTCTCCCTCTTCTCCCACGGCCGGCGAAAGAGACTGTTGTCCGCGCGCTCATTCTTTCCCGCCTGGATTATGCTAATGCTCTTTATGTGGGGATCCCAGCGTACTCCCTGAATAAACTCCAGGTGGTGCAAAATGCGGCGGCTCAGCTCCTTTTAGAGATCCCCTTAAGAAGCAGTGTGCGAGGTCATCTTCGTTCTCTTCACTGGCTTCCCACGGCGGCCCGGGTGAAATTCAAATCTCTTGTCATCGCCCATCATGCCCTGCATGGTCTTGGGCCAGCTTATCTGCGGAAGCGTTTTTCTTTTTACGTCCCAGGGAGACAGTTACGCTCCTCCGCTCTTCTTCTGACGAAAGTGCCCCGTTTCTTCCGGCACAGGCTTGGTGGCTGTTCCCTGGCCGTTATGGCTGCTCAGGCATGGAACGCCCTTCCATTTGCGCTTCGCAACATCAAAGATCCTGTGGTTTTTAAAAAACTGTTAAAAACGTATCTCTTTGCTTAGTGCTGGCGAGCTTTTTAGTCCCTCTGTGCTCGCACCGGGACACTCCTTGGAGTAGCTGTGCGCGTTAGAAAATCATATAACATAACATAACATTGTGTTCCTTTTTGTTTTTTTACACAATAAAACATTTTGAATGGGGCTTGGCTCAACATGGCGGTCGAAGCAAGGTCACTGGGCTGCTACAAGCACTGGCCCGCCCCACACCTACCTTCACTTCTATTGTAGGCGCAGTATCGAATGGGTCCCTGGATGCGGACGCCCCCCTCCGGATGATTTTGGAGGACTGGCTGCTGTTCTGACCACATTGACTCAGCATGGGGTGCTGCTGCCTTGGATTTGTTTCTCTACCCTCTCGCAGCTGGGCAGCGTCTCCTGTGCCCGGTCCAAGATGGAGCCTCCTCTGCAGCCAGTGTCTGCTTCTCATTGGGCTTATATCCCCATCAAGGGTTTGATTTTAGAGAGGCAGTGAACTTGAGGAAGCTGTAAACATGAGGAGTCCTTGACGGAGGGGATCCCCGGAAGTGCCGGCCACTCTCCCCCTCCCTCCCTCTATATTTGATGGACCGGCCAACAAGCTGACAAGTACTTCTCTCTATGACGAAGAATAGCTGGGGCTTCGGGAGCTGGCGAGTGCTGTTATTAGCAGTCTGGATTGGCTTATGGTATCTTGGCTAATTCGGGAAGGTGGTGAGCATTTGCACTGGAGAGGCTGCCCTGGCGAGGGTCGGCATATGGCTGGGAGGCAGAAGACGGAAGATGGAGGACAGTGTCTGGAACCTGTATAGAGGAAGAAGGCTGGGAGTTTAAAAAATAAATAAAAGAAGAAACGAGGGAAAAAAAGAAAAAACCCTTACACTACTGAGACTTGGCGATTAGGGTCGGATGGGGAACCTTTTGGGAAAGTTGGTGATTAACATCTTCCGCTGTACTTCATTTGCAAGATTTCTCTAGCCACAGGAGAGAGAGACTCCACAATACTTTAAAAGGATGGTGGTTAACTTTAAGTCCAGGAGAGCGCAATCTGTCCATCCTGTCCAAAGCAGCCGCAAGAACAAGCTCGGGCCAGGTTGGGAGAAGGAGATGCATCGACCAGACGGAGCTACCAGTGGTCACACTAGGATACCAGAGTTATACTTTTCTAGGGAATGTACTGAGTGGAAAAAGAAGAATTCGGCATTCGGTGCTCTGGGGAATAGCACAGCTATTGCCCTCCTATGCCATGACAGTTAATTCTTGCAGCTTTTTGTGAACAACCCAGAGAACCTGGAGGCCCAAGCTGCATTGGTACAGGAGGGACTATCACTCACAAGGGAGGAGTGTTTGAAAGCTTTTAGGAGCCCACGAGAGGAGGGACAGTGGTACCCCAGCTCACTGATTCGGCTGGCCAAGAGAAGAGGTCCAAAAATCTAGTCTGCCTAAGTTCAAACATCAATGTGTTCCTGCATCCCAGGCCTACAGTTAGGGAGGGGGGTCTGGTCAGGATTAATTGCTCTCTCACTCAGTCATTGACATTGAGGACAGAACCCACTTGGATGGCACTCCAGTGGCCTCACGTTGTGGCAGTATGGACTCACTGAACCCTGCTGATTCGGACAGTTCAGTGGCTTCACTCTCTTTTAGCCACTCCTGTAAGGAAATGCTCAGTTGTATTTTGCTGGAAATTAGGAAAGTTAAGAAAACCTAAACTGAGCAAGCACATAATTTGGAGACATTAACTGACAGAGTTGTGGCCTTAGATAAGAAAATGACGACCTTCATGACTGACCAGCAAGAGATGGAAAGTTGTCTGGCACTCCTGGAGGAACAATGAAAAGCTATGAGTAAAAAATGAGTAGAATGGATTGGCAAATTAGATCTCTTTCAAGGAAATGTGAAGATCAGGAGAAACGGTCTGTGAAAAGTTGGCCTGGTATATGCTGTCCACTAATTAAAGAGGGCACCTTGCACCAGTCCAATCAACCCTTATGGTGATTTAAGAGGTCAAAGATAACCTTAGAAAGCTATCCAAGTGGAAGCTGTGAAGAGCAGCCTTCAGGCTTAGTCTTGAAGGAATGTTAAGCAGCTTGTGTTAGCAGAATGCAACCTTATAGTATTGGTTAATTGAAAGGAAAACCACACAGTAGTTAGAAAAATACGTATTTATTAATATAACACTATCTAGTAGGACACAATATCTCCTACCCGGAGATAATCACAAAGCACACAATATTTAAGCACAGAAATGACAGTAAATAGCAATAATACACAGTGGGCCCCAGAGGGAGACCAAACCATATGCTAAAATAGTGGTATAAGAACCAGGACTCGAGTCAAGACAGTGTCGAGAGGACGTAGAATCGCTGGGATCCCAAGGAACCACCCAAGGTGAGTTAGTAGGGACCCCACGGAGGACCAGTGCAGTGTGGGAACACGACCGCGTGCTCCGTACAATTCTATGGGAAAGTCGCGGTTTAAGTTTAAGAGTTTAAGGACCCTTTCCAGTGGACTTCGAAGAAACCTTGTGGAAGTTAGGAGGTTGGAGAGCCACCCCACCCATGGATACCGATGTATCCAAGTTACCTATCCCAGGGAAGCCGGGGGCAAAGGTCTGAAGTGGCGTCAGAAACTGCAGTCGAACAAAATGGAGGCGTTCAAAGAAGTGCCGCTGCTGGAAGAAAGAAAAGTGTCCGTTGGAATCCAAAGGTGGATTCTTGTTGAAGAGTACCTGAAAGCAGAGGGGACAGAGTCTGGGTCACTTAGGAGTGACCAGGGGCTCAATAGACGAATGCCCACCGATGTCGGGTGCTTCAGGTGATTTGATGGAGTCCTTGACTCTGCAGCTATGGGGACCAGGAGACATTGAGGACAACCAGGAGGTGGATACGAGCTGTCCCACAAAGGATGTTGAGTGCTGAGGGGTCAGTGTCCTGCAGGAGCACCAACAAGCCTTGGCATCGGCAACCCATGCAGAAGGTCAGGGATGGGTATAGTTCGTACCAGCAAGGTCCAGGAGACTCACCACAGCAAGGGGAGTCAGGGCAAGCCTGGAGCAACCAGGGGAGCCCAAGAAAAGCAAAGTTGACTCTCAAATGGAACCACAGGCTGGAGGCATAGGAGTCGCAAGAGGACCTCAAGCGATTTCACAAAACAAAACCCCACGGAGCACTCGGTGCAAGGAGGCCAGAGTTCTTGGTAGGAAATGGTGCGAGGGGCTGGGGCTACTTGGAGCCCGATGCACTTGTTCGGAAAACGCCAACAAGCATATGCACTTGGAAATGTACAAAGTGCACAGGGGTTCGGGAATTGCAGCCCCCACGAGGGATTCTGACCTCAAACTTGGTGAGAGGGCAGCTTGGACCTCGAGGGACATAGAAGCCCACCTCCTATGTTGCTGAAGCTTTCAGAGTTCATAGGAGCTCAGGGTCAGCAGACCAGACAGCAATGTTGAGGTGCCTGCGAATTCAGGGGAGTGACTCCTTCACTCCAAGGGAAATATCTTCGGTTGTCCATGATGCTCCACAGGTCCTGCACAGAGCCTGTATGGTGCATGGGCACAGATGCTGCTTCAGACTGAGAGGGAGACGAAGTCGGGCCTAAATGAAGTCCAGCGAAGTCCAGAGTGTCCAGACGGTCGAAGCTTAGTGGTTTCTGTTTCAGAATCTTGTCCACGTCAAATCTAGGGTCCTACAGCCAGGTAAGACCTTTTGTACCTACAGGAGAGGGTAGGACAGATTCAGGGGACCCCCCCAGGGGAGGGTCTGGACAGTGGGGAGGTTACTCCCATGTCCTTTGTCCAGTTTCGCACCAACTGGTTTGAACTGGAGTATGCACAGGGACACCAAATGTGCCCCTCATGCAGATTCTGGTCACTGGCAAGCGCACCCACCCAGCCCTAATACACTAAATTCTGTCTGGGAGGTGGTCACACCTCCCTGTGACAGGATGCCTATTGTTCTGCCTTCCTCTGCTTGAGCTTGGCTCAGCAGCAGGAGGGCAGAGATGTGTCTCTGCTCGGCAGCAACCATTTTGTGCTGTCTGGAACTAGTAGGCTGGTACCGGGAACATCAGGGACCCAACGAAGGTCGCTTCTGAGGGATGGAATCATACCTCCCACACCAGTTACCGGTGTGGGGGTATGATTCCAACATGTTTGACACCAAACACAATAGGGTTTGTTTCAGCGGTTTTAGAATTGGTCATCACGCGGTCGCATAATGCCACTCTATATGTCGTAAATGGCTGCTTCACTGACAACCCGGGAGAATGGACTCCTTAGGCTGCAGGGGTGTCCTGCTCATGCAGTGGCACCCTCTCACTTAGAACCAAGCACCCTGCCCTCAGGATTGTAAGGGCCTGCTAGAGGGGTGACTTATAGGTTTTAAGTGCAGTGACCGCTAGATATAGTAAACCTATATCTTAAGTAAGTGGTGCATGCACCAACGTACACAGACTGCAATGGCAGGCCTGTAGGTTCCATTTTGCATGACCTCTCATGGGTGGCATAATACATGCTTCTTCAGCCCATGGGAGACCTCTGGGGTACCTATGCCCTGGGTACATGGGTACTATATACTAGGGACTGACAAGGGTACCCCAGAATCCAATCTGTAGTGTACCTAAGTACATAACATAACAGCTTAGGGAGAAAGCAGATAGACTAGGGTCCTGATTAGCAGGAGCCCAGTCAGACTAGTCAAAAACAGTATTACATTTAGCAAAAAGTGAGGGTAACCATAAGAAGCAGATCCTACTTTCCTACACGGTCCCACTGGTCCAATATACATATAGTGAGAGTCCCTGAGGGCTCAGAGTCAGAGCAACTGGATATGGGGAAATGGTGGCTCACCTGTTAAAGGAGTCAATGGGGCAGGGAGATTGCTGAGTTAACCATTCAGGACCTGTCAATCGCAAGGGCACACCGTGTTCAGGGCAAAAATTTAAGGTTTAATTGAGAAAGAACTTTAAAGATTTTTCCAATCCAAGCAAGGCAGATAACTTTATCTCTGTGAGCAAACCCTCTTTGGTCAGGAAGGGAAGCCAAGCTGTGGAATGATAAGAGCGAGGGTCTATTATAGAGAATGCTGGGAGCTTGTGCTGATATTAGGTGGGTTATCAGGGATGTTGCTTGGCTCTTGTCTGCCATGCCGATATAGGAAGGTCATCATAGGATATATGATATATTAATTTGGCTACAGGGGATAACATGACTCCTATAGGAAGGTGGTAGAAAACATGTTCAAAGAGGATAGGGTTAATCTTTCCCTAACTTTCTGGTACCAGGAGCTTAGTACCAATCCGGAGAAGTTATAGTGGTAATAAGAAATAAATGGGTATACCATGCAAGAATTGGCATAGATGTTTGATAATGGGAGCAATACTTCAATTTGAACCATACTTGCTTTAGTGGCATACATTTCCATTGCATTCTTTAATAGCTGGATGCTAAACTTAAGGCCATGGGCTCTAAACCAAATATTCCCATCAGTTCCTGGGAACAGTCCAAAGTGTGGTCTTGACAGAGACTGCCCCGTGGCTCCCTAAAGCCTTTCTAGGCAGGGATATTTCAAGCTGCTTGCAGCACACTTCAAGAGAATGTCCCCCCCCCTCACTGAGAGAAGCCCTCCTGGGCCTGAATGATTCCCCAGTTCAAGAAAACAAATAGGTCGCCTTTATTTCAGTGTTAATCACTCGGTCATTAATCACCACCAACTGGAAGCCTACTGTTATTCCCGGTTTAGAGGAGTGGGTTATGAAAAATGAGGAAAGTTAGTCAATGGGAAGCATGGTTCCGTGCTAGGGTGATAATATGCACCATATTCTACCAGGGACTGGATAGACGTGGCCTGCAGGGTGTAGGGGATCAGAGGGTATGCATGACACTTTATTGGTAAGTGGTAACAAGTATTTCACTGACACAATGGTTATTTAGGTGGTCGAATGAGGGCAGAGGGTTTGTGATAGAAGTTAGAGGTTGGGGGTTCCTTTTATTTTTTATTTTTTTATCCTGACAAGGTCAGGGTGTAGGGTATTAGGGAGTCAGGGAGGGTTGATAGAGTTTGTTCTTGTAGAGGTGCAGGAGGTTAGTGGGTATGCACTGTCATTTTATTGGTCGGTGGTAACAAGGATTTCACCGAGATATTGGTTCTTTAGGTGGTGGAATGAGGGTAGAGGGTTTGTGTTAGAGGTTAGGGTGTTTCCTTTTTTTCTTTCTGCACAGTCACTTCTTTTGTTTGGGATGGGCAGGGTATGCAGGTGTTGGGGAGGGTTGGTTGAATTTCCTAGTTATGGGTCTCATGGTTTAGATATAACATAGTATGTGGTTGTTTCTGAAGAAGATCATAGTGACTGAATACTGTACTGATTAATTATTGGTGGGGGTGTTACTAAAGGGTAAGACATCGTTTTTATATACTGACAGAAAGATCAGCGCATCTGTTTTATTGTTATCATCTTTTCAAAATAAAAAATAAATAAAATAAAACATTTTGAATAATGTTGTCATTGATAACAGTCCTAATGCTTTTAGAAATTGAATGTCAGTATTGTATTGTACTGTAATTGCATTTATATAGCACTTACTACCCCTGACGAGCCGTCAAAGCGCATTTTCGGCGAGTAGCACGCTACTCCGGAACCCATAAAGGATTACTGTTGAGTTAGTATAGTGAAATATGAAAGTAATTTGAGTGGTGGATAGGTTAGTCAGTTATTTGGATTCAGAAGGATAGCAGAGGGATAGAAGAGGGAAAAAGCTTTGCATTTATATAGCTCTTGTTACCCCTGATGGGGTGTTAAAGCGCTTTTTTTGGCGAGTAGCACGCTACTCCGGGACCCATAAAGGATTAGTGGTGAATTAGTACAGTGAGATATGAAATTAATTTGAGTGGTGGATATTAGTCAGTTATTTGAATTGAGAAGGTTAGTGGAGGGATAGAAGAGGGAAAAAAGGTTTGCATTTATATAGCGCTTATTACCCCTAATGGGGTGTTGAAGCACTTTCTTGGCGAGTAGCACGCTACTCCGGAACCCATAAGGATTAGTGGTGAATTAGTATAGTGAAATATGAAAGTAATTTGAGTGGTGGATATTAATCAGTTATTTAGATTGAGAAGGATAGCAGAGGGATAGATGAGGGAAAAGGTTTGCATTTATATAGCGCTTGTTACCCCTTATGGGGTGTTGAAGAGCTTTTTCTGGCAAGTAGCACACTACTCCGGAACCCATTAAAGGATTAGTGTTGAATTAGTATAGTGAAATATGAAAGTCATTTGAGTGGTGGATGTTAGTCAGTTATTTGGATTGAGAAGGGTAGCAGAGGGATAGAAGAGGGAAAAAGCTTTGCATTTATATAGCTCTTGTTACCCCTGATGGGGTGTTGAAGCGCTTTTTCGGTGATTAGCACGCTACTCCGGAACCCATAAAGGATTAGTGGTGAATTAGTATGGTGAAATATGAAAGTAAGTTGAGTGGTGGATATTAGTCAGTTATTTGGATTGAGAAGGATAGCGGAGGGATAGAAGAGGGAAAAAAGGTTTGCATTTATATAGTGCTTGCTACCCCTCATGAGGTGTTGAAGTGCTTTTTTCGGCGAGTAGCACGCTACTCTGGAACCCATTAAGGATTAGTGGTGAATTAGTTTAGTGACATATAAAATTTGAGAAGTGGACATGTTAGTCTATTATTTCGATTGAAAAGGATAGTGGAGGGACAGAAGAGTGAAGGATTTAGACTTTTCTTTTTTTTGGGAGGTCATAGCAGTAGTGGGAGGCTTGGGATGAGTAAAAATGGATGTGGAGGGGAAGAGTCAGAGGGAAGAGTTTAGAAAGACTTGTTTTGGGGGATCAGTATAGTAAAAGAGGTGTCAGGTGGTGCAAGGAGGGGTAGAGTACGGGAGAGTCTAGAAAGGGCTATTTTGGGGATCATGGTAGTGGTATGGGGTTTGGGATGAATGAGAGAGTGGAGGTAATGGATATATTGATAGAGGTAAAGGGTGAGAAATAGGCTAGTGCATTGGAAAGAGTAGTAGAAAGAGGTTTGAGATGAGTCAGAGAGTTGAGGTAGAAGATATATTGAGAGAGGTATAGCGTGAGAAATAGGGTAGTGCATTGGATATGCTGAATTAGAAGAAAGCAATAAATAAATAGATCCATAAGTATATGAAAAGTTTATAGATGCATACAGGAAGTAAGTATATGTAGATTAAATATATTGATAGAGGTATAGGGTGAGAAATAGGGTAGTGCATTAAATATGTTTTTTTTTGGAGGAAAGTAGATTAAAGATGCATTCGATAAACTGGTTTTCAAGTGTTGTACTTAAAAATGTATTTATTTATTATTAATTTTTTTTAAAAACATAATTCTACTTGTTTATACAAAGCAATACACATATATAGGTACATATCTATAGTACAAATAAATGCTTATATACAGAAGGATATGCTGTATACTTCTGTTTGTGTATGGTGCCTATGAGGGAAAGAGCCAATTCTTAAGTAGTTTTCTGAAGATAAGGTGGTTGGCGGTGGATCTTATGTTGGGGGTAAAGAGTTCCATATTTTGGCTGCTTGAACAGAGAAGGATGTGCCACCCATGTTTTTTTTCTTGTATCTTGGGATTTTGAGGCGAGGTGCCACTCTAGAGCGGAGGTTCCTATGATGAATGTGTTTGGTGATTTTATTCCTGATGAAGAGCGGTCATTCCATGTATGGCTTTGTGGGTGATAGAAAGCAGCTTAAACGTGGATCTTCTGGCAACCGGTAACCAATGCAGGGCTTTCAAGGCAGGGGAGATGTGGTCTCGCAGTTTGATATGCAAGAGTAGTCTGGCAGCCGAGTTCTGAATCCGTTGTAGTCTTTTCATAGTTGTTAAAGGTGATCCGTGGTAGAGGCTATTGGCGTAATCGAGTTTGTTAGTGTTGGAATCACTGGTACAGTGAAGCATGACTCATGCTGCAGTGGTCCATGCAAGGACTCCTGAGGCTAGAGAACAACTTGTTTTGTGGCAGTCCCTGCTCACCTTGAGAGTGAGACGTTGCCCTGTGCTGTGGTGGTTCCTGCACACCTTCTGTGCTGGGCATTCCTGACCCATCCTTCCTGCCCCACTTGACTCTTGATGCAGTAGTGCAGGCATCTACTACATAATAGGCTGGGGACGATCACCTGGGCCACGGCCCAATTTACACTAGGGTAGTTGGCCCTGAACAAAAGCGCTCTCTGTTGTAGCACCCTCTTAGCTTTGGGTGATGGCATCTTGGATGCAGAAATCTCTCTTCACAGACAAGATGGTCAGAGAGTTTTGGTAGGCTTTCTATTTTATTGTATGGGTTTTCTAGGTTTCTTTCTTTGACAGTGGCCTTCCTGCTCTTATAAGGTTTCTGTGCATTCTCCCAAAGTTCCCTAAATATTTTTGTTTCATTGTCCAAATCCAACATGTTGTCTGACAATGCCAGTGTAGGAAGAGAAGCCTATGTTTCCCTTTTTTAAAGTTAGTACCTGTATCCTTCATGCATTGCAAAACTTTGGGATACATGGTCTTCATCGGGCTCTTCACCTTTGGCTTTGCAATCCACTGTTTCTTTTTTTTGTGACTGTTACTCTTTTTCTTATCGTTCCTCTTTTACTTGTTGTTCCTTTTCTTGTATTCTCTTTGTTCTATATCTATTGTTTAAGAGGTTAGTTCTGCCTTTTTGTTGGTTTTCCACTTTGTACAGTAGAGAACTCAGTTATCTAGTCCTGGTTTTTCGCTGCCTTCTGTTTTGGGCTATGACTACGGGTAGACGTGGGTTTTGGTGCTTACAAAGGTCCCTACACATTTAAATATTCATCCTCTGGCAACTGTAAGAAATTGGGTTATTGGTTGAGGGGTGGTGGAGGCTGCACTAAGACAACAACCTCAATCCTTGTTAGGGCAAACCACAAAAGTCACTAAATTAACCTATGCTTACCCCTCTGGTAGCAGTCATGCTTAACACAGAAGCAATCTGTAAAGTATTTATGCAGCACACAAACAGTAATAAAGAGACAACACAAGAAAAATCCCAAAACAATTTAGAAAAATGTTAATAAATAAAATGATGCCAGAATGACAAAAATCCTGACAAATACTCCAATCTGTTGAACCGGTGTTATGCAATTTCAAAGTCTTAACATGAAAATAGCGCATAAAAGCACAGAGCGCCACTAATGGTCATCTGGCCATGCTATACTTGGGGAAAGACACAAGCTCAGCCCGACTGCGATGAAGTGTGAGTTGGATACAAGGACCAGGTTAGTCCCACTCAAAAGTTACCTTCAAAGTTTGGTGCAAAAAGTCCCATTCACATTGGTGAAAGCCACGAGGAGGAGGCTGAGCATCATGGATGGTTGTTGCTGTAGGTGAAGAGCAGGCCAGGCATCACGGAAGGTCGATGCTGTAGCATGAAGAGCCAATTGGGCACTAAGAACAGTTGTTGCTGTAGCTTCGCGTTGGCAGTCTTCTTGGGTTGTCATTGCTGTAGCATGAAGTGCATGTCTTGCGTTGCCCATCATCGCTGGTGGCATGAATAGCTGGTCTCACCCGAACTTGGTACTGGTAGTCGGTGTGTGCAGCAGAAATATGGTATAATCGGGCCCTTTCCCAGTAGGGAGGATCCCAAATTTGAGAAAGAGTACACTCTGCTGCTGGCCAAGGCTCCAGGATCTGGGGAAGCACCTCTTGGGGATCAGGAATTCACTCCAGCAGAGGCCTGCGGTGCTCAGGCAGGTCCAATTGCAAGTCCAGGTAGATCCAGTTGCAGCAGATCAGATTGGCAGTTGCAGGGAAGCCTCTGAAGCTTGTTATGTCCCTGTAGCTCACACAGGAGGTCAGGCAACTGACCCTTGAAGTCACTATTGTTAGACTGAGATTAAGGAAGCAGCCCCAGTCTTCAATCTCAGACTGCAATGGAGACCTTTAAGCAGCTGGGCAGTCCTCTGGCAGCAGGACAGTCCTTTTTCTGTAACTTCCACAGACCCAGAAATATTCTCACGGGTGGCTCTAGAGGACCAATATATGTACCTGGTTCCAGCCTTTATGTGGGAAAACTCCCTGTCCTACCCCCACATTTGGTTCTAGAAAGATCGTCACCTCCCCCTATCAAGTCTCCAAACTGTCTGGGTATGACAAAAGTCGAGGTAGGCCTGTTGTTATATTCCTTTATGTGTGCAGGAGGCAAAGCCTTTTGAAGTGTAAGTGGGGCTGAGTTCAGCTCCTTCCAGTCATCCTACCAGGATGGCCCATCCTATCCACACCTAAGCCCCTTTCTGTTACTGTCTGGAAGCAATACACAAATCCCAACAGCAGAGCTTATCCCAGTCATGCGATCCAGGACACAGGCAGAAGGCACACATTGTTGGGACCAGAATATAGCAACTTTCTAAAGGTAACATTTTCAGAATTTTGACTTAAAATCCAAATTAACCATTACTGAGAATTTTAAAATACAATTCATTTGAGCGCAAACAATATATTTCTATCTGCTACCCAACCAAAGTTATCACTTATTAAATGTAATAAGGTAACCCAGTATTAGCCAATGCGAGGAATAGGTGTTAAAACAGTGAAAAATGAGTTTGAGTTTTTCACTGCCAGGACAGGTAAAACGTAAGTACATGTGTCGCACTTTTTAAATACAATGCACCCTGACCTATGAGCCTTTAAGGCTTACTTTAGGGGTTGTCTATATGTATTAGAAAGGAGGTTTAGGCCTAGTAAAGTTTTATTTTGCCAGGTCAAAATTGTAGATTAAAACTGCACTACAGGTTGCAGTGGCATGCCTGAGATATATTTTAAAAGGCTGCTTTAATGGGTAGCACAATGAGTGCTGAAGACCTACTAGTAGCATTTAATTTACAGGCCATGGGTACATGTAGCACCACTTACTAGGGATTTACGAGTACAATAAACATTCCAATCAGATATACGCCGATTTTGCCATGTTTGAAGGAGAGAGCACAAGACTTTAGTACTGGTAAGCAGTGGAAAAGTACACTGAGTCCTAAAGCCAACAAACATAAATTCGCAAAACAGGAGGAATGACAGCAAAAAGTCTGGAACCACACCAAGGATGTCTGGTCTAACAGCAACTATTTATTGTATCTTCTAAGATGCAAAGACATAATTCTCAATAATTATGAAGCGATTACATTATCACACCAGATAACATTCTCCTGGGGTTAGGTATTACTGCATGGGATAAACACCTCTATTCCAGGTTTTTGCCTTGGAAATGGTGCATAAAATGCTGAATTGTATTTAAAGAGGACATTCAGTGTAAAATAAAAATGGTACTCTTTACCTAGGCAAACACTAACAATAGACACTGGGCTACTAGGTAAGGGTGAGTGATGGTCTAACTTAAGTAAGAACCACAAGACTTGTCAGGGTGTACCACAAAAGTCACTAAAATCACTAAATAAACCTGAGCACAAACCCCTGGTGTAGGAAAGTGAAGTATTATTTCGTATGGTGTTCAGACCTCACCATGTAATACTATCACAACACCCTAAAGATGGTCCTTGAATTCACACTAATAAATCCCTAGCTCAGTCCTGCTAGTGTGGCAAAGAAAAGGTAGGCTTCACTTGAGGAACATGTGTTAAGCCTTTCATACTACCAACATGTACAATAAGTAATTAACATGACTCAAGAAAAATCCAAAACCAATTTTCTAAAACTGAGAGTATTTTTATCGTAATTTAGACACCAAAATGAATAGAATAGCATGCATATAACTGGAGTTATAGATTTTTGAAGCAATATAAAATCAGTGCAGAATATTATAGTTAAACCTTATCATTGCAGTCCCTGGTGCTAAATGGGAGCCGCAGGAGAGCTGCTTTTACCGCTTACACAGTGCTGTGGGGGGAAAATATACAAAACCACAAACAACAACAGGGTGGTTGCTGACATCGGTCGAAGGTCAGATGGAGTTCTCTCTAGGGGCAGCATCAAGTGAAGGGGTTGGTTGCCGGACTGGCAACCAACAATCCTTGGCAGCGGTAAGTAGAGTAGAAAGTTAGTTTGATGACCAGTGGTATCAGAGTTCACGGTAGCGGTCTGTAACTTTGTGGAAGGCAGGACTACAGTTTCCACAATGCACTAAACTTTCGGGATTTGGGCGACCCCTTAGAGGGCCCACTGGTCAGCGATTCTTCAAAACAGGAGCGTTGTTTTACCTGCAGTTTGCAGGGGACTATTGTTACTAGTTCAGGGGAGTCTGAGGGTGCTTCAAGCTTCCACAGGGGTCCCTCTGTCTGGGGAACCAAGTAATAGCCTAGGACGAGTCTCAGTTAGGCAGTTTCAGGAGCATTGCCACAGGTCTAGGGTATCCCTCTTTTGCTTTGCACAAGTCCTGTTGTTGCAGACACGGTTCTCTTCTTCTGCTTTCTTTGATGCAGGTTTCTCAGAACTGTGGTTCTGGTGTCAGGAGTGTCCCTTAAATCCTAGATTTAGGGGATTTATGGGTGTGGAAGCAGGTAGTCAATGGGCTGCAAGTCCCTACTGCTAGTCCACCCCTGGAATGACCACATCTGGGAGTGTGGGTCACATTTCTACCCTGAACCCTCTATTCTGCCACTTCTAAAAATGGCAGAACCCTTCTTCCAGTGTACAGACTGGGCTACCCACCCTGGAGGTGTGGCTAGCCTTCTGGGGGTGTACACCTCCTTAACTATCCAATTTCCCACCTGTCCAGTAACAAATGTGCCTGGGGCAGGGGAAGGGCTGTTTCCTCCTTCGGGAGTCAGCTCTGATGCATCCTTTGAAGCTCAGTGCCTTGATGTGCCATTTCACTAGCATGCCTGGGAGGCAGAACGTGTAACCTCCTTCCTGCTCACGCCTAAGTTCTTTACTCCTGGGAGTGATCACACTGCCTGGTAGGAAGTCAGAATCCTTTCTTGGTGACAGCAAGAGTGGAAAGCGTGGGCTTGCCAGCCAGAGCACTGTGAAGCTGGGACAACCAAGTGGGCAGCCTCTAAGGTAACCATGCCACATCTTCCTTGACACAAGATTCATGCCAGGGATGAGAAGGCATTTCATTTTATACCAAACACAACATGTTTTGGTAATCCCATAATTGAGCTGCCAACCTCGGGTTTGCCCTGCTGCCAGCCCATGTTATCCTATGAACCATCTATCACTTATAGTGTCCTTTAATGGTAAAGGGCACTACAGGGTCATATAAGGTTGCACTTACATCTTCACACCTTTGATATAATGCTCTCTGCCTTCTGGGATTTAGGAAACCTTCCATAGGGGTGACTGACATATAGCAAAGATAGTGCATAAAATTTAAAGTTTTTAATAAAAATAGTGCCAAAATGCATTGAACGGCAGCTATGGTTCATCGTTCGCAGAAAACCATGACCTAGACCGAGGCAGGATTTGACACCTACCGCAATGAAGTGTGGGTCGAATACACCAACCAGGTTCGACCCGGCCAGAGGATTCACCTGTTTAATTTATTTGTGGACAGAGTCCTTGCCTGCTAAGTTTAGAAATGAAAGCGGTTAGTTCTAAAGCATTGGCAAGAACCGCTGTCACGCCAGTTCCTGTCAATTCTTTTTTAAGTTTGATGCACAGCTCCGTCAACATGCTGAAACCATCAGTGAAACTTATATTTTTTTATAAAAAAGGAAACCCTGAAAGGGAATTTTCTTTTTGAAAAAAAAGCCCTCCTCTTCATCTGAGTTGTCTCCTATGGCGAGAGGGCTTTTAAAGTTTTTTTTACTGCCAGGGTTTGCTGGTGGTGACTGGCTGTAAAAATAAGGCAATATGTCTACTCATCTAAATTAGGTGGGCAGAAATGTTGGCAATTCTCCTACCACATGGTGGATGTATTATTCTCCGCCATTGCCAAACTACCCACATTTGAAACGAGTGGGCGGGTCATCATCTTGGCAATACGAACACTCCGTCCCCATTGCAATAGAGTATCCTTACCACCAAGATATACATCCGGCCCTTTCTCTCAAATATGGAAGTCCTAAATTTTCAACAGTGCAAGGCAGCAAGCTGTGGCTGAGGAGGGCACTACGAGGCGAGCTAACTATCTGATGAGTTCCTGGTGAAGCCATTGGTTTTTGGGGAGAAAAACTCAGAGCAAGTGAAATTTGAATTTCATACCAAAGAAATCTTCCTCGCTGGCTGGATGCAAAGACCAGGTTTGTCCCATTTGAAAGTTTTACCTCCTGGCAGAGTCTCTGAAATGGAAGTCAAAAATCCTCAGCAGGGCAAGGGGGCAGGCTGTGGTCGAGATGGTTCCACAAGGCTTGAAAGCCCCGATAAAGCTGTTGACATTTGATAATAATGGTCTGCGCGGGAGAAATTAAAAATTTGTGCCCAAGAAGGCCCTATACCAGCCGGACACTTTTGGTGCCTTCGCTCAGTCAAGGTTTTTTCATTCCTACTTGGTCACCTTTTTTTAAGCTCGGACTTCTCCAGTGGGGCAAGGCTTCAGGCTATAGCCATAGATGGCTCCACCTTCTCCACAAGGTCTCGTTGAATTGGATTTGAGGCTGCAGAAAAGATCAGAGTGGGGAAATCTTGAATCTTCAGCCCAGAGGCAACACAGCTTGGTTGGATCAGCTTGGAAGGTTTGTCCTGGTACTGCTTTGATCTTTGGAACAAACATAATTTCTAAGTCCCAGGTTTCCCGGGATGTTAAGAGGAGTGCACTTTGGCACCACTCAGGGTTCCAGGACTGCAGGAACAGCACTTGGGGTCAAGATTCACTCCCACAGAAGCCACTAGAGGGTTCCATGACAGGTCTAGTTGTAACTGGTCAGCTGCGCAGGTGCAGGAAAGGCCTCTTGTAGCTTGTTGTGTCCCTGTAGTTTGAACAGGAAGTCAGCTTTACGACCTTTGGACTCTATTTCTTTGTCCTGGGTACAAGAGGGAGCCCAGGTCCAGTCCTTCAGGTCTCAGACAGCTGATTTAGCCCTCTTCTGATCTTCCATAGGTCCAGTAATGCTTTAAGTAGGGTGCCCTTGAAGACATTTTTTACACTGTGTCTGTAGGTGATGCTTCAATAAGTGCTGCAAACCACTAGTGACATTTAACTTACAGTCCCTGGGTACACTTTGTACCACGTACTAGGGATTTATGAATAAGTTACATATGCCAGTTACTGGTATATCAATTGTATCATGTTGAAGGAGAATCACAGTCACTTTACCACTGGTTAGCCAGGGCAAAGTGCACAGAGTTCTACAATCAGCTTATGAAGGGCAAATATCTGGAGGGACACCACGCAAAAGATGGTAATTTCCTACAACATTCTAGAATGGTGCTTTGTTGGTCTATGTATGCCAGGGATTTAGAACACATAGTGATATAATTTACCAGATTTCCCCTTTAAATCACATATTTCTGCATGTTTTGAATTTTGCTTTGGGCCTTCTTCCCTAGTAGATTTTGGCAGATATTGACATGTTGAAATCTGCAAGGGAAAACTTAGGAGGTGTGAAAAGTGTTGCACAAATTGGAATTCTGATCCCTGCTGAAACTCCTGTTTGCATACAAATCAGAATTTTACTCGCAACTTGTAACAGGGCCTTAATGTTCTCATCTGAAATAATACTGTGCATGAAAATCTCAGCAAAGCAATACACTTGCCCAGAAAAATTCTACATTCATTTTTTCAGCATGAGATTATGATGCAGATTTGCAAGTATGTCATGTTTGGTTTGGCTGGGTTCTATTAGTGTGCACATTTTCTTGCTATGGAGTAAAATACTCCATGTAGGTGAAGGAAGATCGTCAAAACTTAGCAATCTAACCAAAACGGATAAAAAAAACTCTGCAAAACTCTAATTTTAAAAATAGTTAGCCTAAAACTTATTAATTAACAAGCATTGGCAAAGTCAATCGGCCTGGTGCTGGCCACCAGTCTTCTGGCAATAATTGTTTTGTTTTGTCATGAATTTTACAAAGCTTTCTTTTATATTATACTGGGCCCTCATCAATTTAGCAAACTAATTTGCTATAGGCAAAAACGTTATTTTGTTCTGAAAAACGCTGACGTTACCATAGTACTCACTGGCACTTTAGGGATGTGTTGCTTGTGAAAGGGAGACATGCTGCAATTCATAATGAAATCAGCTGATGGCTGAAGTGGTTGATGGATTGCCCTTTAATGCATGCTGCAGTGGGTGGAAGAAAAATGTGAATGACACCAACCACAGACTACCACAGACTAATGGATGAAGCCTCGCTGAAACCTATAAACGTTCTTGGCTAACACAGACTAAAACAAAGTCAATCAGTCTGGGAAAAAATGGAAGAAGAGGAAAAGAAGGAACAACAAAAATGGAATAAGAAAAAAAGAAGGGAAAAGAAGGAAAGTAGGAAGAAGGAATAATGAAAGAAGAAAAAACATGAATTTAAGAAGGCAAGAATAAAAAAATAGTCAAGTGAAGTCAAAAATACTTTATTCGGCCAATAAAAGCCATAAAAGCAAACAGATAAAAACACTTGAAAACATTTTTAAAACAGCTGATACATTAGAAGAAAGAAATTACACGCCCATTAAAAGGGCCCCATCATACAAATATTGTGTATACAAGAATTAATCACTTAGCTAATAAAATTAAAACTCATTACAGGGAATCAAATGGCAAGTATCAGAAAGGACATAAAATACAGCAAGTAAAATACAACAATAACGAGTGCTTAATAAAAAACCACTTAATTACACGTTAAAAAGTGCTTAGTAATACATATAATGCGTTACCGTGTTTAAATAAATGGCACATAACTACTGCTGGAACATCTTCTTCCTAAGTCTTAAGGCCCCTAGCAGAAAACTCGCAACCCCAAAGCACACCATAGGGGAGGAAAGCATTTGTAAAAACAATAATGCGGGCCTAACTTGGACAAAGTTAGCATTTCTAAGTAGCGGAAATATTATTTTTTTGCACAGGGGGGCATAAAATTCGCAAAAAATTGTCACAAGTACAAGGCATTAGTACACCAGATGGTGAGTAACCCTTGGGGAAGGCTGATTAAAAAGGGTACCTGGTTCAGCCGAAATCTGGTTAGAACAATGAATAAAATAGAATAAAAAATAAAGAAGGAAGATTAAAGAATGTAAACAGAAAAAGATAAGGAAGGACAATGAAAAAATGAAAAAGAAGGAAAGAAAGATAGAGAAAGAAACAAAGAAAGAGAAACAAACAAACAAAAACAAAGAAAAAAGAGAAAGAAGGCAAGAAGGATATAATGAAAGAATGATTAAAGAAAAGAGGAAGAAAGAAGGAAAAAGAAAGACAAAAAGGGAGGGATAGAGTAAAAAAGAAGGAAAGAAGAAAAGAGAAGGGAAGAAGGCAAGACGGAAAAATAACCAAGGAAGATGAAAGAAAAAAGAGAGAAAGAAAGAAAAAAGAAAAAAGGAGGAAAATGAAGGCAAGAATGAAAAAGAGAGACAGAAGAAAAAAGAAAAAAGGAAAAAAGGAAGGAAAAAGGAAAAAGAAAGAAGTACTAAGAAAGAAACAGAAAAGAGAAAGAAAAAAGAGGGAAAAAAGGATGAAAGAAAAAAGGAAAAAGAAGGAAAGATGGCAAGAAGGACAAGAAAGAAAGAAGGAAAAAGATGGACAGAGAAAGAAGGGTTGAAGGTAACAGAAAGGAAAAATGAAGAAAGAAGAAAATAGAAAGAAGGAAAAAGAGGATATTTTAATGCAGAACAGTTTCAAATGGACACAATATGATAGTCTGTAAAAAACAGCTGCTAGAAAAGCAATACACTCCAAAATAAATTTACAACAACGTTGGCAGGAGCTGAAATCTGATAAAAATGGAATGTAGCCTGTGTTCACATCAGAAGTGTCTTGCTATCACATCAGGCTTTAAACACAAAGGTAACACTAAAGTAATTTTAAAGTAAAAATAAACAACAAAAAAACACTGGCTCTGAAGGGAACTAGCTTTTGTGTGGATGTGCTCATCGTGAAACAGCAAACTGCTGTCACTAAATATAGAGTTAACCAGTGGCTTAAGTGGGCTGCCCCATGCTATATTTTGTAGTGGGTGGGAGCAAAATGTGGATGGATGAAAAGAGGTGGCTGAAAGACCCTCCATGCAAGTATATCATACATATTTTAGTAAAATCAAAAGGTCTTGGCTAAAGCCAGACAAAAAAAAGTAGCTGCTGCTTTTGTTTCATATGAGTTGTTCCAGAAGCTTAGGGGCTCATTACGATGACGGACGGAAAAGCCCTCCGACCGCCATGGAATCGGGAAGAATCCCCCCGCATGACCCGCGGCATTTCCGTCAGACAAATTACGATACAATGTACGCAGAATCTGACCGTGGCGGAAGGATGCCACAAAAGACCACCCACCACGTTCGGAAAAGCTGCAAATCCGACTACGTCGGACGGGGAAAGCTGTGCAAAGGCTTGAAAAGGCCGCCCCTGCCGCGGCATGACCGCACGGCCAATTACGATGAAAATGTGGAGCTGGCGGACCGAGCACTGCGTCCGACCGCCGCGCACGCACACAGGCCAAATGAATGGCGGAGAGAACCAACTTCACAACAACGCCTGAAGTGTGCCTGTACCCCCTGCCGCCCACAACCACAACACACACCCCACAATGATACACCCCAACTTGCTCCTGGTAGGGAAAGCCATGCGCAGCATGGAAGAGACATCTGGAGGTCAACACCCATGTGGACACACCCACAGACCACAGTATAAAACCAACCCCATCCTGGACCAGCATCCTTTGCACACCACAAGCCGAAACAGAGAGACAGGACACCATTGACTCACACTGCACAATATCACACCCACCTATCCCCACACAACACCACTCCCACCCACACACTACACATATCTCCAACATCACCTTGCACCCTGCACCCCTCATTCATTTGCACCATGCCCCCCAAGAAAATGCCCAACTTCACCGACTCAGAGTTGAAAGTGAAGGTAGACAAGACAATCAGGGCAGAACCACATTTGTACGGGCACCTGATCCAACACACCCCACCTGCGCGCAAGAATCAGATGCGGGCAAGGATCCACAGCAAAGTCAATGCCGTAGGGACCACCCTATGCACTGTGCGTGACATCAGGAAGCGGTGGTGCAACCCCAAGGGCCGGCTCAAGCTACGGGCCCAGAGGAACCACGCAGCGGCACAGAAAACTGGTGTCGGCCCTCCCATCCCACCACCAACCTTCACTGAATGGGAGGAGAAGGTGCCTGCCATAATGCATCCAGAGAGCCTCACATGAATCGAGGGGGGACTGGAGGCTGGTAAGTACCAACAAACATGGACATGACGGAAGTTGTCACAGATCACATAGCGCAGACCAATGATATCCTTAGCAGTGTGCCCACAGGAGCCAGCATCACACCACATCCTGTCATGTGGACGATGTGGACATTGTCACATTAACACACTCAAGTACTGTTGCACAGGGATTTTCTGAATACACGTGCGATCTATGCAGGTTCAACCACATGAATACCAGTCCCTGACAACATGCACACGCCAAATCTGGTTTCAAAACGCACTTCGCTGTTCCTGCATCAGCACAACACCTGCGTGCACAGGCCAGGCATCACGTATATAGGATCTGTTGCACGACGTGTCCTTTTTGTGGCACTGTTCAGCTAACTACCCTATGAGTGATTGTGGATAGTCATTTGTGGCCTCACATTCACACAGCAAAAGCATACTTCAATAAGTGTGCATGCATAATGGGCCTCTGTTTAGACAAGTAGTCGCTCCCACACCAGACCGGAGACCTTCGAATTGCAGGTGTCTTGACCGTCCCGCGCTATCCAGTCACTGCTGAACACGGCTCTCCCACTATTTTCACATGAACTGACACACAAATTATTGATAGCGTCTGATGCTGAAGGCCGTTGCACACTTTTTATCAGACCTGTGGGCCCTGGCCTTGTCCCTTCCTTCCATGCTTTTCCGGGAGTACCACCGGGTGTGATTGCTCCAAATTTCAACACTGCATTTAGCGGTCTCAGTTCATTACTTTCGCTGTACAGCTGAGCGCTGGTTCTGAGATTGCTTCCATGCCATGTCTGACCGTCCTGTGGTCCAGGCCGAGCCAGGTCAGTTGCAACTGTACCGTGCCCGCATGCAGCATCTCTTTGGATGTGTCCCATTGGCTGTGCTGGGCATCAGTTATGGGCTAACATTCCGCAATGCCAATTTCACCTGCGTGCAACCTGTCTTTTCCTGCAGGAGATGTCTGTCTGAGTGGGCCATGGATGTCTGCCTTTCAAACACATGCCTTGCCGACTTGGATCATGAGCTGTGGGTGACTCCTTTGTTAGTCCACGTGCAAGACTGCTTTGGTGAGACACGTTTATGGGATGCCTTATAATGTGTCAGGCTGGCGGACAGCTGCGTCTGTGCGTTAGTGCAATGGCTCCTGTGCAATGCCTACATCAAACCTCTCCCAGGTTGCGATGGGATGCTCCTTTCAACCTCATGGTGCGAGGAGCACATCTGTTCCTTCATACTGCTGGATTGGATGGCGGGCCTCTTCGCTGAAGTTGATTTGGATCGTCTTTTGGAACTGATTGCCTTCGAAGCTGCCTGTGCCTTCTTGGATTCGTAACTACTTAACAGCAACAGGGACTGTTGGTGACTAATTAAATTTTTGTTTCCCTTTCTTCACGCCTCCTGACGTGAATTGTCATCCAGCTCTCTGACTTTAGCCCTGTCGCCATTGGCTTGGACTATGCTGAGCTCTGCGGGCTGTCTCGCTTGGTACCACGGACCGGAGCAAGTGGAGTCTCTCATCTGACCGTCGTGGACATTGTCGTCTGGCATAGGCCCGGCTTCCATTATGCAGATGTGGCGCACGAAGATTACATGGCGTTGTTGTTTTGCAAGTACCCAGGGCTCGGGTCGGGTGTACACGCAGGTACATGGCGTCCCCCCTCTTTACACAGGGTGGACACTGTCCCCCCTGCCAGGACGCTGGTCCCCACAGGAATATGCATAACTTGTCCCGGTGCACTCTCCAGTTACCGGGACACGTTCAGCAGCACCTGCACGTTGTCTGCTCTCCATTCCCTGCAGCAACATGCAGGCAGCGAGGGAGCCTTTTTTCACCTCCAGCCGTGCCGAAGTAAAGGGGCCATCCGGCCTCCTTTTGTTTGTACATGCTGACTGGGGGCCGCCCTGAACCTTACATTTGAATGTGGATGCCACAGAGGGAAACATAGGCACACAGCTTGCCTTCTGTTCACAGGAACTTAAGGGAGGCATGCTTTTGGCTGTGTTCTGTCCATGTGTATCAATGCAGACACTGTGAGACTGTCAGATGCGTTACTCTGTCCCAGTATTTGCACAAATCATTTCTGTTGCACTATTTTACTTCTTTCTTAGCGCTACGTCGTAACGTTGTGAGGTCATTCGCATTTTGTCTTACTTGGTCAGTCCCTCCACTTCTTTTTTGGGGACCTGTGCCCTACAAGTACCTTAGTATATGTCTGTCACATGAGAGGTGTCCGCAGAGCTTGTCCTCTGCGTGGTCCTTGAGTACTGTCTGTACATTCTGTCCGTGGTCGGAGGACATTGTCCCTTGTCATTCTGTTCTGGTGTAGCCCTGGCACCCCGACCCAACTAAGTCTCACAGCTGCAAGAGGACACGGATCCCCTTTGGATGACATGGGAATGCGGGCTAGATGCCCCACACCTGGAGAGTGATCCATCCAGTGATGAGAGCGACACAGCAAATGTGATGCAAATGTCACCATACATGGACAGAGGGATGGGTTCTGCTGACAAAGCCCATAGACCAGGGACATCCCACTCAACTCCTACCTGCAATGGGTGTAGGATGTGCTCATGGTTGCACGTCCAGAGGGATTATTGATGCAACATCTTGCTTCATGTTAAACGGATATGTCACTGTGGTTACTGGTTGGGTACTCATGCATTTTCAACCTGTTTTGGCACTTATGTTGCATGCTTTGATACTGTAGTAAAAACTTCACATTTGGAGACGTTTCTTGTCTTCGACTTGTCTGCTTGTGTACAGGCGCTTGAATGCCTTAGAGTGAGTAGGAGAGCAAGTGAGGCAGTATGGCAATGGTGTCCTGTGCGTAGGGGTGCTTCGTTGTGCTCAGTCCCTGCATGCACAGGTTCTCAAATCCTGCGCATAGTCCAGTATGTGTACGAAATCTCATGAACATTTGTCAAAGACTGTGAGACAACAGCAAGGCACACAGACACAGTCATAGTCGATCATTGTTGAATCACACTCAACGGAAGTAGTTGACGATGAGCTGTTGACGCTGGTCAAGGCCTTCTTCCTCACCACTGTCATCGTCACTGGGTATGTGTGGGTTGGGAGCGGGGGTGATGTTGCTGGTCCGCCAGATGTAGCAGTCATGTGCCAACCCCGGATACTCTGCACACTCCGCCTGTCGTACCACTTGCACGTTGATGGAGTGGTAGTGTTTGGGGATCCTATAGATGGGTTCACTTGCCTGTGGTGGTACGAGGCCAATGTGTGTACCATCAATGGCTCCCATCGACATTTGGTATGACTCCCAGGCAGGGCCGGCTCCAGGGATCTTTATTTGTGTGGTCCAACGAGGCATTCGGGTGGGCCACTGCGTGCCCGATTTGTCACTTATGTCTCTCGCCAGGCCTGCTTCAGGGCCCTCCTTTATCTCTCCTCAGTTTTACAAGGGCCAGGTAGACACATTCTTTCCTTCCATATTCTCTTTCTAGATGTTATCACTCTCATGAAGTGTGTTTATCCATGAAGGGTCCTCATGATGGGAGGAGGAGGTTACCTGAGGTGGGAGTATCAGGCAAGTGACACTTCTCATGCTCTCACTCATGCCCTCCTCCTCGGCTTCCCTCTCTGCCACTCTCGTCCGGCGCCCCTCATCTCTCCATAGCCACTCACTCATGTGCAATTCATTTGTTGTTTGGCGCTACTGATATCAGTGTAGGGTGTGACAGTACTTTACGTCACGCACACATTGTACAGAGACAATCAGTCATGCAAGTATGTAAGTACATCAGTCTATAGGGAATGTCACGAAAGCCAATTAGGTTTACAAGGTGTGGTAATCACATGTCATCCATACTGGTGGGCAGGATTTTTGAGGGCGTTTGGTCTGGAGTAGCACTGACTCAGGACGTATGTGGGAACATTTGCAGGCAATGGCAGCTAGGCACACTGCACGCCACACCAGTACGTGTGTTGGGAGTGCTAGGGATTACAAGTATGTCTGATTTGCAGACAATGGACACCTCAGATTGTCTGCCTACGTCACTGGCCCTTCACAGGACGA
Source organism: Calotriton arnoldi (assembly GCA_963921515.1). Taxonomy (NCBI): domain Eukaryota; kingdom Metazoa; phylum Chordata; class Amphibia; order Caudata; family Salamandridae; genus Calotriton; species Calotriton arnoldi. Next base: position 230,571 of record CAWUFW010016090.1, read on the forward strand.
CCCCTGGCCAAGAGACGCCAGTCAGATGTCAAGGGATATACAAGCAATGTTCACAGGTTGGATGTTTCATTACACAACATTGGTACAGTGCGAGAGACCTTTGTCCTTTTTGACTCCTTCCCTCATTTCAGTCCATGCTGGCCACGAGGCATGACAATGTATGTGATTTCACTCTCCTTTCTTGGCCATACCATGTGTGTGAAGACTTGACTCAAAGGTCACACTCTCTCATCCCTTCACAGTATAGTGAGCAGCTGGTCACTGTTCTAGTTGTTCTGATGTACCAGCCACTCCCAGAGGGCTGGCTTACCCCCACCCCACAGCCACCCAGCACAGGCGTCACTGGACCTGTGACCCTGCCAACAAACGGGGCCGGACGCACGTGCCCTGGGCCAGTTCTCCCATACAAGTACAGTGTCTGTGTGGTTACTTTATATGCATGGGGGCCTCGTGCCCCACAACATTACACATGGGGTGCACCAATCACTTTAGGCGAATGAGCTGTGATGTGTGATGTAATTCGCAGGGCGCCAATGCACATGCAGAATGTGTTTGCATGCGCGTTTGCTGGCATCCACAGCGATGACACGCATTGGCTCCAATTGGATGTTGCAGGGTTGCGGTCGCAGCTTCCGGGCCGCCGCGTTGTGGCACGCACTATGCGAATGAGCCATCAGCCAATGGGGGCCTTCGGCATACATATTTTGATATTGCGGTGTGTGCGCTCTGCTACTGCGGGGCTCGTCATTGGCCCCAATTGCCTTTAGGGGCACCGAGGGTCACTCATGCGGATTGGGTGGGCCTCGCACTTTGCATTTGGCAGGTTGCCACATTCGTCGTGGTGCCGCCACGCTTGCTGGGAGTTGTAGTTGTTCAGGGGTTGCATGCGTGGAGATGTTTGGTACGTACTTCTGCTGTTGAGTGCGGCGGCGTCTTATCTGCCGGAGGTGCAGCAGGTAGGGCAGCGGGGAGGCCTGTGGCGCTGGATCCATGGTGGCTCCGGTGGTTTGGATGGCTTCTGTATCGGCTCTTCCTCTCCGTTGTTGTATTTCCGCCATCCGCAACGTGGTGGTTTTTACGCGGCGGTGGGAAGGGCTGTTCGCAACATCGTAATCTGGTTGGCTGACGGAACGTGTTTCCGCACGCCGGTCTTGCTCTGTTTGCTCCGTCCGCCACCCTTGCATACGCACAAAACGTGCGGAGCCTGACAGACCGTGGCGGATGGTAACAGGCCTCTGTTGGACCATTGTGATTTGGTGGTCGCAATGACCGCACCTGGGCCGGTGTTCCGCCACCGCCACCAGCACGGATGGCCTTCCGTCCGTCATCGCAATGAGCCCCTTAGTGTCAGAGGGTGGGAACAATTGAGTTGGGCACTGGTACACATTTTTTGAGAACAGGACTTATGTAGGAGTGTAGAGTGGTGGAATAAAGAGGCATAAAATGGGACCAAAACTAGCTTTTGTATTTGGCAATCTGAACATTGGGTAGTGCCAACAACAGACTTTTAACAAACTCTTTTGGTCTCTGCATGTATTTATTTACAAAGAAAAGTACTGATTAGCACCTGATTTTGGGTGGAGACCTTTATGTGTAATTTTGTGGTATTCACATGTGCATGGTTGACTCACACACAACCTTTATTGCCACCGTTACTTTTCTAATGCAAGATTACAGCAGTGGCACATTCAGCACGTAGTACAAATGTCATAAACTTTCAAATTTGAGGATGCATCTTTATGCCATGTTGGTGAGTATGGTCTCGCCAACTAGACTAGGATTCATTTGTTAAGCTTTCCATTACTGAGACATCTTGCAGCAGTTGTCATATTTGTCTCTCTTGGAAATTCTTGTCTTTTGCTAAGTGATTGTTATCTTTCCATGGTAAAATATGCTTTAAAATGTATCTTAAGTAAAGTGCATTTCTTTCTAAATGCCACTTATAAAAGCATTGGTCTATAATCACTCCCGAGTAATTAGGTAGCAATAACATCAATTCAGAGCTGTATGCAGAAAGGGCAGGCACACTCAGCTGATATCTCTGCCCGCTGCCCTCATCTCATAGAGGCCTGTAAATGATCTAACTGGCAATTATTCCAAATGATTGCCTAGATCTGACATTGAACGTCACATTGCTTCCCTGTGACTGTTTAATATATCATGCTGTACATTTATCAGTGTGTTTAAGTGATCCTTTGTACAATTTGTACTACCGTAAATATCCAATCCTGTGCTGAAAATTAATGGTTTATTTCTTAATGTGAATTAGAATATGAATATTTTATACAGCTAAATATACTAATTTAGAAATAAAATCACTGTATAATGGAATGAGATAGTCCATTACTTCACTGATCATGAGTATAAAATGTAACAGAATCAATACACACACACACACACACACACACACACGCACGCAAACACACAGACACACACACACACATGCACACATCTGGGACCCCAGTGCCCAGGGCTGATTAAATGGGAGAGGGCACGCAGTCCCCTTCCCTGGGCCAATACAAAACTGGGGGGTGGGGGCCCCAGGTCTTTGGAGACTTGGGGAGAAGGGTGCATGCCCCCCTCCCCTTTAACTCACACCCCATGTGGGCTAATTAGCTGTACATGGCGAGGGTGTGTGAGTTTTAATTACCATATGGCATGAGTTATAGTTACTTGAGAGAACCTTTTCTTTTTAGTGAATTTCTAAGGTTTTTAAAATTCTATTTCCTAAATATAACGTCCCTGTAACCTTTGTTTTTTTCAGTGAATTTCTAGTTTTTTTATCAACGTAAATTAATATTTAATCATAATACATTAATCCAACCGCCGGCATGTACAGCCTTCGGCCAATCACAGCGAGGAGTTGACCCCCCTCTTCAGGCCAATTTCAGCCCTGGGGACCTCATCACCTGGGGCCCAGCCATATTATAAAAGGGGAGGGGAGCACCCAGCTCCTCTCTACTGGACAAAAATTAGCTGGACCCTTCCACGTGGCCCGGCTAATTAGGAAAATAAAGGGCAGGTGCCCTTGAGCCCACCCAGGGCACCCACTGCATCTTTGTTGGGGGTCACAGGATTGAACCCCAATGGTGCTGTGGCCCCAGCCAGCTCCCCACCACCAGCTAGAGCCTGCATTGCTCCCACTTGCAGGGAGCAGCTAAAAATGCTGCTCCCTGCAGGTGGAAGCAATTTTTTCATCTGTTTCCCTGCCCGCTTCAGTACGGGCAACGAAACAGATAAAAAGTCCACTCCCAGTGGGCAAGAATTTTTTTTATTCCCCAGTCACTGGGATAGGGTCCCCAGGGCCATAATGGCTCCAAGAGGGGGGCGATGCGCCCCCTCACCTTTCAATGCAGGGCTGGGCTCACAGGATGAACGTGGAAGAGAGGCCTCCCCCTTTTTTGCAAAGCCCAGGCCCCAGGAGATGGGATCTGCAGGGCTGATAAATATTCCTAAGGATCCTGTGCAAATTTGTGGGGAAATTAAAAAAAAAAAAATTGACCCCTAGCGGGGACCATGTGGTACCCCACCACCAGACCTAGGGGATCAGGGTATTCCTACTCTGCCCCCTTTTCTTATTTTTTAATGTTTTTCCTATAGACTCAGTTGAGTTTGAGTCCCAAGATGGTTGCCAGCACTTCCTGGTTGAAGTGCTGGCAGAAAATTAGATCTCATTTTGAAATCTGTCGGATCTGTGGAGGATTTGTGTCCCTAGATATACATAAATCTTTTTTTCTTTAATAACTCCAAAACTACTGAACAGATTTACACCAAATTACAAAAAGGGACCAAGATCTAGCTTTCTGCCAAATTTGTTGTAATTCCTTCCAGCGGTTCGGGCTATAGTTGTGTCTAAAATCCCTATGGGAAATTTCATGGGGAAAACGCGCTTTGGAAACCCCCCTATTTCTCAGTCCCCGCTTGACAATTTACCGCAAAACTTTCCAAACAGCTGATGAAGTAAGCAGCAAACTAGTTTTGAAAATTTCGCAAAGATTTGTCAGACAGCGACAAAATTATTGCTGAACTGCTGGACGGAATTACACCAAACTTAGCAGAAATATAGCTCTTGGTACAGAAAGAGTCCTTTTTGTTATTTGGTGTACATCTGTTCAGTAGTTTTTGAGATATTAAAAGAAATCCAAATTTGCATATCTAGGGACGCGGATCCTTTGAGGATCCCACAATCCCAGTGCTGAAATCTGATTGGCTGCCAACACTTCAACCAGGAAGTGTTGCCAGCCATCTTGGGGCTCGCTTCAGCCAAGTCCCTGATAAAATATTTAAAAAAGGGCATGGTAGGAACACCCTAACCCCCTGTGGTCCTGGGATCACCCTGTGAACCTGCATTACAAAAAAGCAACAGCATGGGAGTATAAGTGTCTGTATGGGTGAGTGAATGGTTGTGTGAGTGCCCATATGAGTGAGTGAGTGGGTGTGTGAGTGGCTCTATGCATGAGTGAGTGGGTGCATGAGTATTTCTATTGATTTTTGAATGGGTATGTGAGAGGTTGTGTGGGTGTGTGAGAGGGTGTATGAGATGTTGCTTGAGGTGTGAGTGGGTGTGTGAGTGGTTCTTAGGATGATGTCATCAGTAATGTCCCTGACCATGTCAGGAATGATGTAATATGTGAGCTCACAAGCAGCGCATTGCGGGGTGTAAGTTATAGTTAGCACAGGAAACTATAACTGCTGAATCTCACTGGTTTTGTCTGAGCCTAACTATAATGTCCCTGTAATCCTTTGGTTTTTTCATTGGAAAAAAATAATATATATATATTACCTACTGGCGGTCGCCAGTAGGTAGTTATAGTTACAACCTAGTTTCCATAGGAAAAGCATTTTTTGATTTGCTAATAACTTTGGCGTCGTTTGACGACTCTTTATGAAATTTTGCAAAAGTTGCACTTTTTAGGTTAGCTCCTATCTTGAAAGTTTGGGAGTGATTTGTCAAGCGGGGGCTGAGAAAAAGGGGGTCCCAAAACGCGTTTTCTCCATGTTAATTTCCATAGGAAATTTTGCGACGAGCTACAGCCCGAACTGCTGAACGGAATTACCTCAAATTTGGCAGAAAGGTAGAGCTTGGTTCAGAAAGCGACCTTTTTTTAAATGGGGTAAATCCGTTCAGTAGTTTTTGAGAAATACAAAAATAAGAGTCAAAAATCAATTTCCCATAGGAAACTTTGTGCAAGGCTACAGCCGAAACTACTGAATGGAATTACCCCAAATTTGGCAAAAAGGTAGTGCTTGGCTCAGAAAGCGACCTTTTGTAAAATGGTGTAAATCCGTTCAATGGTTGCTGAGAAATAAGAAAAATAAAAGTTTCAATATCTGGGCGGAGCCTAAGTCCTGTGCATGAGCTTCACTGTGATTGGCTGTGAACACTCCAAACCAGGAAGTGTTGGCAGCCATCTTGTGGCTCGGTAGAAGCGAGTCACTAGAAAACAGAGAAACAAAGGTATAAAACAAGATAAGGGAGCAGGGTAGAAACACCGTGACCCCCTAGGCCTGCTCAGGGGGTCCCAGAAGGACCCCAGGGCCAAAAAAAGCATTTTTTATAAATAAAAAAAATCGGCACAATTCGCGCTGGGGTCGCGGGTTCCCGCGTTTTATTTTAATGAGGTCCCCGGGTGGGCTAGGTCCCGCGGGCATTTCTTAAAAATAATAGCTGGGGGTCGCTGGGGCTGCGAGGGCACGCTGGGGTCCCCGCAGCCCCGGGCTTCACTCATGTTGGGAGAGGGGTTGCGCCGCCCCTCTCCTGGAGCCCTCCATGTGCTTATAACATTGGCATCGTTTGACGAATCTTTACGAAATTTTCAAAAAAGTTTCTCTTTTTTGCTCAGCTCCTATCTTGAAAGTTTGGGGGTGTTTGGTCAAGGGGGGGCTGAGAAAAAAGGGGAGTCCCAAAATGTGTTTTCTCAATGCATTTTCCGTAGGAAACTTTAGACAAGGCTACAGGTCAAACTGCTGAGCGGAATTACGCCAAAGTTGTGAGGGAGAAAGGTTGTGGTCGAGAAAGCGCGCTTTTGTTGAAATGGTGTAAATCCGTTCAGTAGTTTTTGAGAAATATCAAATTTTACAGATATCGATATTTGAGAATTCTGACATCTGATTGGCTGAGGGTTACAAGCACGAGCTCGCGGCTCATTGGCTGTGAACGGTTGAAACTAGGAAGTGTTGGCAGTCATTTTGTGACTTAGTCCGTCAGCTCGCATCTCTCCGTGTAGAAGCCATCGGGTGTGTAGTTTTACCTCTGCGAGGCAACACTGGCATCTGTGTCTGTGTAAGATACTCCTTTCAGGCTGCCTCTCCCCACATCACGAGGTCGTGGCTATGCCTTTAGAAGCCAGTCCGTTGGCTCGGAGCTCTGTGAGTCAGTCTGTCGGCACAACCCTCTACACAACCCAAACACCACTGCACTACCTAACTAAACACTAAACCACTACTGCCAGCACGACCCCCTACACTACAGAAATACCACTGCACTACCTTAAACCCTAAAACACTACCCCCAGCACGAACCCCTACACTACAGAAACACCACTGCACTACCCTAAACCCTAAAACATTACCCCAGCACGACCCCCTACACTACCCAAACACCACTGCACTACGTAACTAAACACTAAACCACTACTGCCAGCACGACCCCCTACACTACAGAAACACCACTGCACTACCTTAAACCCTAAAACACTAACCCCAGCACGACCCCCTACACTACAGAAACACCACTGCACTACCCTAAACCGTAAAACGCTACCCCTAGCATGACCCTCTACACTACCCAAACACCACTGCACTACCCTAAACCCTAAAACACTACTCACAGCAGGACCCCCTACACTACGTAAAGACCACTGCCCTACCCTAAACCCTAAATGTACCCCCAGCACCACCCTCTACACTACACAAACACCACTGCACTACCGTAAACCCTAAAACACTACCCACAGCAGGACCCCCTACACTACACAAACACCACTGCACTACCCTAAACTATAAAACACTACCAGTCCATTGGCTCACAGCTCTGCGTTTGCGAGCCGATGGCCCATAGCTCTCTCTGTGGGAGCCGAGCCCACTGGCCGTAGCTCTCCCTTTGCAAGGCTGACGGCCCGCAGGTCTCCCTGTGCTAGCCGGATCGCGTTGTCAGTCTGCGAACCGATATTGGGAATATAAGGCGGCTCTAAAAAGAGCCTTTGTGTTTATTAGTTGGAGCTACATATAAGTGCGGATGCACAGCTTCAGGTTATTCAGAAAAACTCGATTTCCCTGATCTGTGAAGTGTACTCCATCACTTCTGTAGATATCAGCCATATCATAACGTATGTTGTTGTTGTAGATCGACCCCATTCTATGGTCTCTGAGGTATGCAGACACAGCTTTGTTGACATTCTTCCTAGATTTTTCAATCTGAGGACAAAATTTGTTTGACCATTTCCACTTCTGTCTTTGGCATATATTGGAATATACAAAGACAGTTTGAGGCAAAAGTAACATCAATTGTCTAAAGGTGTCCTTCATTAGCATTTCCAAACCTACCCCAGTCAATGTGCCTAGGTCATTTCCACCACAGTGCACAATCATGAGGTCAGGGAGTTGGAGATGCAAACAGTTTTTAACCAAAGGGAGTAATTGGTGCCACTTCAATCCTCTCTGTCCAAACCATTTAATGTCCACATTTTGTAAACCTAGGTCTAAGTCAATACGTCTCTGTTCTGCATACCTCTTGCTCCAGAAAACATAGCTATGTCCTACGATCCACACTAGCATTTTGAAGGTTTAGCTGGAAGATATGGATAGATGTCTGTAGCTCATGCAGTCCGTTCGTAGAATAAGAGATATGTTTAAAGATGGGGAACTACTTTTTTCTCATACAAAACGATAACTGATTGGGAGATGAAAAACATTGTTTACTAAAAGTAGGGTGCATATTAGTTTGTCGAAAAGCATCTTTGTCATAGGTTAATAAAAAGCAGTTTCAACGTAGAGTTCATATGATAGGATAAAATTTGCTCAGTTCAACCACACCTGCTACTTGCATTTGGAAGGCACTGTTTGAACTTAAAACAATGGTGAACTTTTAACCTGCACGTGTCCTTAAATGTTCGAGAAAATGTTGCAAAAAAATATCGTTAGGTTTGAAAAAATGATGAACTTTTAACCTGCGCGTGTCGTAGAAAGTTCTAGAAAGTTTGTTGATAGAATACGTTGAACTTCTCACCTGTATGTGTTCTTAAATTTTTAAAAACTGTTTATATGGAAAGTTCAAAAATAACCAATAGAGAGAAGTTTTGCAATTTGAAAAAATCAAGGAACTATTCTGATTTGTTCTTTACATGTATTTATGTGTGGAGCAACAGGGAAATTGTGCCATTACTGGTTCCATTCTTGATGAGAGCGGTGCATTACATGTACTGTGTGACAAAGAAAGAATTGCATGCGTTTGTGACATTTGGAATCTGCATACCAACTACGAACGTAAGTTAAATTATGCTTAGTGTGGAAATAATGGGGAAGGGGTAAGAGTAGAAAATTCATGTGTTATTAACTTAACAGAGATGGAACAAAAACCAGAAATGTTATGTGGACAATTTGTGGTCTCATTTTTTATACTGAGAGGTAGATTTCAATATCAATCAAGACTGGTGTGTTACTGGGAGGCTGTGGGGTCGATTCCGATTCGGGCCGGAAAAAGCACCGACCGACTCGGATCCGGAAATAATACCGACCGACACGTACCTGTGGCGCCCGACACGCCAAGTACGATGCAAGGCGTGAAAAATCCGACCGACACGTACCGAAACCAAGTCGACCGACCGAGCCGCACGGAAAACAGCAATCCGGCTGGAAAAACACGCGAATCCAACCGACCGACACGCACCCGGAACAAATCCGACCGAAACGTACACGCGAACTCCAAACCGCAAAGTACGATGCAAGGCGCGAAAACCACGAGCGAGTCGGACGGAGGACAAGCCGCACGACCGACACGCATACAAAACCGAGCCGAAGCAACACAAAACACCGCGACCGAAGCGTACGCAGAATAGAAAACTGCACAAACACAGCGTGAACGAAACGGAGAAGACCGTACGAGACAAATGCAGGGTCCGACTCGGTCACAAGAACGTTTCCAACATACACAGACAGTACAAAGGAAAAATCACCCAAAAAAGGCCAAACAAGCAATTACCAAGCCAATAAATACTGGGGGGTGGGGACAGAGAACAAAGACACACCCACAACTCCACCTATATAAAGGACACAAATCACAACCATGAGCCTTTGCAAATGCCATTCCACTGCCAGCACCCAAGAGAAAGCAACCACACACCCACAGCTCATCCCTCACACAAGCCACACACCATCAGCACACCAACAAATACCTACCTCACATACACCCAGCAAAACACACACTCACACACCCTCACCTGCACACCAACACACACATCACCCACCATCACCACCCATCACCATGCCCCCCAAGAAGAATCCCAAGTTCCTAGATAGTGAATTGGAAGTCATGGTAGACGAGATCCTCAGGGTAGAGCCACAGCTGTTTGGCACACTGGTCCAACAGACCCCCATCTCCCAGAAAACCAAGATGTGGGAGAGGATCATCAACAGGGTGAACGCACAATCACCATGTCGGCGCACAAAGAGCGACATCCAGAACAGGTGGTATGATGTGCGCAGGAGGGTACGGGACCTGCTGAAGAAAGACTACATCAACAGCCAATACACCGGCAGTGGCCCTCCTGCCAAGCCAATATACCTCAGGCCCTGGGAGGAGAAGGTGCGGGCCATCCTTCCGCCAGTGAGCGTATATGGACTAGAGGACATCCCAGAGCCTGGTGAGTACACAACAAATGTACACAATATACTGCCACAAAACACACACATCACTGTCAAGGGAGAGTCAAACCATGCACTCATAGCAATTACACAGCAACCAGAACAGAATCATCCCAAAATGTGTATGTCAGTCAGATAAACACAACACATGCCATCAAAAAAGTCACATCCAACTGTGCCAACACATGTACAAACACAACTACAACTACAGCTAGGCAGTGGCACAAATAGAACTAACAAACACATCCAGACATGTAGCCACCACAACAACACCAACACACAGTGAAGACCACTCAAAGGAAGGAATTCTGTGTATGCTGGCCAAGTCAGTGTAGCCAATAGCATCATGGGAGTCGCAGTCACACATATTGCCCCCCACAACTGTCCCATCAACACCACCCTGAACCATGCTCACATCACAGGGAGTGGAGAAGGACTCACAAGATGGCTGACACTGGCTACTGCTGTGGGGAGCACAAGGCCCTGCTGGCAACTGTGCACCAACAAACAGCAGGACACCACTGACTGACATCCTGAGAGACAACTTCCACTCCCTGCAATGCAAGCACGTTCCATGGTGGGATATCTGGCTAGCTGGGTGGGAAGGAGGACTTGCAGCACTGACCATAGTCACAAGCACCTCCCCTCACACACACCCCAACACAAACTCCACAGAACCCACCTGGTAGAATGCAATGCCCCCCATCCTAACACAAGATCCCACAAAGAACCACCACCCTGGGTTATGTTGTGTGAAGCACAGGGCCACTCTTGGGACTTCCAGCCAAACAACTGCCAGGACAACACTCCCAGCCATCCTGTCAGCACAGCCAGCCCACCCCACAGGGAAGCAGAGTCAAAAGGAAGGAAGCATGGGCATGCTGGGAAGGGGGAGGAGGCAATAGCATGATGGGAGTCGTAGTCACAGCTCTACATCCCCCACCACATGGCCCAGCAAGCTCACACTCACGCATGCACATCCCACAGAGAGTGGAAAGGCCCATCAAAGATGTCTGACACTGTTGCTGTGTCGTGGGGAGCACAAGGGCATGCTGGGTACTGCACACCAACCAACAGCAGGACACCACTGTCAGCCATCTTGCCATTGCTCTCACACCCACACACACTGAACTCCCCACAAAAGCAAGTAAGTATGGGAATGCTGGGAAGTGGGGTGGAGGCAATAGCATGATGGGAGTCGTAGTCACAGACATAGCTCACCCCCACAACTGTCCCATCAACACCACCCTGAACCATGCTCACATCACAGGGAGTGGAGAAGGACTCACAAGATGGCTGACACTGGCTACTGCTGTGGGGAGCACAAGGCCCTGCTGCCAACTGTGCACCAACAAACAGCAGGACACCACTGACTGACATCCTGAGAGACAACTTCCACTCCCTGCAATGCAAGCACGTTCCATGGTGGGATATCTGGCTAGCTGGGTGGGAAGGAGGACTTGCAGCACTGACCATAGTCACAAGCACCTCCTCACACACACCCCAACACAAACTCCACAGAACCCACCTGGTAGAATGCAATGCCCCCCATCCTAACACAAGATCCCACAAAGAACCACCACCCTGGGTTATGTTGTGTGAAGCACAGGGCCACTCTTGGGACTTCCAGCCAAACAACTGCCAGGACAACACTCCCAGCCATCCTGTCAGCACAGCCAGCCCACCCCACAGGGAAGCAGAGTCAAAAGGAAGGAAGCATGGGCATGCTGGGAAGGGGGAGGAGGCAATAGCATGATGGGAGTCGTAGTCACAGCTCTACATCCCCCACCACATGGCCCAGCAAGCTCACACTCACGCATGCACATCCCACAGAGAGTGGAAAGGCCCATCAAAGATGTCTGACACTGTTGCTGTGTCGTGGGGAGCACAAGGGCATGCTGGGTACTGCACACCAACCAACAGCAGGACACCACTGTCAGCCATCTTGCCATTGCTCTCACACCCACACACACTGAACTCCCCACAAAAGCAAGTAAGTATGGGAATGCTGGGAAGTGGGGTGGAGGCAATAGCATGATGGGAGTCGTAGTCACAGACATAGCTCACCCCCACAACTGTCCCATCAACACCACCCTGAACCATGCTCACATCACAGGGAGTGGAGAAGGACTCACAAGATGGCTGACACTGGCTACTGCTGTGGGGAGCACAAGGCCCTGCTGCCAACTGTGCACCAACAAACAGCAGGACACCACTGACTGACATCCTGAGAGACAACTTCCACTCCCTGCAATGCAAGCACGTTCCATGGTGGGATATCTGGCTAGCTGGGTGGGAAGTAGGACTTGCAGCACTGACCATAGTCACAAGCACCTCCCCTCACACACACCCCAACACAAACTCCACAGAACCCACCTGGTAGAATGCAATGCCCCCATCCTAACACAAGATCCCACAAAGAACCACCACCCTGGGTTATGTTGTGTGAAGCACAGGGCCACTCTTGGGACTTTTAGCCAAACAACTGCCAGGACAACACTCCCAGCCATCATGTCAGCACAGCCAGCCCACCCCACAGGGAAGCAGAGTCAAAAGGAAGGAAGCATGGGCATGCTGGGAAGGGGGTGGAGGCAATAGCATGATGGGAGTCGTAGCCACTGATATTGGTCACCCCCACAACTGTCCCATCAACACCACCCTGAACCATGCTCACATCACAGGGAGTGGAGAAGGACTCACAAGATGGCTGACACTGGCTACTGCTGTGGGGAGCACAAGGCCCTGCTGCCAACTGTGCACCAACAAACAGCAGGACACCACTGACTGACATCCTGAGAGACAACTTCCACTCCCTGCAATGCAAGCACGTTCCATGGTGGGATAACTGACTGGCTGGGTGGGTGGGAAGGAGGGCCGGCTGTCAACCAAACACAACCAATGCAGACCATGTTCACACCCCAAAAAATACATAGAAATGCCCAAATAATGCAGGACAATGTGCCACACCAATATCAACCCCTGACTGTGACGACTTAGGACAATGCAATGTACAGGCCCGCACCCAGAGGCACAGTCACAACTGTCATGTGTGTCAACCATTGATGCCTGCAGAAACATAACATACATTGTTTGTGTCTCCCAAAAACAGGTGATGATGGGGACACAGCAGCAGACGCTGAGGAGTCCCAGTCCCAGGCTCAAGAGGATGCGGAGCTCACTGGCGTCGTACAGCCTCTGTCCTCCTCGGACGATGAAGACCAACCTGGCACATCCGGTGCAAATCAACATGCAGCACCAGCAGGACCACCAGCTGCAGCACCAGCAGGACCACCAGCTGCACCCCCTGCACCTACCCCTCCAACGACTGTCACCACAAATACCATCCCTGCCGACATGGACAGACAAGGAGCAACACCAGCACAGGGACCCTGGACCAACCTGGGGCCATGGACACCACCACCAACCCCCAAGGTGGACCAGGGTTATCTGTGCGTGCCACTGCACACACTGCACATGTCAGCAGGGGTGGTGGGAGGGGTGGGAGACAGAGGTCGCTGCTTGCAGACGTTGCTGGTGTGCATGATGACCCACAACTGGTACGCATAGCTGATGCGTACCAGTCCAGCACCGGAGACCTCAGCCAGGTAGTGGGGCTCCTCAGAGACATGAAACAGCAGCAGGCTGCCCATCATGCCCGCTTGGACTCCCACATGTCCCACGTGGAGTCACACATGTCCCGCGTGGACTCACAGATGTCCCGCGTGGAGTCCAAGTGGGATGCACTGCATGAGATGACGGCGGTGCACAGGGACATTTTACAATGCCTCCGCCAGATGAACAGCAACCAGTCCACACCTCCCTGTGTGCCAACAACATCTGGTGCCGAACAAACTGCAACTGCCACAGGAGGGAGGTTGACTCTGGCGGAGAGTCCCCTGCACCGCAGCAGCCTGTAGTTGAGGGCCCCCCAAGAAGAGGGGTCGTCCAAGGAGGGAAAAGTGAGAGGCCGATGGCCAAGCGCAACTCCCAGGAAGCCTGAACCTGTTCTGGATGTTCGCCTTTGTGCACAGACTGTTCACCCTGTTGACGGCAACACTACTCCCACACATTGCATGGGGAGTACAAGTTGGACCAATGTGTCAGACAACTGTGGCCCCGATACTGGGGATCCTGTCTACCAGGACTTTCAATTCACCTAGGAACTTCGAATTGCAAGATTTATGTACAGCACTACCCATCCTATGCACTATTAACACAAATGTATCACAATAAACACACTAATACACCATACTTGCCTCTGTCGTGATTCCAACGTGGGTGCTGTTATGGGGATGATGAACTGCAAAATTACACTGTGTATGCGAACTGCAACAGCAAGGACAACACAGGCATGTGAGTAAAGGCAACGTGACACATATGAGGGAGACACACCACCAGGGCTACACAACACATACACACCTAGGCATCTGACTCATTGCCTACACTGATGTTGCCAGGGAAGACGGTGCAATGCACAGACACCACACCCATTCCCAGTTGTAGTCAAGTAGCCCACAGGTGCAGTAAGCAAATGGCAGTCAAATGTGTGACCACAGACAACGCACATCACAAAGTGAAGCACAGGTTTATTACACAGTTGCAACATGTCGTAACCATAACAGATGCAAGGTAATCCCACCTGGCAGCGGGCACACAGTCAACAACTGTAGACGGAAGGAAGTCCATGGGTGTGGCGCACATCACCTGTAGGGACACAACAGCTACCACCCTGGAAGTGCAATCACGTCGTCGGTGGACACAGTTGACCAAACGAATCTGAAAGTACCCTGTGAAGGACACAAATGACACACAGTCAAAAGCAATGGAGTACAGGACAGAACAGCAAAACTCATGCACAATACATGTTACAAGATACCCACCCAGAACCAAGTTAGCATGTCAACACTGTTGGGGAGTACAGCCCACCTGTTAGCACACATCGCAACACACATCCAGTCAAGTAGCCCATGGACACACTCCAACAGCACCAGAGCACCACCCACATATCATGCCAACTCACATCATTGACATGACACCTCAGGATACTCAAATTCAGCTAAAGAAGTTGGTGATGAGCTGTGTGCGGACATCACCATCATCATCATCATCATCATCGTCACTGGCATCGTGGTCCAGGCCAGGATCCTCCACAGGTGGCGGATGTTGGTCATTGTCATCCTGGATGAGAGGCAACTCCTTCCGCACTGCCAGGTTGTGGAGCATGCAGCAGACGATGATAATCTTGCACACTTTCGCATTGGCATATGGGAGGGACCCTCCGGTCTTGTCCAGGCAGCGGAAGCGGCTCTTCAGGAGACCAAATGTCCGCTCAATCACTCTCCTGGTCCGACCATGTGCCTCATTGTAGCGCATCTGGGCTGGTGTCACAGGGTTCCTGAGGGGTGTCAGCAACCACGGCATGTTGGGGTATCCCGAGTCACCTACGGACAGACAAGTGCACATTAGCTGACTTGGAAAAGTGGGCGGAATACTACAGATCAGATCACACACAATGGCACAAAGTCAGTACACACCGACAAGCCAGGCACGCTGGTTCTGCATCTGTGCCATCATCCTGGGGATGCGACTACTCCTCATCACAAAGGCATCGTGTGCTGAAATAGGGAAACGGGCACACACGTGTGTGATGGTCATGTCTGCAAGACACACCACCAGTGCATTGACCGAGTGGTAGTGCTTGCGGTTCCTGTAGGCCTGCTCCTGGGCCTGTGGTGGTACCAAAGCCACATGTGTCCCATCAATGGAGCCAATGACATGCGGCATCCTCCCCAGGGCATAAAAGTCACTCTTCACGTCAGTGAGTCGTCGCAGTCTAGGGAAATAGATGTACCGGTTCAGGAATAGCAACATTGCCGCCAAAACATCGCGGAGCACACGGCTCAACATGGTCTGTGACATCCCACCAGCAGTCGCCACAGTATGTTGGAAGGTACCGGTGGCAAAGAAGTGTAGGGCTGCCATCACCTTCACCTTGGGGGTCAGCGCTGTAGGATACGGCCGTCCAGGCTGCAAATGTGGTGACAACTGCACTGCCAAATCCTCAATCAGCTGCCTGGTGAAGCGGTACCGCCGGATGCTGTCCCGTTCCACCATCGTTGCCAGGTCTGGGAATGGTCGATGGACAGCAGGAGCCCTGCAGTGCAGAGGAGAAGTAAGCAAGATTGTCAGTCACCCCACATATGCGGCATTGAACACACTCAAGATCCCAACATACATCATTATGAGGCACAACTACATGAAGTGTGCAGTTCCGGAAGGACATGTATGGTACATACATGGCCAACATCTGTCAACACGGTCCAACAGGTGGCATCAATTAGTCCCAGGTTGGCCCATTGGATATCATGAGGCCGTGTCACAGTTCCCATCTCCTGCTGCCGTGTCACAATCACCCCCACAGTGACATGTGAGGACAGATGTGCCCCAGGCACCACAGCTCAACGACAGGTACATTCCCAGGGACCCTGTATTGCCACATGGACACTGGCATTACATGGAGTATCATGTATACACCACAGCAAAACAACCATGACCCCCACAGGTAGTGGCCCCACTTGCCACGGCAGGACAGACATGGACATCTGTGACACACACACGCACAACATCAAAGTCCATGCACACACAACCTGGATGTGGAGACTGTCTCCCATTGTGCACATGAAATCAGAGACATTGTAAACACTACATGCACAAAGACTGTGGAGGACCATCACTATTGTGCCACTGGGACACCCTGGCTCAAACATACCGTCCCACATGGGACTCACGGGGTATGTGACATGACATACACATACACCACCGTGAAATGTGACCATGGCACATGCACAGATATGAACAGTTGCACATCACAGTGGTCATGTACACGTAACACCCAGGATCCTGTCCCCATGAACACGTGCACAGCCTGGGGGTGGCTGCCCACAGGTGACACCCACAGGACAACATGTACACCAACATACACACAATAGGAAATGCAGCCTTACATGCCTTATGATAAAGTTTGGACAGGCTGTCATGATGTAGGTGTGCCCCTCACTCCCTGGGAGCTATCTGTGGCTGGCATATGTCCATCTGAGACAGGCATGCTGACATATGCCAGTCACATGTACAGTGATGCGTTGTACTGCAATGGACCGATCGGTGCCCCCGGCCGGCCCATTGCATTCAATGTGTGCGGGTACGCGTTGTACCCCTGTACGCGTTGTACTGCAATGGACCGATCGGTGCCCCGGCCGGCCCATTGCATTCAATGTGTGCGGGTACGCGTTGTACCCCTGTATGCGTTGTACTGCAATGGACCGATCGGTGCCCCGGCCGCCCATTGCATTCAATGTGTGCGGGTACACGTTGTACCCCTGTACACGTTGTACTGCAATGGACCGATCGGTGCCCCGGCCGGCCCATTGCATTCAATGTGTGCGGGTACGCGTTGTACCCCTGTACGCGTTGTACTGCAATGGACCGATCGGTGCCTCCGGCCGGCCCATTGCATTCAATGTGCGCGGTACGCGTTGTACCCCTGTACGCGTTGTACTGCAATGGACCGATCGGTGCCTCCGGCCGGCCCATTGCATTCAATGTGCGGGTACGCGTTGTACCCTGTACGCGCGTTGTACTGCAATGGACCGATCGGTGCCTCCGGCCGGCCCATTGCATTCAATGTGTGCGGGTACGCGTTGTACCCCTGTACGCGTTGTACTGCAATGGACCGATCGGTGCCTCCGGCCGGCCCATTGTATTCAATGTGTGCGGGTAGGCATTGTACCCCTGTACGCGTTGAACTGCAATGGACCGATCGGTGCCTCCGGCCGGCCCATTGCATTCAATGTGTGCGGGTACGCGTTGTACCCCTGTACGCGTTGTACTGCAATGGACCGAACGGTGCCTCCGGCCAGCCCATTGCATTCAATGTGTGCGGGTACGCGTTGTACCCCTGTACGCGTTGAACTGCAATGGACCGATCGGTGCCTCCGGCCGGCCCATTGCATTCAATGTGTGCGGGTACGCGTTGTACCCCTGTACGCGTTGTACTGCAATGGACCGATCGGTGCCTCCGGCCGGCCCATTGCATTCAATGTGTGCGGGTACGTGTTGTACCCCTGTACGCGTTGTACTGCAATGGACTGATCGGTGCCTCCGGCCGGCCCATTGCATTCAATGTGTGCGGGTACGCGTTGTACCCCTGTACGCGTTGTACCGCAATGGACCGATCGGTGCGCACCCATTGACAATGGACTTGCCTGGCAACGGACGCGTTTCGAATTTCGAACGAGTCGGTTGCTGGAAAATCAGTTGGTCACCCACAACAATGTTGCAAAATCATGTATGTCATGAAGTTGAAGATTTGAAGGATGCTGTGGGCGTGTTTTGGTGCTGCTATTCCATGGATTGGCCAGATTCAGAAGATGCAAACGACTTGGACCTATCACTTTGGACACAAGGGACAGTATCTGCCTCTCCAGCACATATATATTGCTGGCTGTTCCCCTGATAGCTCACTTGCCTGCACTACATGCTCCAGGACGACATCTGCCACTGCACTGCTGCTGTCTCTGCCCCTCTGGACCCTGCAATGGCACGTACTGTGGAGAGAGCCCCAGCCTTCAGCCTTGAAGAGAACCAGGCCCTGCTGGACAGCCTACTTCCACAGTACAGCAAGCTGTATGGGACACCAGGGGAGCAGGTGAGTGTTCTGTGCACTGCCTTTCTGAATGTGCATTTTGTCTGACTAGCAAGGCTGGAAGTCTGCACGCCACTGGCTAGCAGGCTCACTGAGTAGTTGTCATCCCCCATAGTGTGTAGTGACATGCACTGGACAGGTATGGTGCAGTGACAGTGCATTTGAACAAGGTTCTACTTCCCATGCAATGATACCATGTAGTGACGTCTGGCAAACTGTCCATGGGCAGCTTTGCACTGCCTGTGTACATCATGTGCCCCTGTGATTGAGACATGTATATACAACTGTGTCATGCACGGATATGTTGCATGTGTAGTAATGGCCTTTTCACTTTGTCATCCTGACAAGTTAATGCCCATCGGAAGCAGGAGATCTGGAAGGACATCGTCCGGGCCGTCCGGTCCATGGGGGTCTACAAGCACCGGATCCGCAACTGCCAGAAGAGGTGACAGGACCTTCGGGGCTGGACCCGGAGGATTGCACGGGTCCAGCTGAAGCTGTCGCCTCCTCGCAGGAGGGGCGGAACACGGACCCTGACCCCCACATGCTCCAGATCCTGGCGGTGGTGTTTCCAGACCTGGATGGGCAGCTGAAGGCCAGACAGCAGCAAGGAGGGGTGAGTCAAAGACTGCACTGTGAACTCTGTATTACATGCTTTGTGCCCTCCTCTGGCCTGGTTCAACTGCCACAGTGCAGCAGTCATGTTGTCCAGGAGCCATGTCCCTCTATTGTGCACTGCCCACTGCTCATCTGATACCCAGGTGTGGCCCCTTACATTCAGGGAATTGTGTCACTTGGGACTGTGTCCTTGCAGTTTGCTTCACTAAAGGTGGGGACAGCATCTGTTTCCCTAACTCTGTTGTGGGCATCATGGGTGGGTCCATTGTTCACAGAACGCCTGTGTTCGGACATGTGATCTGCGTGTTGCTTTGATATGCGGTCCACTTGCTGAGCTGAGCCACCACATGTGCCTGGGGTATGTGGCACACGCCCATGCAGCGGGTGGGAACAATGTTTGGGCCCCAGGAGCGTGCAGATTACGTGTGTCACACATACATAGCCAGCTATCCACTGTCCAGGGCACATCCCTCATTCATGTGGAGCAGGACAGTCATGCCTACTCCAGGCCATGCAATGCACTCTGTACTCCCACTCCCGTGTATCAGATGACACATTGTGCACAGTGATTTGAGCCCTCAGGTGTCTGCCTCTGTGTCAGTGTGCTGTGGATTAGTTGCCAGGACTGCTGGGGTGTTTCTTGGTAGGGGCTCAGCATGCCCCTGGAGATGTGACCATAGGAGACGATACTTGTGTGTCACATAGGTGTTTGATCAGCTGCCCGTGCAGACTGGGGTATGCGAATGTGAAGTTCAGGCAGCTGTTCCCCATTCACAGCAAATTGTGAGGGGCTCAGGTTCAGAGGGTAGTGTCACAGGTCTCCCATATGTCCAATCGGTATGACCTGGACAGATGAGGGTTAAGATGATGTGTTGTGTGGGGGATGTACATGTGCACTTGTGCAGCTCCAGGACTTGCATTCCCCATGACCTACTATTGTGACACAGTGCATAGTGTTGTTGTCTGGCTGCCAAGTCATACATCACTGAGACAGTGATATATGACTTAGCAGTCATGCCTCTGCCATGGCATGTGTCAACTTATTGGTGGTCCTGCAGGGGAGTGACATGTGCTACATGCACACCATTGTGGCGATGGCTATCAGAACATGGGTGCATCATGGTGTCTGTCGCTGGTATGCATCACATGCATTTCCTATTTGACTCTGGGCATCCCTTTCATCCGGAAACCTGTACTGACTCAGTGGCAAGAGCTGTGATGTGTGCATGTCCACATGCCACACCGTGTCCTCTGCACTGTCCAACTACTGTGTACTTGGTGCATGTGTCCACACTGGGGTGTTGCAATCCAACAGACACCAGACAGATGGGTGCAAGGCCATGTGGGATGTGAGTGCCATGCTTGGCATCAGACTGACAATTGGCTTCTCCTGTTCAGTTAGGGCACTTTTAGCAATGTACAACTAATGATGCCAGGGCTTGCTCTGTAATGTGCTGTGCTCACAGTGGTGTGTGCGTTTGGTGCAGGTGACTGATGTCTGTCTGTTTCCCCATTGTTTGCAGATACATCCACGGCCACGGAAGGGGACAGCTCCACGGACCAGGAGGAGCCAGAGAGCCAGACTGGGTCAGCAGCCGAGGAGTGGTCGGAGGGACCCAGTGGCACGGAGGGCGAGGGGAGCCACACCGAGGAGTCCTCAGCACCATCCACCTCAGCTGAGGACCAGAGCAACTCGGAGGATGACTCCCTTGTGGAGGCGGGTGTCAGCAGCCACCACACCCCAGCTAGTGTTGCTGTCCCCGCCACCACCAGCACCACCACCGCCCTCCCATCGGCTCCCGTTCCCCAGGTCCGTGGAGGCTCCCATGTTCGGGAGCGTGTCTCCTTTGGGCCAGGCACCGCACCCCTGCCCCTGTGTCCCCTGCTGCCCTGAGTGAGGAGTATGTGTACCTCCTTCGCCAGCTCCATGTAGGGCAGACAGCCATGCTGAGTGTCCTCCATGCGCACACCGCACTGTTGACTCAGCTGGTGTCGTTCATGGAGGGCATCTCATCGGGCATGTCTGACCTACAGAGGGGCAATAGGTCCATGGACTCCTCCCTGACGGCAGCAGTGTCCCTCCTCAGACAGTCCCTCACCCCTCCTGCCTCTGCTCCATCCACACTCCCCAGCACCTTACCCGTCCCAAGCACACACACACCGGCACAGGCACACACCAGCACACACACGTCCAGCACACAGACACACACGCCACAAACAAAACGCACACACACGCACAGTCAGGGGACTGAAACCAGACTCACAGGGGATGGGGCCCTGGTACGCACACACGCATCCACGGGCACTGCGCAGTCCTCAGTTGCCTCTCCCTCCAAAGCACCCTCCCTTGCCTCACCTGCAACCCCAAAGACCCAGCGCCTCTTCCTCAGTGACCTCGGCCTCTTCCCCTCCGATCCAGCTGCTCCAGCATCCAGGGTGAAGAGGAAGCCCCCCACACGGAGCAGAGTGCCCCTCGCCCCCGGACACCCTCCCCCAGGCGCAGACAGACTGAGGCCCCCACCCGCAAGTCCCCCGGAGTGGTAAGAGCAAGACCCCGCCGCCGCCCTGCAGCTCAAGCACCAGGTCTCCTTCCTCCATCCCTCAGGCCCCCACTCCACAGGTGCCCCCACCACACCCTGCCCCAGGTTCCCCCACCCACAGATATACCATCCCCAAGAGGCTCCGGCCTTCTCCCCTGCCACTTGCTCTCCCGGCACCACACCCCCACTGCGCTTGTCTGTGCCACTGATGTGGTGAGGGTGTCCTCCCCTCTGTCCAGCCCACCTTGCCTGTTCCCCATTCTCCTCCCCTGGTGGTAGGCACTGCAGTGGAGTCCACTACCACCCTGTCTGACTTGGGCACTGCAGTGGCGGACCTGTCCACTCCATCTGCAGGGTCCACTGCAGTCGTGCCGGCACCCACAACATCTGAGCCATGCCCCCCAGTTGTGCCGGCACACACCATGTCAGACACCTCCACTGCAGTTGTCAGTGGCTCTCCAGCACCCACCACCCCTTCCCTGCTTCCTCCTGGTGAGCCCTGATCCTGTGCCTGCGGTGCCTGGCCTACCCCCGGTTGCCCCTCCTAGTGGATTGTCCCTGGTTTTGTGCAGGCATGTGTAGGGTGGCATCTGCCACTGTCACCCACTTGTGACTTTGTTGATGGACTGGCCATTGGCCTTTGTTTATGTTCTCACCGGACTTCTACTTTTAATGCCACATATGCTGAATAAAGCAACTTTCTGTTCTCTAGTGCTTTTGCTTCTGATGTACATGATGTTGATGATGCTAACCATGCCCTTGCTGCAGTGATGGTGATATTTGGTCTCATGATAATGAAGTGTTACTGTGCAGGAACCCATGTGGTCCAGGGGGAATGTGTCCTATCCTGTGGTGTATCCATGTCATCCATAGCAGCATCTGAGGGTGTCATGTGTTCAGTATTTGGCAATGGGATTTCCTACTTAGATTGGCAATTTCACATCTGTGGCTTCCACCCCTGCACATCTGTTGTGCCCGCCATTGTTCAATTCGTCTACTTCCCTGACCGTGTGGCCATCTCCAGTGGACATGCAGGTTTGGGCATCAATGGGGAAGGACTCATCTGTGTTGTCAGTGCAACATTGCTATACAAGTGTGTTGGATCTGTGCTGATGATTCCGTTGGCACTTCCATGACCAGGCTGATGTGACGGGAGCCCTCATTTGGTGCTAATTGTTGATTGTGTGACCAAGTGCTCAGCTGACATGATGGGGCCCTACTGAGGCAACATATGGCACAGCTTTCCTCACACAGGAGTGGAGTCCCCTCATGGCAGTGTGTACTCCTGTGACATTGCCTGCACCCAAGGTGTGTGTTGTATGTGCATGTCTGTGTGTTCACTTCCGTTTAGCTGTGCATGCTGTGATCCCTAGTGTTGTACCTGTTTGTGATGCTAGCTGAGTTGAGCTATGTTCCCCAAAGTCTTCTCCCTGGGTTCTCTGTGATGTGGGTGCATGGCACATTACTGGTCATCAGGGTGTCACCCATAGGTGTGTTTGCTGTCAGGGCTGAGTTTGTGTGCAGACGCAGATGGGTCACATTCAGGTTTCCCTTGGCACTTGTTGTTTGCCCCTGTCATGTGATTTCCAGTTTGTGTTATCTTTCAGTGATTGTGACACGTTGTGTGTGTGACTGCTGGCACTCCTCAGGGTCCGGGCTGCAATGTTGGTTGTTGTCTATGTGTGTTCTTTGTGGGTGACCTTGGCTTCTTCATTGGTGTGTGACTGTGGCTGGGATCCCATTGGTTGGTGTGGTATTGCCGTCATGTCCATGTACAGCGTAGTGTGCAGTGTGTCAGACATTCAGGAGTCTTGTGGGGTGTCCATGTGTGATGTGTTTCTGCACCTTGGTTCCCACCCACCACCCTGGAATAGTCATGGGTGCATGTGCAATGTCACCAGTGCATGTGTGCTTCACTGCTGCACATTGTTGGAGGTCGAGGGGTGTGGTGTTGAGTGTGTGCAGATGAGAGTTGTTGCCCGGCTAGGCCCCTGCCTCCATGTTGGCCTTGGCTTACTGGCCATGCTGTTTGATTTGTGCTTGTGTAGGTGTGATGGTAGTTAGTTGCTCAGGACACATGACTGTGGTTCACAGTGTGAACCACATTTAGCTTTGTCATCACAGTGGGATTGTAATGCAGCCCAGGGTCACCACATTGTGGGGGCCCTGGGGGTGGTGCTGTGGTGTGTCTGTGTCTTGCTGTGTCAGTTGCTGTCCCTACGTGCCTGTGTGACATGTGTGATTTGTGCTCCCTCTCATCTGACAATGCCTGCTTGCCCACATAGGGGATTTGGATCCATGAGTTACCTTTGTGTGGCACTGTATGCACATCTGTATGATTGGTATTCAGGTCTCCTCATGTGTTGTGTGGTTGCCTGGTGAAACTGGCACCCCCCCCCTCACCTGTTGTGTATGATGTGCAGTGTGGGTCTGCCTGTTTGTGTTTGTGCATCTGCACCACTGCATTGGCATATCTTGGGTGTGCCATTGGCTGTATGTAGTTTGGTGGGTTTCCCCTGCTGTCCCTGGGACTCCTAGGTCATCGGTCAGCACAATGATCATGGTTTGTGTGTCCCATTGCTGCCATGGTATGGTATCTGTTCACCTCACATCTGCAGTCTCCACAGGGTATCTGCATGTGTGTGCCCATTGGTGCAAATATGTGGGTCTGCATTCTGATGGTCACTTCTGTCATTGTGTCATTGATGATTGTTGACGGTGTGAGCCCCCATGGGTGTTGTTTGTCTGCACATGGCCAAAGGTATGTCTTATTTGCACTGCAGGATTTGGCTCCCCCAATTTATGTTGCAATGGGACACATACACTACTTTGCCACTGATGTGTTTGTTGTTCTGTGACCAGGAATCATCCATGCAGTTTGGCAGTTGCACCTCTTTCTTTGTCAACACTTACCTTTTGGTCACTGTGATGATGGGGGTTTGGACCCCATTGCCACATTGTTCAAAGTGTGCTTCAGCTATGGACCCCACACTTACATTTTGGTCACTGTGATGATGGGGGTTTGGAACCCATTGCCACAATGCTCAAAGTGTGCTTCAGCTATGGACCCCACACTTACCTTTTGGTCACTGTGATGATGGGGGTTTGGACCCCATTGCCACAATGTTCAAAGTGTGCTTCAGCTATGGACCCCACACTTACATTTTGGTCACTGTGATGATGGGGGTTTGGACCCCATTGCCACAATGGTCATGGCCTGCTTGCATTGTGGGTGCCACACACATATATGTGTGGCACATGTGCTAGGGGGTCACATTGTATGTTCAAAGTCATGTTCGGTGTTGTAGGCATTTGACACAGTCTACACACGCTTGTCATGGTGTTGGGGGATGTCTTCTTCTTGCATTCCCTAGGTTGTGGTGTGCTGGTTGTGTCATGCATTGTCCATCCTATGAGTGGGGGTGGTAGTAGTGGTAGGCATCCTGCCCCCCTGGGTAAGGGTGGTAGTAGTGGTAGGCATCCTGCCCCCTGGGTAAGGGTGGTAGTAGTGGTAGGCATCCTGCCCACCCTGGGTAAGGGTGGTAGTAGTGGTAGGCATCCTGCCCCCCCTGGGTAAGGGTGGTAGTAGTGGTAGGCATCCTGCCCACCCTGACTAAGGGTGGTGGTAGGCATCCAGCCCCCCCTGGGTGAGGGTGGTAGTAGTGGTAGGCATCCAGCCCCCCCTGGCTAAGGGTGGTAGTAGTGGTAGGCATCCAGCCCCCCCTGGGTGAGGGTGGTAGTAGTGGTAGGCATCCAGCCCCCCCTGGGTAAGGGTGGTGGTAGGCATCCTGCCCCCCCTGGGTAAGGGTGGTAGTAGTGGTAGGCATCCTGCCCACCCTGGGTAAGGGTGGTAGTAGTGTTAGGCATCCTGCCCACCCTGGCTAAGGGTGGTGGTAGGCATCCAGCCCCCCTGGGTGAGGGTGGTAGTAGTGGTAGGCATCCAGCCCCCTGGCTAAGGGTGGTAGTAGTGGTAGGCATCCACCCCCTGGCTAAGGGTGGTAGTAGTGGTAGGCATCCAGCCCTCCCTGGGTGAGGGTGGTAGTAGTGGTAGGCATCCAGCCCCCCCTGGGTAAGGGTGGTGGTAGGCATCCTGCCCCCCCTGGGTAAGGGTGGTAGTAGTGGTAGGCATCCTGCCCCCCTGGGTAAGGGTGGTAGTAGTGGTAGGCATCCTGCCCCCCTGGCTAAGGGTGGTGGTAGGCATCCTGCCCCCTGGGTAAGGGTGGTAGTAGTGGTAGGCATCCAGCCCCCCTGGCTAAGGGTGGTAGTAGTGGTAGGCATCCTGCCCCCTGGGTAAGGGTGGTAGTAGTGGTAGGCATCCTGCCCCCCTGGGTAAGGGTGGTAGTAGTGGTAGGCATCCTGCCCACCCTGGCTAAGGGTGGTGGTAGGCATCCAGCCCCCTGGGTGAGGGTGGTAGTAGTGGTAGGCATCCTGCCCCCTGGGTAGGGGTGGTGGTGCGCATTCAGGCCCCTGTGTGCATATGTGGCATTGGTGATGGGCATCCCGCCCCTATGGTGCTGCTGTTGCTGGTGTAAGTATATTCTGCATCCCTCTGTGTGTGTGTGATGTGTCGTGTACGTGTTGTATGTGTTTTGTGGTTGGTGTCTGGCTTACCTTCTGCGCCGTACGCGTCCGTGCCTGTTCCGGTAGTAAATGTAGAATATTGGTATGATCGGGACGAAGGGATTCATGGTTGGTTCGTGTCGTTCGTCCTTCTCGTTGCTTCGCGTCGTCCTCGTCGCTTTGCGTCGTCCTCGTCGCTGGCGTGTTCATCTCGGAGCCGTGGATCGTGTTGTGGCGTGAATCGGAGCTTATGTGCGCCTCTCCCGGATGCTTTGACGTGCCGTGCGTAGCGACGGGTTCGGCGCGTACGGAAAGCGCATCGTACTTGTTCGGCCGGACGGAGCTGCATTTTCCCTTCCGTGCGACTCGATTCAGCGTTTCCGGATTCGCCTCGGTCGGGGAACAGGACCTAGTTTGGGTGAGTACGGCTCGGCCGGATTCTTTGCTGTTGTGCGCATCGTACTTACTCGTTCGGTGTGCTGTACGGTTCGGTCGGGAAACAGGCTTTCGCATGGCTTTTTTCCCGACCGAATGGTGTTGGGTGCGCCTCCGACCGAGATCGGAATCGGCCCCTTTGTATTTTGGTGTTGTTATGAAATGTAAGTTGTTGGGGAGCGTTTCTTCAGAAGACATTTTTTATAAATATGTGAGAGATAAAAAATAAATGAAAATGTTCTGTGTATATTTTCTGTACGATTTTGTTCACAGTGCTAAAGTAAATGTGATTATTAGTGAAGGTAATTGTCAGAGTGTGTTTGTGTGCTGAATATACGCAGGCTTTTAAGTGGTCCGGGTTTTGTCGGTACTGAGCTCCGCCATCCGTTTAAGACACTTGCCAAATTTTTCATTCCACTTAAAGCTGTTAATATACGTATAGTAAAGGAAAGATACATAAAAAGTTTGGAAATTTCACCTTTATTTACTCTGGGCAGCTCCCACCACCATTTTGTGCCCCCAGCGGTACTGTTTATAAAAATAATCTAATACAGCTCTTTGTATTATAAAAATAGCACTTCTAAGTTTATTGCCATATTGGTAGGGTTTGTACTAAATAGAGAATGGTGCAATCAGTTTCATTGGTATAAAACTGCACTGTGTTATGTTGGAAATATTACATATGGATAGGTTGTGATGTTATATTTTATACTGTGAGGTACATTTGAATATAAGTGAAGACAGGTGTTATACTGGGAACCCGTTGAAAATGTGCACAGATTACATGGAGAGTAAATGGACAAAGTAAACGTACATGTTGCTTTCTGTATGTATGCATGGTTAGAATCTTTTGATGATGCTTTAAGATATAATCTAAATAGTGTTTGTGGTTTACAATTGGGTATACTGCACCGTGTTAGTAGTTAGTGACTAGATGCGGGTAAAGGGATTATTTATTGCTCGTTCTTACGAAATAAAGGTGGAGAGCGGCGTTTCTTTACAAGAGATATTTCATAAATGTGTGAGAGATAAAAAAGAAAAAAAAATGTTTTAGTAAATTTTCTGTACGATTTTTTAATACTAGTAAAGTAACTGTTATTATAAGTGATGAAAATTGTTAGGTTGTGTCTCTGTGCTGAATATACGCAGGCCTTTATGTGGGCCGGATTTTACCGGTGCTGAACACTGCTACCTCTTTTAGACACCCGCCATTTTTTTTATCCCATTGAAAGCCCTGAATATACATATATTAAAGGAATGGTATAATTAAAGTTTGGGAATTACACCTCCGTTTACTCTCCTCATCTCATATTCTTTATTTTGTGCACCCAACAGTAGTGTTTATAAAAATCAAGTAATAGGGCTTTATCTAGTATAAAAATAGCACTTATACTTTTATTGGCATGTTCGTGGGATCTGTAGTGTATAGAGAAGGTGGTTATCAGTTTCAATGGTACAAAACGGACGTGACATATGTTTGAAAGATTACATGGTTTTAGGAATAAGCTCTCGCTCTGCGAGTCCTCGGGCCCGCAGTTGAATCTCTGCAAGCCAACACTGGAAATATACCGCAGTTGTCCCTGTATGAGATACCCCCTTCATGCTCCCTCTCTTCACATCATTGTCCCGCACCTATGAGTTGCAAGCCGACGGCTCGCACCTTTCCCTATAGCAGTTGGCCCGCAGCTGTTCCTGTGCGAGGCGGCCCGCAGCTCTTCCTCTTCGAGCCAGCTAGTTGGCTCGGAACTCTTCCTCTACGAGCCAGCCCGCCGGCCCGCAGCTCTCCCTCTGCAAACCATTGTTCGGCTCGCACCTCTTCCTCTGGGAGCCAAGCCGCAGTTGTACCTCTGCAAGTCAACACTGGAAATATACCGCAGCTCTCTCTCTCTGCAAGATACCCCTTCACAATCCGTTTCTCCACATCACCGTCCCGCAGCTATCCCTTTGCAAGCCGACGGCCCGCACCTCTCCCTATACCAGTTCGCCCACAGCTGTTCCTCTGCGAGCCGGCTCGCAGCTCTTCCTCTGTGAGCCGACGGGCCGCAGCTTTCCCTGTACGAGTCAGCCAGTCAGCTTGCAGCTCTTTCTCTACGAGCCAGCCCGCCGGCCCGCAGCTCTCTTTCTGTGAACCATCGGTGGGCTCGTAGCTTTTCCTCTACGAGCCAGCCCGCCGGCTCGCAACTCTCCCTCTGCGAACCACCAGTCGGCTCGTAGTTCTTCGTCTGTGAGCCGTCGAGCTCGCAGTTGTAGCTCTGCAAGCCAACACTGGAAATATACTGCAGGTCTCTCTCTACGAGATACCCCCTTCACGCTTCCTCTCCCCACATCACCGTCCCGCACCTATGATTTGCAAGCCGACGGCCCGCACCTTTCCCTATAGCAGTTGGCCCGCAGCTGTTCCTGTGCGAGGCGGCCCGCAGCTCTTCCTCTTCGAGCCAGCTAGTTGGCTTGGAACTCTTCCTCTACGAGCCAGCCCGCCGGCCTGCAGCTCTCCCTCTGCAAACCATTGTTCGGCTCGCAGCTCTTCTTCTGGGAGCCAAGCCGCAGTTGTACCTCTGCAAGTCAACACTGGAAATATACCGCAGCTCTCTCTCTCTGCGAGATACCCCCTTCACGATCTGTTTCTCCACATCACCATCCCGCAGCTATCCCTTTGCGAGCCGACGGCCCGCACCTCTCCCTATACCAGTTCGCCCGCAGCTGTTCCTCTGTGAGCCGGCTCGCAGCTCTTCCTCTGTGAGCCGACGGGCTGCAGCTCTCCCTGTACGAGTCAGCCAGTCAGCTTGCAGCTCTTTCTCTACGAGCCAGCCCGCCGGCCCGCAGCTCTCTTTCTGTGAACCATCGGTGGGCTCATAGCTTTTCCTCTATGAGCCAGCCCGCCGGCTCGCAACTCTCCCTCTGCGAACCACCAGTCGGCTCGTAGTTCTTCGTCTGTGAGCCGTCGAGCTCACAGTTGTAGCTCTGCAAGCCAACACTGGAAATATACTGCAGGTCTCTCTCTACGAGATACCCCCTTCACGCTTCCTCTCCCCACATCACCGTCCCGCACCTATGATTTGCAAGCCGACGGCCCGCACCTTTCCCTATAGCAGTCGGCCCGCAGCTGTTCCTGTGCAAGCCAGCCCACAGCTCTCCTTCTGCGAGCCCACGGGCTGCAGCTCTCCCTCTACGAGCCAGTCAGTCGGCTCGCAGGTCTTCCTCTACGAGCTAGTCCACCATCTCGCAGCTCTCCCTGTGCAAACCATTGTTTGGCTCGCAGCTCTTCATCTGCGAGCCAGTCGGGCCCGCAGTTGTACCTTTGCAAGCCAACACTGGAAATATAACGCAGTTCTCTCTGCAAGATATCCCCTTGATGCTCCCTCTTCCAACATTACCGGTCGTAGCTATCTTTTTGCAAGGCGGCGGCCCGTACTTTTCACTATAGTATTCGACCCGCAGCTGTTCCTCTGCTAGCCGGCCCGCAGCTCTCCCTCTGTGTGCCATGTAGTATAGCAATCCTGCTGTCAGTGTCATGCACTTCTCCAATCATCCATCCAGCACTATCTACTTACCCTATCACTCTGCCAATACCTAAGTACTTATAAATTCACCATGCACTCTGTTTACAGCACTGTAATCATTCTAGTTAGTAGTTATGTACTTATGGAATGGCCTAGCCACTAAGACAAGTACAGCTATAATATTCTGTGCAGTATCTATGCACACCTCTAACCATGTACATACTATTGGTACACTCCTATAAATACCCAGTTAGTAGCCATGCAGTCTAGGAATCATGTTGTCAGTCCCATGCAGTTTTCTAATCACCCATCCAGCACTATCTACTTATCCTATCAGTCTAGCAATACCTAAGCACTTATAAATTCACCATCCACTCTGTTTGCAGCACTGTAATTATTCTAGTTAGTAGTTATGTACTTTTGGAATTGGCTAGCTAGTAAGACAAGTAGAGTTACAATATTCTGTGCACTATCTATGCACTCCTCTAACCAGCTACATACTATTGGTACACTGCTATAGATACCCAGTTAATACCTATGCAGTCTAGGATTCCTGCTGTCAGTCCCATGCACTTTTCTAATCACCCATCCAGCATTATCTACTTATCCTATCACTCCACTAAAACCTAAGTACTTATAATTTCAACATACACTCAGTTTACAGCACTGTGATCATTCCAGTTAGTAGTCATGTAGTTATGGAATGGCCTAGCCACTAACACTACTATAGATACAATATTCTGTGCACTATGCATGCAGACCTCTAACCAGGTACATACTATTGATACAGTCTTCTAAATACCCAGTTAGTACCTATGAAGTGTAGGAATCCTCCTGTCAGTCCCATGCACTTCTCCAATCACCCATCCAGCACTATCTACTTATCCTATCACTCCGCCAATACCTAAGCACTTAAAAATGCACTCAGGCAGTCTCCTTGTAGTATTGTAATCTTTTAGTCACTACCCATGTTTTCATGGAATGATACAGGTTGTAACCATGCAGTTCCACAATTAGATGTGTACTACTAATGCTGTGCTCTAGTATCTTTCACACTACTCATACACTTCTACAATTATGCAGGTAGCACTGTTCCATTGCTTAAATCATTGATGTAGTTTTTTTGTATGTATTTTTATAGTTATACATGTGAATATTTATATATAATTATTTTAATTACATTAAATTGTTTTCAAAACTTTTCTTATTTTACAGATAGTTTGCATAATTATTAAGAAAGAGTTACAATGACAAGAAAAGAGCAAAGAAAAAGACAACAAAGAAAGGAGGTTTATTTTTTTAAAAAGGAAAAGAGGAATTAGATCAACTACAACATGGATCTTTAAAGAAAAAGTGTTCTGGTAAGAGAACTAAAGATTTTTTTAAAAACTTGTAAAAACAGTTTCCAATTTTAAAAATAAAGAACAGACAGATACAACAAGAACAGTGAAACAAAAGGAAAAGAAAAATTTACAAAACAGTGGAAATTTGGATTATCGGAAAAAGAATTATGTTGGAAGCAGGAAGAAACAATTTTCAGAAATTCGAAAAAGAATCTATAAAAGTAGAGTACTCCAAAATTTACTAAAAAAATGTAAAATATATAAAAGGAGATCAGCATTTTACAGACAAAAAAGGAGATTCTAAGTGTAATTGAAAAAGCCTTTGAATTGAAAAGAAAATTGTTTATCATAATTATAAAAAGATTAAAGACTTTAAATACAATAATGCAGCGTATGAAGGACAAATGTAAAAGAAAAGAATTGTAAATAGAACTAATTTTTGTAAAGTATTTTCCGGGGAATGGAAGCATACTTCTAGTACGGAACCTTTTTTAATGAAGAAAGTTATTTTCAAGAAAATAGATTACTGCATGCAGTTGATACCTGTGGTCGTTGTTATGAAGTGAAAAATGGCTCTCCAATTGAAAAAGAAAAGATGGTTCCTAGAAATGTGGAAGAAGTAATAGCTGAGGAAGCTCAAGGGACACGTACCCAGGCTCCAGTGTTTACATGGGATTGTAGTAGTATTTGTAGTATACGTCAACAATCTAGTGATATTTTATTAAATTTCTTAAGAGAATATGGAAGAAAAACTGTGAAACAGAAGATTAAGATATTACAAGGACTGGATCCTTGCAAAGTGAGAAAAATACAGGGTTGCAAGGTCATTCTCTGGCTTGTCTTTCTAGGAAAGTGTGTCAAAGTCATTTTCATCATTTAAGAATGTTAGCAGTACATCATTCCGAAATGCGGAAGTTAGTTAGAAGATTATACTACGTGAAAAGTCCTGCATTATGTCTAAATGAAATTAATACAGCTCTTTTGCATGGTTCAGAGTTGGATGTAAATAAAATTTGTGATGATATAGAGTTACGTTTCTTTGCTAGTCAAGAGGAGTGTAGAGAAACTGAGAGTTTGATAAGTGTAGGTGTTGAAGAAGAGATGGAAGATAGTACTGATGTGAAGTTTGAAAAAGAAATAACAAAGTTTAAAGTAGTTTCTGGTGAAAATCCAAACTATGTTTGTATTTGTTGTCGACGTACTTATTATAAAATTCAAACTAGGAATGTAGATGTGTTTTTAAAAAGTGAAAAGGAAAACAATGATAAATGGAAAGAATTTGCTGCTTATCTGTTTGTGGAAGGTCGTTTTGAGTTAGGTACTGTACAATGTATTTGTAAATATTGTTATAATAAATTAGAAGAAAACAAAATGCCAGCTAGAGCTGTCCATAATGACTTAGAATTAGTAGCTATACCTCCTGAACTTAAAGATTTAAATACATATGAGGCCATCCTTATACAATCTGTGCACCCTTTTCAGGCTATAATTCGTATGGAGCCTAAAACAGGTAAGCTGCCTCCAACAGATCTACAAAGAGGTTTAAAAGGAAGAGTTGTGTATTTACCTTTAGATTTTAAGAAAAACGTTGAAACTGTTGGTGTAGAAAGAGAGGATACTGAACCTGTAGTCATTCTTGTTAATGGTGTACCCACAAAGAGTCGGAAAATATGGCAAGAGTTAGTAGATGTTACGAAAGTCCAAAAGGCTACATTATATCTGGTGCAAAACAATATTTACTATAAAAATGTATATGTAGAGGAAGAAGAAATGAGTTTAGAAGATGAAAGACACATTTCAAGTGGACAAATAGAAAAAGTGGAGAATTCAAGAAAAGAAGAAATTTATGAACATTATACTATACACCCTCTACATTCAAAAGAACTGATAGGAGATACTATTGAATTGTTCCAGATGAAAAAAGCAAAAGGAAGTCCCATGAGTGTGTGGGAAAAAGTTTGGAAGCTCGTTGTTTTCCACAGCTGTTCCCTACTGGAAAAGGTGGATGATATGATGAACGACCAGTTCAGATTCCAGCTTCAGAATATCGTACTTTACGACTGTACTCAGAAGAACCAAGATTTCGTCAGTGTATTCCATATTTATTTCATCTTTTATTTGAGAGTGATCTGTCTGCACTTTCATATGCAGTCATCCATATATTGAAAACTGGAACACATCTTTCACATCTTTCTGCAAAGGAATTTATGGGCAAAGTTCAAAAAAGAGACGAACATTTAGAATCACAGTTAATTAATTTGATGGCATGTCAACGTGGCACTAATGACTATTGGTATCGACGTCATGGGGAATTAAAATGTATGTTAAGAAATTTAGGAACCCCTACATGGTTTGTTACACTTAAGGGGCCGATTCCGATCTCGGCCGGTAGGGCTCCGAATCGGATTCGGCATAACCGGATCCGATTCGGAGCCTTATTTCCCGACCGATTCGTACGCGCGTCGGACGAGCGAGTATGATGCGAAATCGCCGACCGACTCGTTCGGGCGTCCCAACCACTCTGACCGACTCGTTCCCGGGTCGAACCGCACCGACCGACTCGCTCGGACACGACTCGCACGGCGCAATGGAGATGTTCCCCGGCCGGGTAAGTACGATGCGCGCCGCGAGCAGTCCGACCAACACGCGCTGCCCGGCTCGAAAGAGCAGTCGGAGCCGTACTTTGGGGGTCCGTGTCAGACCCCCCTGTACGCGTAGCCGCGCGAGTCGCACACAGGGGGGACCCATGGGTCCCCCCTACCTGTGCATGTACGGCGCGAGTCGCTTCGCCACGTACATGCTGTAGGGGGCGCCCTTGTTCGCCTCGCACCCATTGAGGCAATGGGAGCCCGCGTACGCATTGTACGACCGGCTCCCATTGACTTCAATGGGAGTCCGACCGACTCGAGTCCGATAGCATACGGACGGATCGTACTCGTTCAAGTCGGGCTGCACGGGTCTGATTCGGTCGGAAATCTCTCCGGGTCCGGCTCGGTCGGAGAGATTTCCGGCCCGAATCGGAATCGGCCCATTAGTTGTGCTGAGTACGCATGGGATGATTTACTGGATTTTCTACGAGAAGCAAATTCAAATATAGAAAATATTGAATTGAAGACACCTGGAGAACTGTGTTCCCTAGATCCTGTAAATGTCTGCAGATATTTTAATCATAGATTTAAAGCTATGATGTCTTTCATCTGTAATAAAAAAAATCCACCTATTGGCGAAGTTAATGATTTTTGGGGAAAAAAGAATACCAAGCTAGAGGTGCTCCTCATATACATATGCTTTTATGGATCAAGGATGCACCCAAATTTGGAACTGATTTGGATGAGACTGTTTTATCTTTTATTGAAGAGTATGTTACCTGTGCGATTCCGAAAACAGGAGGAGAAAATATCTTAAGACAGCAAGTTTTACAGTTTCAGAGTGATCGATGTGGAAAATATTGCCGACGGAAATATAAGTCAAAGGATAAGTTTTACACAAAATGTCGATTTGGCTTTCCACGTCCAGTAATTTCCAAAGGAAGAGTGAACAGTTTTATGTCAGCAGTGAGGCATACTATCACTCGGAAATCACCCAAAAATACTTATAATATAAAAAGAACAGAAGAATCGAAGTACATTAATGATTACAATCCGGTGATTTTGAAGATGTGGAATGCAAATATGGACATACAATATGTTGCAGATAACTCAATTGCTGTTGCTCGCTATGTGACGTCATATATTACCAAGTCTGAGAAGACAGAATTGAAAGAAATGTGGGAGGAAATTTCAAAAGGAGAAGACACTTAGCAAAAAATTGTACAGCTTCAGCTTGAAGATGCTTTCACATCGAGAAATTGGATCCTACGAATGTTCGGATCGATTGACATCTGCAAGTTTATATTCAAAGTCAAGAGGAATCATCTGGATAAGTCTAGGCCTTGCTACAGTACGAAATCGAGTTTTGAAATCTGTACAAGAAATTGAATACTTGGCACTGAATGAACCAGAAAGTACAGATATTCTGAAAACAAATATGTTGGATACGTACTATCCAAATAGAAGTCCATACCTAGAAAACATATGTCTATATGAAATTCTGCAACATTATAGTTTTAAAAAAAATGTTACGGAAAATATAAATGAAGAAAAATACGCTGTAATTGGATCTGAAGGATGTTTGGAAAAGCATGACAAAGGAAATTTGATTAATCACAGGAAATTAAGTTGTGATACTCCAGATAAAACAGAGTTTTTATATTTAGCTCTTCTGCAACTATTCAAACCTTGGCGGACTGAAATGGAATTACTTGGAGATTTTGACTGCTATGAAGATTCTTTCAATGCATGTAAAGATAGCATTGAATGTACAATTTTTCCAAATTATCTCCAAATGTTGAACGAAGAGATTAATCAAGAAAGAACTATTGCAGCTGAAATTGCTAGAGATAGTTCTCAAGATAGTCAGAGTTCTGCTCCACAAAGTCAAGATCCACTAGGAGAAGCCATACTTGAAAATGAAGCAGCAATAGCAATGAGCGAAGTGGAAACGGTGATGCAGCAAGCACAACAAGACAATATTGATTTGGAAAATTTGGAGGAATGTCTCAATACTGAACAGAAAGAAATATATCACCAAGTTACACAACAGATACAACATGGATTACTGCATGAAAAGAATGATTGCCAATGTACATCATTTAGACCTATTCTTATGTACATCAGTGGACAAGCTGGAACAGGGAAAAGTTTCTTGATTAAATGTTTGTCAAGTTATCTACAGAAAACAACGGATTCACATTTGTCTTGTGTTGTAACTGCTCCAACTGGGTTAGCAGCACACAACATTAAAGGGATTACATTACATCGTCTGCTTATGTTACCAGTAGAACATGAAAATAAGTTGGAATACCACAAGCTATCTGGAGAAGCTTGTTTTGAAGTTTCAAGAGTACTGAAGAAAATGAAACTTCTAGTAATTGATGAAGTAAGCATGGTCTCAAACTTAATGCTTGCGTTTGTACATTTGAGGATGCAGCAGATTTTAAAAACAAATTGCGATGTTTTATTTGGAGGAAAACATGTAATTGTATTTGGTGATCTACTACAACTCACACCTGTAAAAGGCCAACCAGTTTTTAAAACCCTTCTTCATGAAGACACTAAAAAATATTTGGGAAGTATTGGAAATGTGAACATTTGGGGTTATTTTGAATATAAGGAACTTATCAAGAACATGCGACAAGCAAATGATGAAGATTATGGAAATATTCTTCAAAATATTAGAATTGGTGTCTTAACAAAGGATGGAAAAGATGCTTTAGAAAGTCGGCTACTAAGAAACTTGTTTCCAAAAGAAAATAGACCTAGGAATCAGTGCGTGCGTACGTAGTAACTGGTATTGGTGTGTCGATTGTTTTTAAAATGGTAGTCTGTATTTTACAGTGGGTGTATCAAAGGTTATATTACGGTGTGAGGAGGTGCATCAGATTTTTCACGTGGATGATGTCATCAGTGATGTCATTTGAGATGTCATCAGTGATGTCACTGACCATGTCATGAATGATGTAATATGTGACGTCATCAGCAGTGCATTGCGGGGGCACGAGTTATAGTTAGCTCAACTAACTATAACGGCGGAATTTCTATGGATTTGTATGAGTGAAATGTCCAACTAACTATAACGTCCCTGAAACCTATGGTTTTTTCAGTGAATTTCCATGGTTTTTTAAATGCTAATTTGTATCTATAACGTCCCTGAAACCTATGATTTTTCAGTGAATATATATATATATATATATATATATATATATATATATATATATATATATATATATATATATATATTCACTGAAAAAACCATAGGTTTTAGGAAAGTTATAGTTAGTTGGACATTGCACTCGTACAAAACCCGTGAAATTCCCCCGTTATAGTTAGTTCAGCTAACTATAACTCGCGCCCCGCAATGCACTGCTGATGACGTCACATATTACATCACTCATGACATGGTCAGTGACATCACTGATGACATCACTGACATCATCCAGTGACTGTGTGTTTCTGTAAAGTTTAAATATGTTTAATATATATAGGGAAAAGCGTATTGAAGAATGAGTGGGTGTATAAGCGTCTGAATGGATGATTTAGTAGGTGCGTGACTGAGTCTATAAGTGAGTGATTAAACGTATCTTACTGGATGCATGGGTGAGTGACTAAACTGTGTGAATGTCTGTATCCGTCTGTCTGTTGTTGTGTAAGCAGCTGCATGGGTTTCTGACTAGCTAAATGAGTGTCTATATGGGTTATGGATTGGTTCTCTGAGTATCTGTATGGGTGCCTCAGTGTTTGTGTGGGTGGGGTGTATGTGACTCTGTGCATAGATGTGTGAGTGGGTGATTCACTGGGTGCATGGTTTCAAGAGTGCGTCTGTGATGGACTGTATGGGTGGGTGAGTGTGTGTATGGGTGTGTTAGTGATTGAATGTATATCTCAGTGGTACATGTGTGAGTAACTACATATGTGAAAGGCAGTATATATGTGTGTTGGAGTATATAAATGGCTATAAGTGAGAGTGTGTGATTGTGAGAGTGGCTATATGGATGAGTGTGTGCTTGCATCAGTGATTGCATAGGAGCGTAAGAATGTGCTAGTATTTTTATGAGTAAGTGAGCTGGTGTGTATAACTGTATAGGTGAGTAAATTGGAGTGTGATTAATTATTTGCATGACTGACTAGGTGTGTGAGTACCTCTATGGATGAGTTGCGTTGTGTGAGTGTTTATATAGGTGTATGAGTGCATATGATAGTCCTGTACTGAGTGACTGTAAGTATGAGTGACTGTACGGGTGAGTGAGTAGATGTGTGTGTGTGTAGACCTAAGAATCAGTGAGTGGGTATGTACTTATTGGTATTGGAGTGTGTATGGTTTTGAGAATGGCAGTCTGTAATTTAGAGTGGGTGTATCAAAAGTTATATTAGGGTGTGAGAAGATGCATTAAATTCTCACATGGATGATGTCATCAGTGATGTCATTTGAGATGTCATCAGTGATGTCACTGACCATGTCATGAGTGATGTAATATGTGACGTCATCAGCAGTGCATTGCGGGGCGCGAGTTATAGTTAGCTGAACTAACTATAACGGGGAATTTCACGGGTTTTGTACGAGTGCAATGTCCAACTAACTATAACTTTCCCTAAAACCTATGGTTTTTTCAGTGAATTTCAAAGGTTTTTAAATGCTAAACCCTAACTATAACAGGCCTGAAACCTATGGTTTTTTCAGTGAATTTCAAAGGTTTTTAAAATGCTAATTCCTAACTATAACAAGCCTGAAACCTATGGTTTTTTCAGTGAATCTCAAAGGTTTTTTAAATGCTAATTCCTAACTATAACATGTTTGAAACCTATGGTTTTTTTCAGTGAATTTCAAAGGTTTTGTAAATGACAATTTTTAAATGTATTAATTGTTATATTTATTTTTTTTGATACTGATTTACTAAATTTTTTTAAATTATTTATTTTTAGATATTTTATTTTTTAAATTACATTGTAATTACGGGGCATATTAGCAAGACCCACGTTAAAATTATCGCCATTTTAAAACGGCGATAATGGGCTTGCTAATATGCGTTATAGAATTCAATAGAAGCCCAGGTTAGATGTGCAGGACATCTAACCTGGGCTTCTATTGGAATTCTCAGAACATATTAGCAAGCCCATTATCGCCGTTTTAGCGGCAGTTTCCTGCCGCTAAAACGGCGATAATTTTAACGTGGGTCTTGCTAATATGCCCCTACATTTTACATTACATTACAAAATATACTTTCTCAGAATGAATTACTTTAGTTTAAATACTTTGCAAATAGGCAATAGACTTTTAAGTACAGTAGTTACAGTTGTTGCAATGGGCAACACAATTTCAAACACAATGCAACATTGAGCTCAATGTGAATTTCTAGCTAAATGCAATTATTTACTTTATGGATTACTTTTTAACCACAGGACTGGATCCTAGATTCAGTCCTGGGACATCTCCTGTAAACAGTTGAGTAAAAGTGTTTTGGTTACAGTAGTGATTTTTAAGGAATATTATTGTATTTTAAAAGTTGACACTTAGAAACTTTTTCACATAGAATCACCAATGTTATCCTATGGGAGGAAATTCACTTAGCAGGTAAGTAGTGTTATCGTTACTTTTTCTTACTCAGTGGTGGATCCTGGATCCAGCACTGGTGCATCTCCTGTAAACAGTTGAAAGAATGCGTTTAAGTCATACAGGCGATTTTTAAGGAATATTTGTAGTTTGTGAAAATCAACACTTTGAAACTTTTCTGCTGAAAACCAGACAATGGATTCCTATGGAAGGAAATATAAGTTACTGGTAAGTACGGTTAAAATTACTTTTCAGGATCAGTACTGGGCTGAAAGATGCAGCACTGAGGTCTCTCCTGATAACAGGTGAGTAAATCGGAATTCGTATTTTGGCTGATTTTAGAGGAATATTTGTATGTTTCAAAAATCGACACTTAGAAACTTTTTCAGCAAAAAGCAGGCAATGATATCCTATGGAAGGAAATTCAAGTTACTGGTAAGTACGGTTAAAATTACTTTTCAGGATCAGTACTGGGCTGAAAGATGCAGCACTGAGGTCTCTCCTGATAACAGGTGAGTAAATCGGAATTCGTATTTCGGCTGATTTTAGAGGAATATTATAAAGTTCCAAAACTCCACACTTAGAAGAATTTCCAAGTGAAACCAGTCAATGTTAGCCTATGGAAGGAAATTCAAGTTACTGGTAAGTACGGTTAAAATTACTTTTCAGGATCAGTACTGGGCTGAAAGATGCAGCACTGAAGTCTCTCCTGATAACAGGTGAGTAAATAGGAATTCGTAGTTCGGCTGATTTTAGAGGAATATTTGCACAATGGTGAAGGGAGGGGCGGGGCCTGAGGTGACATCTGTGCAAACGCGCCCCGTGGTGCGTTTTAAGTTGGGGATTAAGTCCCCTTGAATCATAAGGGTCCCTGGGGTCCAACTAGCCCACCCTGTACCTCCAGTATGCGCCAGGGAGCTGCGTTGCAGAGAGGTATTCAGAGGCCACGCCCCTTTTGCACCTCTCTGCAATGCAGCTCTGTGGCGCTTTCTGGACGTACCTGTTGGGCTAGTTGGCCCCAGGGACCCTCAGGATTGAAGGGGATTTAATTCCCCATCTTAAAACGCGCCACAGGGCCTGTTTGCACACATGTCACCTGAAGCCCCGCCCTCCCTTCACCACTGTGCAAACGAGCCCCGTGGCGCGTTTTAAGTTGGGGGATTAAGTCCCCTTGAATCCTGAGGGTCCCTGGAGTCCAACTAGCCCACCATGTACTTCTAAAAGCGCCACAGAGCTGCGTTGCAGAGAGGTGTAAAAGGGCGTGGCCTCTGTACACCTCTCTGCAACGCAGCCCTGGCGCATACTGGAGGTTCCTGGTGGGCTAGTTGGCCCCAGGGACCCCCAGTATTCAAGGGAATTACTTCCCCTTCTTAAAACGCGCCAGGGCGGCGGCGAGCCTCCGGCACAATGCCATTTTTTTTTTTTCTAATTTTTTTAATGGGAGGGGGCTGTGTGGCCCCCTTCCCTTGGCCACTTTGGCCCCGGGGACCCCATCCCCGGGGCCTGAGCATTTTATTAATTTTTTTAATCAAAAAAAACGGGAAGGGGCCGCGTGGCCCCCTTCCCTGGGCCTGTATTGGCCCGGGGACCCCATCCCCGGGGCATGCCCTCAATCTTTATTTTTAATTTGGAGGGGGCTGCGAGGCCCCCTCCTCAGGCCATTTAAGGTTCCGGGGACCCCATCCCCAGGGCCGGCCTTGCCCTTTAAAAAAAAAAATTTAATTTGGGGAGGGGGCTGCGTGGCCCCCTCCCTGGCCACTTATGGCCCTGGGGACCCCATCCCCCGGGGCCTGGCCTCTGGTTGGGGACTGTGGGGGTCCCCAATCCCCCACAGTCCCGCCGGCTCCCGTGTCATACGGGAGCCGGCATTGCTTTCCACATGGGGAGCAGCTAACATGCTGCTCCCCATGTGGAAAAGCAATTGGGTTTGCATTTTGAAAGAGAGAGCAGGTTTCCTGCTCTCTCTTTCAAAATGCAAACTACAGTGTCCCGGGGGTAGGCACCCCGCGACACTGCAGGAGCTGGCCCTGGGTGGTGGTGGTCCCCAGGGCCATCAAGGGCTCCAAGAGGGGGGTCACGCGGCCCCCCTCCCAACCATTTCACAGCCCTCTTTAGTGCCCCGGGGAGGTGGCGGTCCCCGGGGCATGTGGGGGGGCTGGAGCCCCCCCACACAGGTGAAAATAATTTTTAGAAAAAGAAGCCCCGGGGGGTGGGGTCCCCGGGGCTGCGGGAGGACCAAGAGCCCTCCCGCACCATTATTTTTTTAAAGCCCCGGGGGGGTGGCGGTCCCCGGTGCTTGGGGGGCCTTAGAGTCCCCCCACATTAAATTTAAGCCCCCCCCACCATGCCCCCGGGACTTGGCCCACCCGGGGGCAAATTAACATAGAAGCGCGGGAGACGAGCTTCGATTTTGTTTTTTTCGGCAGGATCCGCGCACCCTGAGCGCATCCTGCCGATTTTTTCTTTTTTTTTTTAAATGCTTTTTCTGCCCAGGGGGTCCTTGTGGGACCCCCTGAGCAGGCCTAGGGGGTCAGGGTGTTTCTACCCTGCCCCCTTTGTGCGTTTGGCGACGTGTTTCTTGTGCTTTTTTTTTTTTTTTTCTCGCCGGGATTCGCGCACCCTAAACGCATCCCGCCGATTTAAAAAAAAAAAAAAATTCTGCCCAGGGGGTCCTTGTGGGACCCCCTGAGCAGACCTAGGGGGTCAGGGTGTTTCTACCCTGCCCCCTTTTGCGCTTTGCGCACTTGTTTCTGTCCCTCGGTTCTACCGAGGGACAAAATGGCTGCCAACACTTCCTGATTTGGAGTGTTGACAGCCACTTGACAGCCAATTAGCATACAGCTCGTGATCGGGAGGGTACGCGGACCCTACTCGGCCATAGATATATATGTGACTTTACTTTTGATTTTCTCAGGAACTACTGAACGGATTTACACCATTTAAGCAAAAGGCACGACACTGAACCAAGGGCTACCTCTTTGCCAAATTTGGTGTAATTCCGTTCAGCAGTTCGGGCTGTAGCTGCGACTAAAGGTTCCTATGGAAAAATGAATGGGAAAACGCGTTTTGGGACCCCCTTTTTCTCGGCCCCGCTGACGTATCACCCGAGACTTTCAGGATAGGAGCGGACCGGAGCGCCCCAACAAGTTGGAAACTTTCACGAAGATTCATCAACCGGCGCCAACGTTATTTCAAATAGAATGTCGCAGATTTCCTATGGATAATAGGTCCTAACTATAACTATCTACTGGCGACCGCCAGTAGATAATATATATATATATATATATATATATATATATATATATATATATATATATATATATATATATATATATATATATATTACCTACTGGCGGTCGCCAGTAGGTAGTTATAGTTAGGACCTAGTTTCCATAGGAAAAGCGTTTTTGATTTGACAATATCTTTGGCGTCGTTTGACGAACCTTCGCAAAATTTTCAAAACTAATGTGACGCGGACCGGTCAGCTCCTGTCTTGAAAGTTTCGGGGTGATTCGTCGAGCGAGGGCCGAGAAAAAGGGGGTCCCAAAACGCGTTTTCCCATGTTAATTTCCATAGGAATTTTGAAACAGGTTACAGCCCGAACTGCTGAACGGAATTACACCAAATTTGGCAAAAAGGTAGGTCTTGGTCTAGAAAGCGTGCTTTTTTTTAAATGGTGTAAATCCGTTCAGTAGTTTCTAAGAAATTCAAAAATAAAAAAATATTGATATCTGGGCGGAGCCTAACCACACATCTCATCGTGAGATCTGATTGGCTGTCAGCACTCCAAATCAGGAAGTGCTGGCAGCCATCTTGTGACTCAGTAACCGAGTCACAAGAAAACAGTAAAAAAAAAGGTGAAAAACAAGAAAAGGGGGCAGGGTAGAAACACCCTGACCCCCTAGGCCTGCTCAGGGGGTCCCACAAGGACCCCCAGGCCCCAAAAAAGAATTTTTTTAAAAATAAAATCGGCCGGCCGAGAACATTTTTAAAAAATGAAGCGTGGGCTCCCGTGCTTCAATTCCTTAAGCCCCTGGGTGGGCCAGGTCCCAGGGGCAATATTCATAATGTATGCGGGGGCCCGTGGGCTATATATTTAATGGGGTGGCCTCGCGGGCCCCCCAATGCCCTGGGACCACCACCTCCCCTGGCTTCTTTGAATAATGAGGCAGGGCCTCGTAGGCCGCCCCAAGCCCCGGGGACCACCACTCCCCGGGGCTTTACAAATGATGGGAGGGGGGTCGCATGGCCCCCCTCCAGGAGCCCTCGATGGCCCTGGGGACCACCACCCCCCAGGGCCGGCTCCTGCAATGTCCCAGGGTGCCCACCCCGGGACATTGCTGTTTGCTATGACAGGGGCGGAAGCACGGCTCCCGCCCTGTCATAGCAAACTCTGCTTTGGTTTTTGGACGGGAGAGCAGGAAACCTGCTCTCGCGTCCAAAAACCAAAGCAGATTGCTTTTGCACAAGGGTAGCTGCATGTCAGCAGCTCCCCATGTGCAAAAGCAATACCGGATTCCCGCAGGAGGTGGGGAGCTGGCGGGACCGTGGGGGCATTGGGGCTTTCGCCACGGTCCCCAACTTGAGGGCCAGCCCCAGAAGTGGCCCGGGAGGTGGTCCGCGTGGCCCCATCCCTTTTAATTATTATTATTATTTTTTTTTTTTAAAGGAAGGCCGGGCCCGGGGGATGGGGTCCCCAGGGCCATAATTGGCCTAAGGAGGGGGCCTTGCGGCCCCCCTCCTAAAAAAAAAAAACACAGGCTGGCCAGGCCCTGGGGGATGGGGACCCCGGGGTCAATAGTGGCCCAGGGAAGGGAGGCCACGCGGCCCCATTTCCGTTTTTATTTTTTTTAAATGCTCAGGCCCTGGGGATGGGGTTCCCAGGGCCCAAAAAATGGTAAAAGAAGGGGGGCCACACAGCCCCCCTTCTACAAATATTTAAAACAAAGAAAAGCCGGCATCTCGCCGGAGGCCCCGCCCCCTCCCTGCACCACTCTGCAAACGTGCCCCCTGGTGCATTCTAAGGGGGTGATTAGGATGGCGGGCGGATTGCCATCGCTGGCCAGGCGGTGGTGATCCGCCCGCCATCGCCACCCGATTTA
Source organism: Calotriton arnoldi (assembly GCA_963921515.1). Classification (NCBI taxonomy): domain Eukaryota; kingdom Metazoa; phylum Chordata; class Amphibia; order Caudata; family Salamandridae; genus Calotriton; species Calotriton arnoldi. The sequence goes on from CAWUFW010016090.1 coordinate 275,376, forward strand.
CCCCCCACCATAATATAATGGCGGGGGTATCGCGGTAGACGCAAAGTGCCTCCGCCGCTTTTCCGCTGGTCGGCAATCATTCCGATTGCCGGCCGGGCGGAACTGGGACACAATATGGTGGCGGTGCCTAGCAGGCACCGCCATCCATATTATGATGCAGGGATTAAAAGGTCTTTCCATGGCGGCGATGCCGCCATGGAAAGGCTGGCGGGGATGTGCTTTGGGGGCCCGTTGCGGGCCCCCAGGAGGGGTGGGGGGTGCACTTGGGGGGTACCCATGGTACCCCCTCCATTTCCATGCACAAGGTGGCAGGCACTGCGCGTTGCCTGCCACGTTGTGCATGGAAATGGACAACATGCCAATTTTGCATTGCGGCGGGTGCTGCTGTAAGCAGCACCCGCCGCAATGTCAAATATGCGAATGCGACCGCCAGGGTGGCGGTCGCATCCTAATAAGCGGTGCGGGACCGCTGCACGTGTGGCGGCCGGTCCCAACACCGCGAGGATGGCGGGCGGACTCAGGTCTGCCCGCCATCCTAATAGGCCCCTAAGTTGGGGAATTAAGTCCCCTTGAATACTGAGGGTCCCTGGGGGCCAACTAACCCACCAGGTACCTCCAGTAAGCGCCACACAGCTGGATTGCAGAGAGGTGGTCCGAGGCCACGCCCCCTTTTTACACCACTCTGCTCCCAAAAAAAAGCCTTGTTTCTAGCTCAAACGGCTCAAACGTTTCCAAAAATGCAGCGACAAGTGTTACAGAGTGGTGGAAGGCCCTTTGCAAACCTACAATGGTCCCCTGTTACTTATTGCTAAATGTGGGTGTTAAGTTGATACTAATGGTGTGCAAGCCACTCTTGCTTCCTTCTCAGCCTCTCTTGCCTCTTTCTGTATTTCTGTTGCTTCTTTCTGCACATTTCTTTCTTTTTCTACACTTCTCTTGCCTCTTTTTGAAAAATCTCTTCTACTTTCTGCACCTCTCTTCCCTCTTTCTGCACGTCTGTTGCCTCTTTCTGCACCTCGATTGCTTCTTTCTGTACCCCTTGTGCCCCTTTCTGCACCCTTCTTCCCTCTTTCTGCACCTCTCTTGCCTTATTCTGTACCCCCTCTTATGTCTTTCTTCACCCTTTTTGCCTCTTTCTGCACCTCTGTTACTTCTTTCTGCACTTCTCTTCCTTCTTTCTGCACCTCTCTTGCTTCTTTCTGCACCTCACTTGCCTCTTTCAGCACCTCTGTTACTTCTTTCTGCACTTCTCTTGCCTCTTTCTGCACTTTTCTTCCTTCTTTCTGCACCCCTCTTGCCTCTTCTGTACCTCTCTTGCCTCTTTGTGCACCTCTCCTACCACTTTCTGCACCCCTCTTGCCTCTTTTTGCACCTCTGTTGGTTCTTTCTGCACTGCTCTTGCTTCTTTCTGCACCTCACTTGCTTCTTTCTGCACTTCTCTTGCTTCTTTCTAAACCTCTGTTGCTTCTTTCAGCAATTCTCTTGCCTCTTTCTGCACTTCTCTTGCTTGTTTCTGCACCTCTCTTGCGTCTTTCTGCACCTCTGTTGCCTCTTTCTGCACTTCACTTGCTTCTTTCTGTACCTCTCTTGCCTCTTTCGGCACCTCTGTTGGTTCTTTCTGCACTGCTCTTGCTTCTTTCTGCACCTCACTTGCCTCTTTCTGCACTTCTCTTCCTTCTTTCTAAACCTCTGTTGCTTCTTTCAGCAATTCTCTTGCCTCTTTCTGCACTTCTCTTGCTTGTTTCTGCACCTCTCTTTCGTCTTTCTGCACCTCTGTTGCCTCTTTCTGCACTTCACTTGCTTCTTTCTGTACCTCTCTTGCCTCTTTTGGCACCTCTGTTGGTTCTTTCTGCACTGCTCTTGCTTCTTTCTGCACCTCACTTGCCTCTTTCTGCACTTCTCTTGCTTCTTTCTAAACCTCTGTTGCTTCTTTCAGCAATTCTCCAGCCTCTTTCTCCACTTCTCTTGCTTGTTTCTGCACCTCTCTTGCGTCTTTCTGCACCTCTGTTGCCTCTTTCTGCACTTCACTTGCTTCTTTCTGCACCTCTCTTGCCTCTTTCGGCACCTCTGTTGGTTCTTTCTGCACTGCTCTTGCTTCTTTCTGCACCTCACTTGCCTCTTTCTGCACTTCTCTTGCTTCTTTCTATACCTCTGTTGCTTCTTTCAGCAATTCTCTTGCCTCTTTCTGTACTTCTCTTGCTTATTTCTGTACCTCTCTTGCATCTTTCTGCACCTCTGTTGCCTCTTTCTGCACTTCATTTGCTTCTTTCTGCACCTCTCTTGCCTCTTTCGGCACCTCTGTAGCTTCTTTCTGCACCTCACTTGTCTCTTTCTGCACTTCTATTGCTTCTTTCTACACCTCTGTTGCTTCTTGCAGCAATTCTCTTGCCTCTTTCTGCACTTCTCTTCCTTCTTTTTGCACCACTCCTGCCTCTTTCCGTACCTCTCTTGCCTCTTTGTGCACCCCTCCTACCTCTTTCTGCACCCCTCTTGCCTCTTTTTGCACCTCTGTTGGTTCTTTCTGCACTGCTCTTGCTTCTTTCTACACCTCTGTTTCTTCTTTCAGCAATACTCTTGCCTCTTTCTGCACTTCTCTTCCTTCTTTTTGCACCCCTCCTGCCTCTTTCTGTACCTCTCTTGCCTCTTTGTGCACCTCTCCTTCCTCTTTCTGCACCCCTCTTGCCTCTTTTTGCACCTCTGTTGGTTCTTTCTGCACTGCTCTTGCGTCTTTCTGCACCTCGGTTGCCTCTTTCTGCACTTCACTTGCTTCTTTCTGCACCTCTCTTGCCTCTTTCGGCACCTCTGTTAATTCTTTCTGCACCACTCCTGCCTCTTTCTGCACCCCTCTCCACTATTTGTGCAAGTCTCTTGCCTCTTTCTACACCTCTCTTCCCTCTTTCTGCACCACTCTTGCCTCTTTCTGTACCTCTGTTGCTTCTTTCTGCTTTTCTCTTGCCTCTTTCTGCACCCTTCGTGCCTCTTTCAGCACCTCTGTTTTTTGTTTCTGCACTTCTCTTCCTTCTTTCTGCACCCCTCGTGCCTTTTTCAGCACCTCTGTTGCTTCTTTCTGCACTATTCTTCCTTCTTTCTGCACCCCTCGTGCCTCCTTCTGCACCTCTGTTGCCTCTTTCAGCACCTCTGTTGGTTCTTTCTGCACTGCTCTTGCTTCTTTATGCATCTCACTTGCCTCTTTCTGCACTTCTCTTGCTTCTTTCTAAACCTCTGTTGTTTCTTTCAGCAATTCTCTTGCCTCCTTCTGCAATTCTCTTGCTTGTTTCTGCACCTCTCCTGCGTCTTTCTGCACCTCTGTTGCCTCTTTCTGCACTTCACTTGCTTCTTTCTGCACCTCTCTTGCCTCTTTCGGCACCTCTGTTAATTCTTTCTGCACCCCTCCCTGCCTCTTTCTGCACCCCTCTTCCCTATTTGTGCAACTCTCTTGCCTCTTTCTACACCTCTCTTCCCTCTTTCTGCACCACTCTTGCCTCTTTCTGCACCTCTGTTGCTTCTTTCTACACCTCTGTTGCTTCTTTCAGCAATTCTCTTGCCTCTTTCTGCACTTTTCTTCCTTCTTTCTGCACCCCTCCTGCCTCTTTCTGTACCTCTTTTGCCTCTTTGTGCACCTCTCCTACCTCTTTCCGCACCCCTCTTGCCTCATTTTGCACCTCTGTTGGTTCTTTCTGCACTGCTCTTGCTTCTTTCTGCACCTCACTTGCCTCTTTCTGCACTTCTCTTGCTTCTTTCTAAACCTCTGTTGCTTCTTTCAGCAATTCTCTTGCCTCTTTCTGCACTTCTCTTGCTTGTTTCTGCACCTCTCTTGTGTCTTTCTGCACCTCTGTTGCCTCTTTCTGCACTTCACTTGCTTCTTTCTGCACCTCTCTTGCCTCTTTCTGCACCTCTGTTGGTTCTTTCTGCACTGCTCTTGCTTTTTATGCACCTCACTTGCCTCTTTCTGCACTTCTCTTGCTTCTTTCTAAACCTCTGTTGCTTCTTTCAGCACTTCTCTAGCCTCTTTCTGCACTTCTCTTGCTTGTTTCTGCACTTCTCCAGGGTCTTTCTGCACCTCTCTTGCCTCTTTCTGCACTTCATTTGCTTCTTTCTGCACCTCTCTTGCCTCTTTCGGCACCTCTGTTGCTTCTTTCTGCATCTCACTTGTCTCTTTCTGCACTTCTCTTGCTTCTTTCTACACCGATGTTGCTTCTTTCAGCAATTCTCTTGCCTCTTTCTGCACTTCTCTTCCTTCTTTTTGCACCCCTCCTGCCTCTTTCTGTACCTCTCTTGCCTCTTTGTGCACCTCTCCTACCTCTTTCTGCACCCCTCTTGCCTCTTTTTGCACCTCTGTTGGTTCTTTCTGCACTGCTCTTGCTTCTTTCTGCACCTCACTTGCCTCTTTCTGCACTTCTCTTGCTTCTTTCTAAACCTATGTTGCTTCTTTCAGCAATTCTCTTAACTCTTTCTGCACTTCTCTTGCTTGTTTCTGCACCTCTCTTGCTTCATTCTGCACCTCTGTTGCCTCTTTCTGCACTTTACTTGCTTCTTTCTGCATCCCTCTTCACTATTTGTGCAACTCTATTGCCTCTTTCTACACCTCTCTTCCCTCTTTCTGCACCACTCTTGCCTCTTTCTGTACCTCTGTTGCTTCTTTCTGCACTTCTCTTGCATCTTTCCGCATGCTTCGTGCCTCTTTCAGCACCTCTGTTGCTTCTTTCTGCACTTCTCTTCCTTCTTTCTGCACCCCTCGTGCCTCTTTCAGCACCTCTGTTGCTTCTTTCTGCACTCCTCTTCCTTCTTTCTGCACCCCTTGTGCCTCCTTCTGAACCTCTGTCGCCTCTTTCAGCACCTCTGTTGGTTCTTTCTGCACTGCTCTTGCTTCTTTCTGCACCTCACTTGCCTCTTTCTGCACTTCTCTTGCTTCTTTCTAAACCTCTGTTGCTTCTTTCAGCAATTCTCTTGCCTCCTTCTGCACTTCTCTTGCTTGTTTCTGCACCTCTCTTGTGTCTTTCTGCACCTCTGTTGCCTCTTTCTGCACTTCACTTGCTTCATTCTGCACCTCTTTTGCCTCTTTCGGCACCTCCGTTAATTCTTTCTGCCCCCCTCCTGCCTCTTTCTGCACCCCTCTTCCCTATTTGTGCAACTCTCTTGCCTCTTTCTATACCTCTCTTCCCTCTTTCTGCACCACACTTGCCTCTTTCTTTACCTCTGTTGCTTCTTTCTGCACTTCTCTTGCCTCTTTCTGCACCCTTCGTGCCTCTTTCACCACCTCTGTTGCTTCTTTCTGCACTTCTCTTCCTTCTTTCTGCACCCCTCATGCCTCCTTCAGCACCTCTGTTTCTTCTTTCTGCACTCCTCTTCCATCTTTCTGCACCCCTCGTGCCTCCTTCTGCACCTCTGTTGCCTCTTTCAGCACCTCTGTTGGTTCTTTCTGCACTGCTCTTGCTTCTTTCTGCACCTCACTTGCCTCTTTCTGCACTTCTCTTTCTTCTTTCTAAACCTCTGTTGCTTCTTTGGGCACTTCTCTTGCCTCCTTCTGCACTTCTCTTGCTTGTTTCTGCACCTCTCTTGCGTCTTTCTTCACCTCTGTTGCCTCTTTCTGCTCTTCACTTGCTTCTTTCTGCACCTCTCTTGCCTCTTTCGGCACCTCCATTAATTCTTTCTGCACCCCTCCTGCCTCTTTCTGCACCCCTCTTCCCTATTTGTGCAACTCTCTTGCCTCTTTCTACACTTCTCTTCCCTCTTTCTGCACCACTCTTGCCTCTTTCTGTACCTCTGTTGCTTCTTTTTGCACTTCTCTTGCCTCTTTCTGCATCCTTCGTGCCTATTTCAGCACCTCTGTTGCTTCTTTCTGCACTCCTCTTCCTTCTTTCTGCACCCCTGTGCCTCTTTCAGCACCTCTGTTGTTTCTTTCTGCACTCCTCTTCCTTCTTTCTGCACCCCTCATGCCTCCTTCTGCCCCTCTGTTGCCTCTTTCAGTACCTCTGTTGGTTCTTTCTGCACTGCTCTTGCTTCTTTCTGCACCTCACTTGCCTCTTTCTGCACTTCTCTTGCTTCTTTCTAAACCTCTGTTGCTTCTTTCAGCAATTCTCTTGCCTCCTTCTGCACTTCTCTTGATTGTTTCTGCACCTCTCTTGCATCTTTCTGCACCTCTGTTGCCTCTTTCTGGACTTCTCTTGCTTCTTTCTGCACCTCTCTTGCCTCTTTCGGCACCTCTGTTGCTTCTTTCTGCACCCCTCCTGCCTCTTTCTGCACCCCTCTTCCTTATTCATCCAACTTTCTTGCCTCTTTCTACACCTCTCTTCCCTCTTTCTGCACCACTCTTGCCTCTTTCTGTACCTCTGTTGCTTCTTTCTGCACTTCTCTTGCCTCTTTCTGCACCCTTCGTGCCTCTTTCAGCACCTCTGTTGCTTCTTTCTGCACTTCTCTTCCTTCTTTCTCCACCCTTTGTGCCTCCTTCTGCACCTCTGCTGCTTCTTTCTGCACTTCTCTTGGTTCTTTCTGCACTGCTCTTGCCTCTTTCTGCATCCCTCTTGCCTCTTTGAGCACCTCTTTTGCTTCTTTCTGCACTTCTCTTGCCTCTTTCAGCACCTCTGTTTCTTTTTTCTGCAGATCTCTTGCCTCTTTCTGCACCTCACTTGCCTCTTTCAGCACCTCTGTTGCTTTATTCTGCAGATCTATTGCCTCTTTCTGCACTCCTCTTTTCTCTTTATGCACCTCTCTTGCCTCTTTCTGTACCCCTGTTCCCTGTTTCTATATCTTTCCTGCCTGTTTTTGTACCTCTCTTGCCTCTTTCTGTACCTCTGTTGTCTCTTTCTGCACTTCTCTTGCTCTTTCTGCACCCTTCACGCCTCTTTCAGCACCTCTGTTGGTTCTTTCTGCACTGCTCTTGCTTTTTTCTGCACCTCACTTGCCTCTTTCTGCACTTCTCTTGCTTCTTTCTACACCTCTGTTGCTTCTTTTAGCAATTCTCTTGCCTCTTTCTGCACTTCTCTTCTTTCTTTCTGCACCCCTCCTGCCTCTTTCTGTACCTCTCTTGCCTCTTTGTGCACCCCTCCTACCATTTTCTGCACCCCTCTTGCCTCTTTTTGCACCTCTGTTGGTTCTTTCTGCACTGCTCTTGCTTCTTTCTGCACCTCACTTGCCTCTTTCTGCACCCCTATTCCCTGTTTCTGCATCTTTCCTGCCTGTTTATGCACCTCTCTTGCCTCTTTCTGCACCTCTGAGTTAGAGGTAATTTTAATCCCCCTGCCCTATTATGTACTAGGGCCTTACAGGGGAGGTCATGCCAATCACAGGGGTACCCCAACCCATAGTGTACCCTATTGTATGTAGGTGTTTTCACTGTATTCTAAGTGTCTTTCAGCATTGCACTGGCTCCGGGCCTGGTTAGTCAGAGTCAGTTACCACCAGTACCAGTCAGTAAAAAGTTGGGGGCACATGATGACTTTGCAACAAGGCCTTTTTCTGCACCTCTCTTGGTTCTTTCTGCATATCTGTTGGTTCTTTCTGCACTTTTCTTCGTCTTTCTGGACTTCTGTTGCCTCTTTCTGCATTTCTCTTGCTTCTTTCTGCGCCTTTCTTCCTCTTTCTTCACATGTCCTACCTCTGTAGGCATAGTTAGAAATTAGCATTTAAAAAACCTCAGAAATTCACTGAAAAAGCCTTAGGTTTCAGGGACGTTATAGTTAGAAATTATCATTTAAAAAACTTTTGAAATTCACTGAAAAAACCATAGGTTTCAGGGACGTTATAGTTAGAAATGATCATTTAAAAAACCTTTGAAATTCACTGAAAAAACCATAGGTTTCAGGGACGTTATAGTTAGAAATTAGCATTTAAAAAACCATAGAAATTCACTGAAAAAACCACAGGTTTCAGGGACGTTATAGTTAGTTGGACATTTCACTCGTACAAAACCAGAGAAATTCGGCCGTTATAGTTAGTTGAGCTAACTATAACTCGCGCCCCCGCAATGCACTGCTGATGACGTCACATATTACATCATTCATGACATGGTCAGTGACATCACTGATGACATCTCAAATGAAATCACTGATGACATCACTGATGACATCATCCACGTGATAATCTGATGCACCTCCTCACACCCTAAAATAATCTTTGATACACCCACTCTAATTTACAGACTACCATTTTCAAAACCATAGACACACCAATACCAGTTACTACATACCCACTCATTGATTCCTAGGTCTACACACACGTTCACTCATTCACCCATACAGTCACTCATACATGCAGTCACTTATCAATACAGCACTATCATTTGCACTCATACACCTATACAGACACTCACACATCGCCACTCATCCATAGAGTTACTCACACACCTAATCAATCATGCAAAGAATCATTCACACTCCCATTTACTCACCTATACAGTTATACACACACCACCTCACTAATTCATACAGATACTAACACATACTTACTCTCTTATACAATCACTGATACAAGCACACACTCATCCATACAGCCACTCTCACAATCACTCACTCCCACATATAGTCATTTATATACTCCAACACTCACATATAGTGCCTTTCACATATGTAGTTACTCACACATGTACCACTGAGACATCAATTCACTCACCAATACACCCATACACACACTCATCCACCCATACAGCCCTTCACAGATGCACTCTTGAACCCATACACCCAGTGAATCACCCACTCACATATCTATGCACAGAGTCACACACCCCACAGCCACCCACACAGACACTCAGGCACCCATACAGATACTCAGACAACCAATCAATAACCCATATAGACACTCATGTAGCTACTCACCAACCCATGCAGCCGTATACACACCAACTGACAGACTGATACAGACATTCACACAGTTTAGTCACTAACCCTTGCATTCAGTAAGACACATTTAATCACTCACTTATACAGTCAGTCATGCACCTACTAAATCATCCATTCAGACACTTATACACCCACTCTTTCTTCAATACACCTTGGCATATATATATATATAAATATAAAACATATTTAAACTTTACAGAAACACACAGTCTCTGGATGATGTCATCAGTGATGTCATCAGTGATGTCATTTGAGATGTCATCAGTGATGCCACTGACCATGTAATGAATGATGTAATATGTGACGTCATCAGCAGTGCATTGCGGGGTGGGAGTTATAGTTAGCTCAACTAACTATAACGGCCGAATTTCTCTGGTTTTGTATGAGTGAAATGTCCAACTAACTATAACGTCCCTGAAACCTCTGTTTTTTTCAGTGAATATATATATATATATATATATATATATATATATATATATATATATTCACTGAAAAACAGAGGTTATAAGGACATTGTAGTTAGGTTCACATTTTACCAACACAAAACCATAGAAATTTGGTGGTTATGGTTATTATGGGACCTGGCCCTTTTGCAGGATTATCCCCAAACTTTTTGCCTTTGTCCTCCTATTTCTTCTGGCCTGTTTTTGTTAGTTTAAGGACTCTGGGCACTTTACCACTGCTAACCATTGCTAAAGTGCATATGCTCTCTGTCTAAATTTCTAGTATGTCCCTAGTAAAGTGCACCAGAAGTGCCCAATGCCTGTACATCAAATCCTACTAGTGGGCCTGCAGCACTGATTGTGCCACCCACATGAGTAACCCTACAAACATGTCTCAGACCTGCCACCGCAGTGTCTGTGGGTGTAGGTTTAAACTGCCATGTCGTCATTACCTGGCAAGCACAACCACTTGCCAGGCCCAAACCTTCCCTTGTACTACATGTACGGCACCCCTAAGGTAGTCCCAGGGTAGCCCCATGGGCAGGGTGCAGTGTATTTAAAAGGTAGGACATTTACTGGTGTGTTTTACATTTCCTGATAGGGAAATACTGCTAATTTCATTTTTCACTATTACAAGGACTATCTCTCCTATAAGTTATCATTGGAGCTGCCTTGTAACCTCTCACAAGTGTAACTTCCTATTTGGAAGAGATAGATATTTGGGGTCCCTGAACTCACGATATAAAAATACATCTTTTAGTGAAGTTGGTATTTAAATCGCGTGTTTGAAAATGCCACTTTTAGGTTGCCATTTTTTTGCTTTAACATTCTGTGACACTGCCTGCCTGTGAAATCCACATTTGTGAGAGGGTGACATATGGGCTGTTTGCGCATTCAGTCTACACAGTCACACCAAGGGAGCTGAGGTGGCCCTGCATATCCTTATAGCCCATCACAAGGCTGATGGGTCTTTCTGAACTAGAGTGGTGGGAGGAGTTGTCACTGACACCTGGATAGGGTTGTGCCTGCCCTCACACAAAGCTGTCTCCACCTCCCTGTAGTGTGTCTGGAGCCAGGGCTGGGAAATGCAGGGTCTTGTGCACTACAAACACTTTCCTTTGAACTTTGCCTACTTCAAAGGTATAAACTGGTAGAAGTACTGGAGCTGTAACACCATACCTTCGGAACACTTCTGGACTAAGAGGACATTCTGCCAAGAAGATGAGTTGGATGCTGCAGGAGGAACTGACACTCTGCTGGTTGCTTTGTTGTTGGCCTACTGCTTGCTGCTTCTGTCCTGGGAGTGAAAGGTCTGGGCATTGCTTTATAAATCCAGCTTTCCAAGGTTTTCCAAGGGCTTGTGCATGCTTGCCTCCTGTTAAGAAGTCTCATGGCCATCAAAGACTTCATCTGCAGCCCCTGAACTCCTCTAATGGGAATTCTGACCAGCAATGTGGTGCCAAGTGCAATTCTGGGCCATTAGAGGTCGTTTTGCTCAGAGAACCAAGATAATACATATCAACTCTCAGCACCTGTTTTTTCAATGCAACACGGCTGTGCGGCTGAAGAATCAATGCAGTGCCTGCCATGCAGCTTAAAGATCGCTGCAACCCGAGTCCCGAGCATCTTGTCACTGACGTCCATGGGGCACACACTGACTCCGATGCAGGCCCTGTTGTGCGGCTGAAGAAATCAATGGATCACCTGCTTCCTGGCTGGGAAATTGACGCACCGCCTTTTTTTGCAGCTGCTGCATCGACCCAGCGCATCCGGACTTTTGACGCATTGTCCCTGTGCGCCAAGTTCTTCATTGACGTTGCCCTGCAGCAAGGAACCAAGGCAGCGTGCCCATAAATCAATGCATCACTTCCCCTCACAGTAAGGAACTGATGCATCACCTCCCCTGACAGTAAGGAACCAATGCATCACCTCCCCTGTTCTGCAGTAAGGAACGGATGCATCACCTCCCCTGGCAGTAAGGAACTGATGCATCATATCACCTGGGAGTAAGGAACTGATGCATCGCTTTGCTTTTCCAACGCCTCATCTCCTCTACATCTGTTTTCATCTTTGATTTTGACGCATCCCAGGTACTTTGTGATAAAAGTGGCACATCTATAATTTCCTATGGCCTGAACTATGTGTAACCTTTTAAAAGTAATATCTTTACTTGTGTATGTTGGATATTTGTTGTTTTTGTCTTGTTTTATTCAGATAATTATGGGTTATATTTTTCTAAGCTGGTGTGATGTCCTTTTGTAGTGTTTTCACTGTGTTCCAGTGTATGGTTGTACAAATTCTTTACTCATCACCTCCGAGAAAAGCCTGACTGCTCATGCCAAGCTGCCGAGGGGATGAGCAGGGTTATCTTAGCTGTGTAATCCCCTTACCCTGATTAGAGTGAGGGTCCCTCCTTGAACAGGGTGCATACCATTGCCACAGTTATACTTATGTTAATACCTATGTTAAGAAACTATAAGCCGGGGCATAAAATTACTTAACGGCACAAGTTATAGTTTTTTAAGATAAGTATAACTATAACTGCTGAATTTCTATGGTTTTTTATGGGTAAAATAAGAATCTAACTATAACATCCCCGTAACCTTTGGATTTTTCAGTGAATTTCTATGTTTTTTTAACATAAAGTAATATATAATTATTGTATGTTAATACAACCACCGCCGCGTACGGCATTTGGCCATGTGCATCGGGGTAGGCTGCAGGGCCTGGCCGCACCAGTTTTTGGCCATGTGCAGCGAGGGTATTGTGTGTTTATGGGTGAGGTTTTTATTTCCATTGGGCTTTGGATCTGCGTGTACCCGTGGGAACTGTGGAGGTTCCATGGCCCTAGATATCTATACATTTCATCTTTAATAACTACCAAACAACAACAGATTTACAATAAATTACAAAAAGAGATCTTTCTGGACCAAGATCCAGCATTCTGCCAAATTTTGTGTAATTCAATTCAGTGGGTCGGGCTAAAAACGGCAAAATCCCCATAGACATTGCATGGCGAAAAATACTTTTTGGATTCCCCCATTTTTTTCTGCCCCAGCTTTGTGGATGATCCAGAAACTTTTATATATTCACTGAAAAAACCATAGATTTCAGGGACGTTATAGTTAGAAATTTGCATTTAAAAAACCTTAGAAATTCACAGAAAAAAACACAGGTTTCAGGGACGTTATAGTTAGTTAGACATTTCACTCATACAAAGCCAGAGAAATTCGGCCGTTATAGTTAGTTGAGCTAACTATAACTCACGCCCCCGCAATGCACTGCTCATGACGTCACATATTACATCATTCATGACATGGTCAGTGACATCATTGATGACATCAGACACTTAGAATACAGTGAAAACACCTACATACAGTAGGGTACACTATGGGTTGGGGTACCCCTGTGATTGGCATGACCTCCCCTGTAAGGCCCTAGTACATCAATCAATCAATCAATCAATCAATCATGTCACTTATAAAGTGCACTACATATCCGCGAGGGTCTCAAGGCGCTGGGGGAAGAGGGGGGTGGTGCTGCTACTGATCGAAGAGCCAGGTCTTGAGGAGTCTTCTGAAGGCCAGTAGGTCTTGGGTCTGTCGGAGGTTGGTGGGGAGGGTGTTCCAGGTCTTGGCGGCGAGGTGGGAGAAGGATCTGCCGCCGGCGGTCGTTTTCCGGATGCGGGGGACTGTGGCGAGGGCGAGGCTGGTCGAGCGGAGCTGGCGGGTGGGGGTGTAGAAGCTGAGTCGTCTGTTGAGGTAGGCTGGTCTGGAGTTGTGGAGTGCTTTGTGTGCGTGGGTGAGGAGCTTGAAGGTTATCCTCTTGTTGACAGGGAGCCAGTGCAGGTCTCTCAGGTGGGGTGTGATGTTGCTGCGTCGGGGGATGTCGAGGATAAGACGTGCAGAGGCGTTCTGGATGCGTTGCAGCCGTCTCAGGAGCTTAGCCGTCGTTCCTGCGTAGGGGGCGTTTCCGTAGTCCAGCCTGCTGGTGACGAGGGCCTGGGTGACTGTTTTTCTTGTTTCGGTGGGGATCCACTTGAAGATCCTGCGGAGCATTCGGAGGATGTTGAAGCAGGATGAGGAAACGGCGTTGACCTGCTTAGTCATGGAGAGGGTGGGGTCGAGGATGACCCCTAGGTTGCGTACGTGGTCGGTGGGTGGCGGGGCTGGGCCCAGTGATGTTGGCCACCAGGAGTCGTCCCAGGCTGAAGGGTTGGAACCAAGGATGAGGACCTCCGTCTTGTCCGAGTTCAGCTTCAGGCGGCTGGTCCTCATCCATTCGGCGACGGCCTTCATTCCTTCGTGGAGGTGGGCTTTGGCGGTGTGAGGGTCTTTGGTGAGGGAGAGGATTAGCTGGGTGTCATCGGCATAGGAGATGATGTGGAGGTTGTGCTCTCGGGCGACGTGGGCGAGGGGTGCCATGTAGATGTTGAACAGCGTTGGGCTGAGGGAGGAGCCTTGGGGTACGCCGCAGATGATCTTGGTGGCCTTGGATCGGAAGGGGCGAGGCGGACGCTTTGTGTTCTGCCGGAAAGGAAGGATGTGGTCCAGTCCAGGATCTTCTCTTGGATCCCGGCGTCGTGAAGGCGTGTTCGTAGTGTGTGGTGGCAGACCGTGTCGAAGGCGGCTGATAGGTCCAGGAGGATGAGGGCTGCTGTTTCTCCGTTGTCTAGCAGGGTCCTGATGTCATCGGTGGCGGCGATGAGGGCGGTTTCGGTGCTGTGGTTGCTGTGGAAGCCGGACTGGGAAGGGTCCAGGATGTTGTTCTCCTCGAGGTAGCGGGTCAGTTGTTTGTTGACGATTTTCTCGGTGACCTTCGCGGGAACGGGAGCAGAGAGATGGGTCGGAAGTTCTTGAGGTCCTTGGGGTCTGCCTTGGGTTTCTTGAGTAAGGCGGTGATCTCGGCGTGCTTCCAGCTTTCCGGGAAGGTTGCTGTCTCGAAGGAGATGTTGATTATTTTCCGGAGATGGGGCACGATGGCTGTACTGGCTTTGTTGAAGATGTGGTGAGGGCACGGGTCTAGCGGTGAACCGGAGTGGATGGTGTTCATGATCTCGCTGGTGTCCTCGTCGTTGATGTTGGTCCAGGAGAGCAGGCGGTTGGTGGTTGTGGGGGCAGTGGTCTCGGTGGTTGCCGGGCGGTCGTGGTGTTGAAGCTGTTGTGGATGTCGGCGATTTTGCGGTGGAAGGAGGTGGCCAGTGAGTCGCACAGGTCTTGCGACGGCTGGATGTCGTTGGTGTTGGAGCTGGGGTTGGAGAGTTCCTTCACGATGTTGAAGAGCTCTTTGCTGTTGTGTGCGTTGTTGTCTAGGCGGTATTTGAGTGAGGCCCTTTTGGCAGATCTGATGAGGTGATGGTGATTGCGGGTGGCGCTCTTGTGGGCGGCGTAGCTGTCCGCTGTCCGTTCGTGGAGCCAGATCTTCTCCAGTTTTCGGCATGCTCGTTTGGAGGCCTGGAGGTCTTCGGTGAACCAGGTGGCTTTCTTGCTGGTGTGGCTGTTGGGCGGATTCTTGAGCGGGGCGAGGGTGTTGGCGCAGTCGTCGATCCACTGTCTGAGGTTGCGGGCGGCGGTGTCGGGGTCGGAGGGTTCGGCGGGTGGGCTCAGGGCGAGGGTTGTGGTTAGCTGGTCTTCCGTGACTCTGCTCCAGCAGCGGCGAGGCATTTGTTCGGTGCCGTGGTGCGTGGTGGGCTTCCTGTAGGTGAAGTGGATGCAGTGGTGGTCAGTCCAGTGGGGTTCGGAGGTGTGGTTGAAGGAGACGTGTGGGCTTGCGGAAAAGATGGAGTCTAGCGTGTGGCCGGCGGCATGGGTGGGTGTAGTCACGAGCTGTCTGAGTCCGAGGGTGGCGAGGTTATCGATCAGGGTGATGGAGTTGGTGTCCTTGTTGTTCTCGAGGTGGAAGTTCAGGTCCCCGAGGAGGATGTAGTCCGTGGAGGCGATGGCGTTTGTGCTGACGAAGTCAGCGATGGAATCGCTGAACTGTGGTCGGGGTCCGGGGGTCAGTAGATGAGGGTTCCTCTGAGGGTGGTGTTGGGATCGGTGTGGATCTGGAAGTGCATGTGTTCGGCGGTGCTGAGGGTGTCGTCGGTGTTGGTTGAGACTCTGAGGGTGTTCCTGTGGACGATGGCGATGCCTCCTCCGACTCCGTTGGTGCGGTCCCTGCGGGTGATCTTGTATCCGTCTGGGATGGCAATGGCGATGTCGGGGCTGAAGCGGGATTCAGCCAGGTCTCCGTCAGGAATGCGACGTCTGGGGAGGTTGAGTCGAGAAGGTCCCAGAGTTCGATGGCGTGTTTGCGGGCGGAGCGGGTGTTTAGGAGGATGCATCTGAGGTAGTTGGGTTCTTTCCTGGGCGGTGGTTTGGCGGGGCGGGTGCTGGCGAAGCTGCAGTTCCGGCAGGTGAAGGGCCCTTGGGTGCGCTTCGGGGTGGCCTGGTAGCAGGCGTGATCTTTTCCGGGGTTGAGTGCGTGGAGGGTGCTGGCGTCGTATCGGCGTCTGTTGATGTGGCGGGCGCGGGGATGCCCGGACCAGGGGTCTGGCGCTGGGCGCGGCCACGGCGCGGACGGGCGCAGACAGGCTTGTCTTAGGCGCGCCTTTGGCGCGCCAGCGCGCGGCGCGCGCAGCGGCCGCCATAAATGGGGAGGTGGGAGGGAGGAGCAGGGAATGGGGCAGCGAATGGGCAGTGAGGGGCGGGGCCACAGGGCGCAGCGGCGGGAAACAGGCACAGAAAGGAAAAACGATCACAATCAGGGGCAGCAAGGGGCACAGAAAGGAAAAACGATCACAATCAGGGGCAGCAAGGGGGCACAGAAAGGAAGAAACGATCACAATCAGGGGCAGCAAGGGGGCACAGAAAGGAAAAACGATCACAATCCGGGGCAGCAAGGGGGCACACAAAGGAAAAACGATCACAATCAGGGGCAGCAAGGGGGCACAGAAAGGAAAAACGATCACAATCAGGGGCAGCAAGGGGGCACAGAAAGGAAAAACGAGCACAATCAGGGGCAGCAAGGGGGCACAGAAAGGAAAAAACGATCACAATCAGGGGCAGCAGGGGGCACAGAAAGGAAAAACGAGCACAATCAGGGGCAGCAGGGGGCACAGAAAGGAAAAACGATCACAATCATGGGCAGCAAGGGGGCACAGAAAGGAAAAACGATCACAATCAGGGGCAGCAAGGGGGCACAGAAAGGAAAAACGATCACAATCAGGGGCAGCAAGGGGGCACAGAAAGGAAAAACGATCACAATCAGGGGCAGCAAGGGGGCACAGAAAGGAAAAAAGCGAGCACAATCAGGGGCAGCAGCAGGGCACACAGACGGAGCTGTGTGGTGGGGAGCGACCTACCAGTCAAGGTCAGGGGTCGCTCTCTTCACCACGCAGCGGCCGCCATAAATGGGGAGGTGGGAGGGAGGAGCAGGGAATGGGGCAGCGAATGGGCAGTGAGGGGGCGGGGCCGCAGGGGCGCAGCGGTGGGAAACAGGCACAGAAAGGAAAAACGATCACAATCAGGGGCAGCAAGGGGGCACAGAAAGGAAAAACGATCACAATCAGGGGCAGCAAGGGGGCACAGAAAGGAAAAAACGATCACAATCAGGGGCAGCAAGGGGGCTATTAGTACATAATAGGGCAGGGGGATCAAAACTACCTCTAAGTCCCTAGCATATAATAGGGCATGGCAGTTTAGAGGTCAGCAGCCCTGTTCTGCACTTGCATGTATGCACTGCTGAGCCTGAGGTCAGTTTAAAAGTAGCCCTGTGTGTGCAGAAAGAGGCAAGAGAGGTGCAGAAAGAGGCAAGAGAGGTGCAGAAAGAGGCAAGAGAGGTGCAGAAAGAAGCAAGAGAGGTGCAGAAAGAAGCAAGAGAAGTACAGAAAGAAGCAACAGAGGTGCACAAAGAGGGAAGAGGGGTGCAGAAAGAGGCAAGAGAAGTGCAGAAAGAAGCAACATAGGTGCAGAAAGAGGCAAGAGAAGTTCAGAAAGAGGCAGCAGATGTGCAGAAACAGGCAGAAGAGGTGCATAAAGAGGGAACAGGGGTGCAGAAAGAGAGAAGAGGGGTGCCGAAAGAGGCAAGAGGGGTGCAGAAATTTGCAAGAGAGGTGCAGAAAGAAGCAAGAGCAGTGCAGTAAGAAACAACAGAGGTGCAGAAGGAGGCAAGAGGGGTACAGAAAGAGGCAAAAGAAGAGCAGAAACAAGCAAAAGAGATGTGGAAAGAGGCTAGAGGGGTACAGAAAGAGGCAAGAAAGGTGCAGAAAGAGGCAAGAGAGGTGCACAAAGAGGGAAGAAGGGTGCAGAAAGAGGCAAGTGGGGTGCAGAAAGAAGCAAGAGACATGTAGAAAGAAGCAAGAGAAGTGCAAAAAGAAACTACAGAGGTGCAGAAAGAAGCAAGAGCAGTGCAGAAAGAACCAACAGAGGTGCAGAAAGAGGCAAGAGGGGTGCAGAAAGAGGCAAGAGAAGTGCAGAAAGAAGCAATAGAGGTGCAGAAAGAGACAAGAGAAGTTCAGAAAGAGGCAGCAGAGGTGCACAAACAGGCAGAAGAGGTGCAGAGAGAGGGAAAAGGGGTGCAGAAAGAGAGAAGAGGGGTGCCAAAAGAGGCAAGAGGGATGCAGAAATTTGCAAGAGAGGTGCAGAAAGAAGCAAGAGCAGTGCAGTAAGAAACAACAGAGGTACAGAAGGAGGCAAGAGGGGTGCAGAAAGAGGCAAGAGCAGTGCAGAAAGAAGCAAGAGCAGTGCAGTAAGAAACAACAGAGGTACAGAAGGAGGCAAGAGGGGTGCAGAAAGAGGAAAGAGCAGTGTAGAAAGAACCAAGAGACGTGCAGGAAAAGGGAAGAAGGGTGCAGAAAGAGGCACGAGGGGTGTAGAAAGAAGGAAGAGAAGTGCAGAAAGAAGCAACAGAGGTGCTGAAAGTAGCATGAAGGGTGCAGAAAGAGACAAGAGAAGTGCAGAAAGAAGCAACAGAGGTACAGAAAGAGGCAAGAGTGGTACAGAAAGAGGGAAGAGAGGTGTAGAAAGAGGCAAGAGAGTTGCACAAAGAGGGAAGAGGGGTGCAGAAAGAGGCAAGAGGGGTGCAGAAAAAAGCAAGTGAGGTGCAGAAAGAGGCAAGAGAGGTGCAGAAAGAGGCAAGAGATGTGTAGAAACAGGCAAGAGAAGTGCAGAAAGAGGCACGAGAATTGCTGAAAGAAGCAACAGAGGTGTAGAAAGAAGCAAGAGAAGTGCAGAAAGAGGCAAGTGAGATGTAGAAAGAGGCAAGAGAGGTGCAGAAAGAGGGAAGACGAGTGCAGAAAGAGACAACAGGGGTGCAGAAAGAAGCAAGACTGGTGCAGAAAGAAGCATGGGAAGTGCAGAATGAAGCAACAGGGGTGCAGAAAGAGGCAAGACACGTGCAGAAAGAAGCAACAGAGGTGCAGAAGGAGGCAAGAGAACTGAAGAAAGAGGCAAGAGTGTTGCAGAAACAGGCAAAAGAGGTACAGAAAGAGGGAACAGGGGTGCAGACAGAGGCAAGAGAGGTACAGAAACAGGTAAGAGGGGTGCAGAAAGAGGCAAGAGGGGTGCAGAAATTTGCAAGAGAGGTGCAGAAAGAAGCAAGAGCAGTTCAAAAGAACCAACAGGGGTGCAGAAAGAGGCAAGAGGGGTACAGAAAGAGGCAAGTGAAGTGCAGAATGAAGCAAAAGAGGTGCAGAAAGAACCAACAGAGGTGCAAAACGAGGCAAGAGGGGTGCAGAGAGGGTTAGGAGAGGTGCATAAAGAGGCAAGAGGGGTACAGAAAGAGGCAGGAGGGGTGCAGAAAGAAGGAAGAGAACTGCAGAAAGAAGCAACAGAAATGCTGAAAGAGGCACAAATGGTGCAGAAAGAGACAAGAGAAGTGCAGAAAGAAGCAAGTGAGGTACAGAAAGAGGCAAGAGTGGTGCAGAAAGAGGGAAGAGAGTTGCAGAAACAGGCAAAAGGGGTACAGAAGGAGGGAACAGGTGGGCAGACTGAGGCAAGAGAGGTACAGAAAGAGGGAAGAGGTTTGCAGAAAGAGACAAGAGGGGTGCGAAAGAAGCAACAGAGGTGCAGAAATAAGCCAGAGAAATGCAGAAAGAAGCAACAGAGGTGCAGAAAGAGGCAAGAGGGGTGCAGAAAGAGGCACGAGAATTGCAGAAAGAAACAACAGAGGTGCAGAAAGAGGCAAGAGAAGTGTAGAAAGAGGCAAGAGAGGTACAGAAACAGGCAGGAGAGGTGTAGAAAGAGGAAACAGGGGTGCAGAAAGAGGCAAGAGGGGTACAGGAAGAAGCAAGTGAGGTGCAGAAAGAGGCAAGAGAGGTGCAGAAAGAGGCAAGAGAGGTGCAGAAAGTGGCAAGAGAGGCGCAGAAAGAAGCAAGAGTGGTTTGCACACCATTAGTACCGATTTACCACCCACATTTAGCAATAAGTAACAGGTGACCATTCTAGGTTTGCAAAGGGCCTTCCACCATGCTGTAACACTTGTCGCTGCATTTTTGGTAACGTTTGAGCCGTTTGAGCTAGAAACAAGGCTTTTTTTGTTCAAATCTGCAGATTAGGCAGCAGATGATGGATTATGTGGCTAATGCGGAAAATGTATAATTGTGTGAAAGTCGGTGCAGCCAAACAGTCGCATAATTCCAGTGGCCCTGCTCATACCTCTGACTAGGTCCAGAAGTGCTCCTCAGTGATTCCTTCTTTTTTTCTTGTCTCATTGAGTTCATAATTTAGCTTCTATGGAAACAAGGAAGACTAAACCTGAGGTTACCACTCTACAACACAGAATAACCATACCACATAATTACTCTCCATAACACATAATCACACTCTACATAATTCCTATACACTAAATACCACATACTTGCTATCCACATAATTTCACTGCACAACATACCACATAATTCCACTACACACAACGTACATCCACTCCACTCCAAAAAACATTAGTAAAAAACTTTTAGTTTTACAACGCCAATAGCTCTAACTCTTGCAAATGCGAGATCTAGTACATTACAGATGCTTCATTAACTGGTAGTCACGTTTGCAGAGTGGTGGATAAAGGGGACTGGGCCTCCAACCAGGGCTCAGGAATTCTGCTGCGTAGGACTTACAGGAAGTACCAGGAGGACTTCTTGGCCCCCAAAGTCCCTCAGGAGTAAAGTGGACTGCATCCCCCAACCAGTACTGTGCCAGGAGGCACGAGTGGTGGAGAAAGGGCGGGCTTGGCATCAGATGACCTCTTAGCAATCCCACTGTGTGGGACTTAGTGGAGGTAACAGTAGAGGTAGTTGGCCCCCAAGGACAACCTTGGGGGCCAACTACCCCTCCTATTACCTCCAGTAAGTCCCACACAGAAGCATTGCTAAGTTCTGGTAGCAGGCCATGCCCCCTTTCCCCACCACTCTGCAAACGCGCTCCCTGGCTCACTCTTGCATGGGGATTAAAGATCACTTCGCTGCTGGGGGTCCTTAGGGGCCAACTAGCCTAACTGTTACCTCCAGTAAGCCCCACACAGTAGGATTGCTGAGAGTGGTCCAAGGCCACGCCCCTTTTTACATCACTCTGCAAACGTGCCACCTGGCGCACTGCTGCTCGGCGGATGAAGTCCACTTCAGTACTGAGGTCCTCAGGACACAAGGGGACCTCATCACCCCACCAGCAGTGCGCCAAGAGGTGCATTTGCAGAGTGGTGTAAAAAGGGGCATGGCCTCCTACCACCTCTCAGCAATCCCACTGTGTGGGGCTTACTGGAGGTTCCTGGTGGCCTAGCTGGCCCCCAGGGACCCTCACTTGCAATGTGGACTTAATCCCCCAATGCAGAGCGCACCAGGAGGCGCGTTTGCAGACTCATGCTGGGAGGGGGCGGGACCTCCGGCGAGTTGCCAGTTTCTTTTTTTTTCTTCTTTTTTGGGAGGGGGGCCGCGTGGCCCCTCTTACCTGGGCCACTTTTGGCCCCGGGGACCCCATCCCCCGGGGCATACCCAGCCTTTTTTATTTTGGAGGGGGCCCGCGTGGCTCCCCTCCTGAGGCCAATTTGGGCCCCGGGGACCCCATCCCCCGGGGCCCGACTTTCGTTTAAAAAAAAAAAAAATGGAGGGGGCAGCGTGGCCCCCCTCCCGGGCCATTTCCTGCTCTTGCTTCCAAGCAAAGCAGTCTTTGCTATGGCATGGTGGGAGCCGTGCTCCCGCCCTGCCATAGCAAACGGCAATGTCCCAGGGGTGGGCACCCCGGGACATTGCAGGAGCTGGCCCTGGGGGGTGGCAGTCCCCAGGGCCATCTAGGGCTTCAGGAGTGGGCCACGCGGCCTCCCTCCCAGCAAGTTTGAAGCCCCGGGGAGGTGGTGGTTCCTGGGGCCGGGGGTCAGCTACAGACCCCGGTATTTAAATATTCAATGCCCCCGGGAGGTGGTGGTCCCCGGGGCAGTGTGGGGGGGCTCGAGTCCCCCCACACTTTGCTTTTGGAAGTAGACCCAGGGAGGTGGCAGTCCCCAGGGCTGTGGGGGGGGCTGCATGGCCCCCCGCAATTAAATCATGTAGCCCCGGGGAGGTGGTGGTCCCCGGGCCTAGTGGTGGCCCGTGAGGCCCCCCGCCCAAAACAATATAAAGCCCTGGGGTGGTGGTGGTCCCCAGGGCTTGGGGGGGCCCGGAAGGCCCCCGCCCTAAAATGTAAATGCCCCGGGGAGGTGACAGTCTCTGGGGCAGTGTGGGGGGGGGCGCAGGAGCCCCCCCATGCATTTTTAAAAAAAAGCCCCAGGCAGGTGGTGGTTCCAGGGGCTGCGGGGGCCGCGTGCCCCCTGCATATGATTAACTAACCCCCGGGGAGGTGGTGGTCCCCGGGGCTGTGGGGGCCCCTGCTAATTAAATGTACATTGCCCCCGGGACCTGACCCACCCGGGGGCTTAAGGAAAAGGAAGCACGGGAGCCCGCGCTTCGTTTTTTGGGGGGGGTTTTTCGGCCGGATTCGCGCACACAGCGCGAATTCGGATGACTTAAAAAAAAATACTTGTTTTTATTGGCCGTGAGGGTCCTTGTGGGACCCCCTGAGCAGGCCTAGGGGGTCAGGGTGTTTCTACCCTGCCCTCTTTTCTTGTTTTTAATCTTTTTTTTTACTGTTTTCTTGTGACTCGGGTACCGAGTTACAAGATGGCTGCTAACACATTCTGGTTTGGAGTGTTGGCAGCCAATCAGAATGAAGCTCGTGCTCAGGAGGGTTCGCAAACTCGTCCCCGGTGCTCAGATATCGACATTTCACTTGTTTTCCTTTGCGCTCAATGGGGACGAAGAAATGTATATACATTTGTAAATATTTGGTTCAGCTTTTGAGACACAGAGTGTTAATGAGTATATTTTTCATAGATATTATTTCTCCATACAATAATTTGTTTTCCTTGAATTAGAATGTGATTTAGATTTTAAAAGAACACGTAGCCGGTATTGGATTATTATTGTGTTGCAAGTAGTTTTTTTCTAATAAGCCTAACTTAGTAGCATCTGTCTAAACTGTCTGTAAGACAGTGGGGCACTTAGCCCGCAAGCATATGGGACACCAAGTCATGACTTTTTTGAAATGGATGAGTGGTTCTGTAAAAACGGACACTCTCCATAAGTAAAATGGAATGAATACTTGAAAGTATAGCACACATTGGGTAAATCCTGTGTACAAGATGTGAATGTATAATAATGGCTTTTTAATTAACATCTTTTTCTTGCAACATTTTTGGGTAATAAGAAATAAATATAAAAAAGTAATTGTAATATATGTAAAACTACCTGTCCCACAATGCCTCATTATGGGCTATGTGGAGACTATGTATAAAAGGTTGGAAATCGAAGTAGGACTTCGTATACTACCGTGAACAAGAACTTTGTGTTCGAAACGCGTAGGTGGCGGAGAAGGAGGTCTCAATAAAGATATATTTTTGTACCAAGGAGAGTGCCGTGTAAGCTGTTGTTGGATAATACTTTATGCGAGAGGTGGTCCTGTCTCGCCACGAGCACCAGCTGGAGGGTGCTCCCCGGAAAGGACCGTGTTTGTTGAATAATATATATATACATATATATATATATATATATATATATATATATATATATATATATATATTATCTACTGGCGGTCGCCAGTAGATAGTTATAGTTAGGACCTATTTTCCATAGGAAATCCGCGACATTCAATTTGAAATAACTCTTGCGTCGGTTGACGAATCTTCGCGAAATTTTCAAACTTTATGGCCCGCTCCAGTCCACTCCATCCCTGAAAGTCTCAGGGTGAGTCGTCGTCAAGCGGGGGCCGAGAAAAAAAGGGGGTCCCAAAACGTGTTTTCCCCATTCATTTTCCCATAGGAAACTTTAGACACGGCTACGAGCCCGAACTGCTGAACGGAATTACACCAAATTTGGCAAAGAGGTAGTTCTTGGTTCAGAAAGAACCCTTTTGTTAAATGGTGTAAATCCGTTCAGTAGTTCCTGAGAAAATCAAAAGTTAAGTCACATATATATCTATGGCCGAGTAGGGTCCGCGTACCCTCCCGACCACGAGCTGCATGCTAATTGGCTGTCAAGTGGCTGTCAACACTCCAAATCAGGAAGTGTTGGGAGCCATTTTGTCCCTCGGTAGAACCAAGGGACAGAAACAAGTGCGCAAAGCGCAAAAAGGGGGCAGGGAAGAAACACCCTGACCCCCTAGGTCTGCTCAGGGGTCCCACAAGGACCCCCTGGGCAGAAAAAAGCATTTAAAAAAAAAAAAATCGGCGGGTGGGTTTATAGTTAATGGGGGGGCCTCTAAGGCCCCCCAAGCCCGGGGGACTGCCACCCCCTGGGGCTTTCTAATAAAAATGTTGCGGGAGGGCACTCGGCCCTCCCGCAGCCCCGGGGACCACCACCTCCCCGGGCTTCTTTTAAAAAAAAAACAGTTCCTGTGTGGGGGCTCGAGCCCCCACACGCCCGGGACCGCCACCTCCCGGGGCACTAATAATGTAAATGCGGGGGTCCGTAACGGACCCCGAGCCCCGGGATCACCACCTCCCGGGGCTTTAAAGGCATGGGAGGGGGCAGCGCGGCCACCCTCCTGGAGCCTGTGGTGGCCCTGGGGACCGCCACCCCCAGGGCCGGCTCCTGCAGTGTCCCGGGTGCCTACCCTCGGGACACTGTAGTTTGCAATGGCAGGACGGGAGCCTCGTGGCTCCCGTCCTGCCATTGCAAACTGCTTGCTTCATTGAAGGGAGAGCAGGAAACCTGCTCTCGCTTCAATGAAGCAAGCAGATTGCTTTTACACATGGGGAGCTGCATGTCAGCAGCTCCCCATGTGGAAAAGCAATGCCGGGACGGTGGGGGATTGGGGACCCCCCACGGTCCCCAACGGAGAGGGCCAGCCCCGGGGATGGGGTCCCCGGGCAAGTAGTGGCCCGGGAGGGAGCCACGGGGCCCCCTCCCCAAAAAAATAAAAATAAAAAAATTAATAAAAATAAGGCCTGCCCCGGGGGATGGGGTCCCGGGGCAAAAGGAGGCCTGAGGAGGGGGCCACGCAGCCCCTCCTTAAAAAATAATAAAAAGAGTGGCCATGCCCCAGGGGATGGGGTCCCTGGGGCCGGAATCGGCCATAGGAGGGGGCCACGCGGCCCCCTTCCCGTTTTTTTAAAAGAAAAATGAAAAAAAGGGGTAAGGCCCTGGGGGATGGGGTCCCCAGGGCCCAAAAAAGGAAAAAGGAAGGGGGCCACACAGCCCCCTTCAAGGAAAAAAAAAATAAAAAAAAAAAAAACGATTGTGCCGCAGGCTCCGCCCCCTTCCTTTATCACTCTGCAAACGCGCCCTGGCGCGCTTTGCAGAGGGGAACGAATTCCCCTTGAATACTGGGGTCCCTGAGGCCAACTAGCCCACCAGGACCTCCAGTATGCGCCAGGGGCTGCATTGCAGAGAGGTGTACAGAGGCCACGCCCCTTTTACACCTCTCTGCAACGCAGCTCTGTGGCGCTTACTGGAGGTACCTGGTGGGATAGTTGGACCCCAGGGACCCTCAGGATTCAAGGGGACTTAATCCCCCAACTTAAAACGTGCCACAGGGCGCGTTTGCACAGTGGTGAAGGGAGGGCGGGGCTTCAGGTGACATGTGTGCAAACAGGCCCCATGGCGCGTTTTAAGATGGGGAATTAAATCCTCTTCAATCCTGAGGGTCCCTGAGGCCAACTAGCCCACCAGGTACCCCCAGTAAGCGCCATGGAGCTGCGTTGCAGAGTGTTGTAAAAGGGGCGTGGCCTCTGAACACCTCTCTGCAACGCAGCTCTATGGCGCATACTGGAGGTATCTGGTGGGCCAGTTGGCCCCTAGGGACCCTCGGGATTGAGGAGGAATTAATTCTCCAACTTAAAATGCGCCACAGTGCGTGTTTGCAGACATGTCACCTCAGGCCCCACCCCTTCCTTCACCATTGTGCAAATATTCCTCTAAAATCAGCCGAACTACGAATTCCGATTTACTCACCTGTTATCAGGAGAGACCTCAGTGCTGCATCTTTGAGCCCAGTACTGATCCTGAAAAGTAATTTTAACCGTACTTACCAGTAACTTGAATTTCCTTCCATAGGCTAACATTGACTGGTTTCACTTGGAAATTCTTCTAAGTGTGGAGTTTTGGAACTTTATAATATTCCTCTAAAATCAGCCGAAATACGAATTCCGATTTACTCACCTGTTATCAGGAGAGACCTCAGTGCTGCATCTTTCAGCCCAGTACTGATCCTGAAAAGTAATTTTAACCGACTTACCAGTAACTTGAATTTCCTTCCATAGGATATCATTGCCTGCTTTTTGCTGAAAAAGTTTCTAAGTGTCGATTTTTGAAACATACAAATATTCCTCTAAAATCAGCCCGAAATACGAATTCCAATTTACTCACCTGTTATCAGGAGAGACCTCAGTGCTGCATCTTTCAGCCCAGTACTGATCCTGAAAAGTAATTCTAACCGTACTTACCAGTAACTTGAATTTCCTTCCATAGGCTAACATTGACTGGTTTCACTTGGAAATTCTTCTAAGTGTGCAGTTTTGGAACTTTATAATATTCCTCTAAAATCAGCCGAAATACGGATTCCGATTTACTCACCTGTTATCAGGAGAGACCTCAGTGCTGCATCTTTCAGCCCAGTACTGATCCTGAAAAGTAATTTTAACCGTACTTACCAGCAACTTGAATTTCCTTCCATAGGCTAACATTGACTGGTTTCACTTGGAAATTCTTCTAAGTGTGGAGTTTTAGAACTTTATAATAGTGCTCTAAAATCAACCGAACTACGAATTCCGATTTACTCACCTGTTATCAGGAGAGAACCCTGTGCTGCATCTTTTAGCCCAGCACTGACCCTGAAAAGTAATTCTAACCATACTTACCAGTAACTTATATTTCCTTCCATAGGAATTCATTGTCTGGTTTTCAGCAGAAAAGTTTCAAAGTGTCGATTTTCACAAACTACAAATATTCCTTAAAAATCGCCAGGATCCAACACTGAGTAAGAAAAAGTAACGATAACACTACTTACCTGCTAAGTGAATTTCCTCCCATAGGATAACATTGGTGATTCTATGTGAAAAAGTTTCTAAGTGTCAACTTTTAAAATACAATAATATTCCTTAAAAATCACTACTGTAACCAAAACGCTTTTACTCAACTGTTTACAGGAGATGTCCCAGGACTGAATCTAGGATCCAGTCCTGTGGTTTGTAAACTAATCCATAAAGTAACTAATTGCATTTAACTAGAAATTCACATTGAGCTCAATGTTGCATTGTGTTTGAAATTGTGTTGCTCATTGCAACAACTGTAACTACTGTACTTAAAACTCTATTGCCTATTTGCAAAGTATTTAAACTAATGTAATTCATTCTGAGAAAGTATATTTTGTAATGTATAATGTAATTACAATGTAATTTAATAAATAAAATATCTAAAAATAAATAGTTTTAAAAAATGTAGTAAATCAGTATCAAAAAAATAAATATAACAATTAATACATTTAAAAATTGTCATTTACAAAACCTTTGAAATTCACTGAAAAAACCATAGGTTTTAGGGGCGTTATAGTTAGAAATTAGCATTTAAAAACCTTTGAAATTCACTGAAAAAACCATAGGTTTCAGGCACGTTATAGTTAGAAATTAGCATTTAAAAAACCTTTGAAATTCACTGAAAAAACCATAGGTTTTAGGGACAGTTATAGTTAGTTGGACATTTCACTCGTACAAAACCCGTGAAATTCCCCGTTATAGTTAGTTCAGCTAGCTATAACTCGCGCCCCCGCAATGCACTGCTGATGACATCACATATTACATCACAAATGACATGGTCAGTGACATCACTGATGACATCACTGATGACATCTCAAATGACATCACTGATGTCATCACTGATGACATCATCCACGTGATAATCTGATGCACCTCCTCACACCCTAATATAACCTTTGATACACCCACTCTAAATTACAGACTGCCATTCGCAAAACCATAGACACTCCAACACCAATAACTACATACCCACTCACTGATTCTTAGGTCTACACACACACATCCACTCACTCACCCGTACAGTCACTCATACTTATGGTCACTCAGTACAGGACTATCATATGCACTCTTACTCCTATATAGACACTCAAACACCGCCACTGATCCATAGAGGTACTCACACACCTAGTCAGTCATGCAAATAATTAAACACACTGCCATTTACTCACCTATACAGTTATTCACACACCAGCTCACTTAATCATACAAATACTAGCACATTGTTACGCTCTTATACAATCACTGATACAAGCACACACTCATCCATACAGCCACTATCACAATCACTCACTCTAGCTATAGCTATTTATATACTCCAACACACATATATACTGCCTTTCACATATGTAGTTAGTCACACATGTACCACTGGGACATACATTCACTCACTAACACACTCTTACACACACTTACCCACCCATACAGTCTATCACAGATGCACTCTTGAAACCATCCACCCAGTGAATCACCCACTCACACATCTATGCACAGAGTCGCACACACCCCTCCCACACAAACACTCAGGCACCCATACAGATACTCAGACAACCATTCAATAACTCATATAGACACTCATGTAGCTATTCACAAACACATGCAGCCACTTACACAGCAACAGACGGATACAGACATTCACCCAGTTTAGTCACTAACCCATGCATTCAGTAAGATACGTTAAATCACTCACTTATAGAGTCAGTCACGCACCTACTAAATCATCCATACAGACACTTATACACCCACTCATTCCTCAATACGTCTTTTCCTATATATATTAAAAATATTTAAACTTTACAGAAACACAGTCACTGCATGATGTCATCAGTGATGTCATTTGAGATGTCATCAGTGATGTCATCAGTGATGTCACTGACCATGTCATGAGTGATGTAATATGTGACGTCATCAGCAGTGCATTGCGGGGGCGCGAGTTATAGTTAGCTGAACTAACTATAACGGGGGAATTTCACGGGTTTTGTACGAGTGAAATGTCCAACTAACTATAACTGTCCCTAAAACCTATGGTTTTTTCAGTGAATATATATATATATATATATCCAAAAATGCTCGTCCAGTATTTCTTTGCAGAAAACGAGAGTAGACCCAATTAATGTGCTGATTCAATATTTATTCAGTACAACACCATGCTGCCATGACGCGTTTC
Organism: Calotriton arnoldi; assembly: GCA_963921515.1. Classification (NCBI taxonomy): domain Eukaryota; kingdom Metazoa; phylum Chordata; class Amphibia; order Caudata; family Salamandridae; genus Calotriton; species Calotriton arnoldi. The sequence goes on from CAWUFW010016090.1 coordinate 304,346, forward strand.
GGCCGATCAACAGCCTTGATCACATGACAGCGCCTGGGGGTAGAGGCTCCCCTTTTAAAGTGACAATGCAAAATAGCAGCAAGAATGAACATAGAAAACATACTATGCTTGAATGCATTAATATTGCCCGACGTTAATACATAATAGTATCATGGTTAAAACAATATTTAGTCAACATGGCTAAAATCAAATATCTATAAACTAATACTTGTATAAATACATAAAATGATTGATTGCCCTATTAGTTGGTATTGTAGCTGTTGTTCAAACATTTGCTGTGCTATTATAGTGTTAAAGTGACTAGTGCATGAATACCCACTATCCGAAGTGCAAGTCTATAAAGCTATCTGTGTGCAAAATGTGCAATTATGTGCAATATAAGTATTATAAAGGTTTAGCAGCAGTTTACTATTATAAATTGGCTAATGCCATTACATTTATCACATGTCGAAAACCATCATATTTACAATCTTAGCTGGAATCACAACCAAAAGCCATTATACCTAGGTACCTGTATGATGTATACGGTTGATTCCCACAAATGAGGATATACAATATAATACAATGTATAAAATATTATATAAAATCATTTCAACCGAATAAAAACAGATAAAATAGCTAAAATCTGGTAAAGAATCAGATTGTAAAATCACTAAGAAATTTTCAAGAATAAATTCATTCATTATTGTGTAAGACTATACCCGTTTTTTATATACTTTAAAACTCAAGAGTAGAAGTTCATAATATCTACACTATAAAGATTTGGATGTTCAAATACAGTTTCTCCCTTTGGATATCTATAATTATATGTGTGCATGTCCTCATTTGTGTTGAGCCCTCCAGGTTGCTTCGTATCCATCTCAAGGATGTATCTTGTTTCTAGGCGCCTTAACTTTGTCTCCCTGTTGCCCCTCTTTTGTGTGGCGGCACTGCATCTAAAACAAAATAATTAAAATGTTTCAGACTGCTGTTGTGTTTTTCTTTAAAATGTCTGGCAACAGGGTAACTCGGATCATTGTTTAAAATGGCTCGTGTGTGCTGTAATATCCTTTTGTGCACTGCCAATTTTGTGCTGCCTATATAATACAGATTGCAACTACAAACTAGTGCATATACCGCAAATTCGGTTTTACAAGACAGATGTTGGTTTATCATTTGGGAGCAGTCACTAAAAGCTGTTTTATATGAAGTCTTATTTATTCCGAACTGACAGGCCTTACAACTTGAACACCTATAGAATCCCTTTCTGGCCGTGAGCCATGAACCTGTTTCCAGATCTTCTGGACTATTTTTGACCAAGGCGTTACCCATTGACGCAGTTCTTCTATATGTTATTGCTGGCTTCTTGGGAAGTAACCCTCAATTATTGGGTCTCCCAATATTATAGGCCAGTTGCGTCTTATGATAGATCTTATCTGTCCTTCCTGTCTAGAATACGAAAGTATTAGTCATGTAGGCTCCTTTGATATGTTGTCTTTTGCACCCCTGGTCTGTGATCTATACTTGAGTAGATCCTGTCTAGCTTGACTTCTTGATTTCAATATAGCTACATCTATAGTTTTTGATTTATAACCTCTTTGGAGGAATCTGTTTTTACATTTCCCTTTGCTTCTCTAATGTGTCAGTTTCCTCACTACAAATACGTCTTATCCTCAGCATCTCCCCATAGGGGATGCTTTGTATAAGGTGAGGAGGGTGAGAACTTGATGCATGCAACACTGCATTACCGGCAGTTTGTTTCCGAAAAAGAGAAGTTGCTAGTTTGTTGTTCACTATGTACACTTTTTACATCCAAAAATGTTATGCTTTCACAACTGATAGAGTAAGTAAACTTAAAATTCACATTATTGTTTTTAATTTGCGAAATAAAGTCATGAGCACTCTGCTCTGAGCCATTCCGTACAATAAAAAAATCATCTATGAACCTTAGCCATATTATTGCCTGTTCAGTATAGGTGTGTGCATATTGTTGCATGAGGACCAGCTCCTCCCACCATCCCATAAATAAACAGACATAGCTGGGAGAGAAGCTGGCCCCCATTGCTATGCCCTGAATTTGCTGATACATCTGATTTTTATACATAAATAAATTGTTTTCAAGACAAAATATTAACATATCGATCAGCATTTGATTGTGTTTAGCAAACTTCATAGGCCTATTGGCTAAGAAATGTTCAACCGCCTTGATGCCATCATTGTTTTTTATACATGTATAAAGTGCGGATACATCGAGTGCTATTAAGTGATAACCAGTTTGCCACTTGATTGTATCAATTTTTCTTATAAAATCACTGGTATCCTGCACGTATGATTTAAGTTTTTTGACATGTTCTTGTAAAAATGAATCAATATAGATGGACATATTTTCTAGTGGCCCATCACAAGCTGAAATGATGGGCCTCCCTGGTGGTTTGTTCAGGCATTTATGAACCTTGGGGACAAAGTAAATTACTGGAATCATAGGATTTTCCTTTTTCAAGTACTTATATTCATCTAAGTTCAGGAGGCCCAGGCTTTTCCATGCCAATAATTTTTTGAAAAAGTTATCTTGTGCACTTTTGAACTTTTACATGGAGCTTTTTCGATAACAATCAGTATTGTTTAGTTGTGAGGCTGCTTCTTCCATATATATATATATATATACAAATCGAAAAGTCTGCCTGTTACGCCGTACGCCTGCCAATTAATCGTTGTTGCCAGCCATGGTGGCAGAAGCCACAAATGTCTTTCAAAACAGTCCAAATTCCAATCTGAAAGGAGGCGGCACACCAATTCAATCCACGGGTGATTTATTGTGCAGAAAACAACGCATTTCGGCCCGAACAGCCTTTATCAAGTTACTATACAACCGCCAGCGGTGCCCTTAAATACGTCATAATAGAAATAAAAAACATACTACATTGCGCAATATTAGCGATAATCACAATACCGTCAAAAGGCATATGTTGAACAGGATGAAGAACCTTATCGATATTATTAGAGAAATTCATAAGCAATTATATACAAATTCTGGCGCAATTGCAAAATAATTACCATTTTTTGTGCGGCAATGAGTACCGGCATTGTTTTTTTTTGTAAACAAACTTTATTAAGCTTTTATAAAATGTGTACTGGCATCGTTCATTCATTGCATAAACACGCAAGCTATCATCAATGCGTTCTAGATACATATACATCTCATTACTGCTACATTGATATCTATATTCGCTCAACGTGACCTCAAGAGTTGCAGTATCAAATAGCACTACATCGCATGTCATTACTTGGTGCTATAATAATGATCTGAACTCCCCACCCTCGCCAAGTGGCAACTTCCACCCCCTCTATCCCTCCCCCCTCCCCCAGGCATGTCTTGGATCATTATGCACAGAGAATCTACTCCGGGCCACTCTCCAGGGACTTTCAACCAATCAACGTGAACTCTACGGCCCCTTTAGGCCTTCCGCTGATTGAGGACTCCACATCATTCCCTCTCCCCCGTGCATTCACACCAACGTGTTTTACGAACCATCATCCTGCGATACCTCCCATTGTCCCTCGTCTGACATGTCATTGAGTTGCTTAAGGTGCATTATCAGAGCTTCCCAGGCCCTAGCTGCTTCTAACGTCTTCTCACTTCCATTACGCCTAGCATCCCTTAATCGTGTCGTTCCCTCATAGCCTGCCCAGCGCTCAAACTCTCTACTCCATCTGCCTATATTAGGCCCTCCTCTTGCCTTCCAATGACTCGTAATATCCCGCTTTGCTAATAATAATCCCAGGTCCTGAAATTTGCTGGTAACCTTGTTCTTGGAAGTATGTGGAAAGCTATGTAGTAAGCAGTATCCTGGGGTCTTATGCACTTCTTTTTTCATAATTTCCGCTAGCATGTCCGTCACCTCCCTCCAGAAATTCCCTATCGCCGGACAGTCCCAGAACATATGCAAGAACTTCGCACCTATCTCCCCGCATCTGGGACAAGCTGCCATTGTCATGTTGAAATACTTGTTGAGGCGCCCTGGGGTGAGATACGCCCTATGGAATACATAAATGTTTACTAGTTGGAATCTAGCATTTCTGGTGATCCTACTGACCCTCTCCGTTATTTCTCCCCACACCTTTGCCTCTATAGGCTCCCCTAAATCCTCCTCCCATTTTTGTTGGAGCCCAGTCAGTGGAAGAAGTTTCGCCCGACTCAGCCTCCTATACAAGCAGGTAACCGCCTTAAATGTCCCCGCTGTCGATACCACATATTGACATCCCTCATCAAGAGGAAGTTCAGTCAATACACTCCCCAAATGTTTGCGGACTTCTGCAACTAAGGCCGCATGGAACAAAAAGTCACCTTCTGGTATCTCATTGTTCTCACTGAATGCCTCAAATGGTAATAACTTTAACCGTGGGCGGAGAGCTCCGCTCCGCCCACGGAGTGTGCGGAGTTGTGCCTACTCCGTGTTCTGGGGAGAACGCGAAGTAGGCACAACTCCGCACAGTCTGCAGAGGAGCGGAGTTGCCCAGCCCCCGCCTCCACCCCCCCTAGGAAGAATTACATTTAATACACATTAAAGGTAAAAAAAATAAAGACTTACCTTAACTGTGGCGTCCCCGGGCAGCCGTCCTCCTCTTCCTCAGTTTCGCGATGATCTGCGCATGCGCGCGCGCCCGCGCATGCGCAGATCATCGCGAAACCGAGGAAGAGGAGGAAGGCAGCCCGGGGATGCCGCAGTTAAGGTAAGTCTTTATTTTTTTTTCCTTTAATGTGTATTAAATGTAATTCTTCCTAGGGGGGGTGGAGGCGGGTGGCGGAGCGGAGCGGCATAGTGCTGCTCCGCCAGCTCCGCCCAGCCTTAAATAACATGCCATCTGCATACAACTGTCCTACGGTAAGCACTCCTGTCTCTTCCCATACCCTCAGCCTCCTCCAATCTGCCCTATGTGGGAATGCCATACAAAAAGTGATCCAAAAAGATAGAAGTGTTCATTTATTGGCCCCCTATGTCAAGGATCTGAGATCGTACTGCCAAGACAATACTGATTTCTTGAAAAGAATTCATGACATTAAATGGGAAAAAAACTTCCTACTCATAACGTTGGACGTTTGTTCACTCTACACCTGCATTAATCAGGAGAAAGGAGTAGATGCCTGTTTATACTATCTGCAGAGAAGGCCAATTGACTTATATGATCATACGATAATGTTGAAACTTATAATGCTGTATTGCCTAAAGAAAAATATATTTTTCTGTTTGACAAAATGTTATATCGCCAACATTCAGGCACTGCCATGGGCACCTGCTTTGCCCCCAGCCTGGCGAACTTGTTCCTGGGCTGGCGGGAGGAGCAGGTGGTATGGACGGATGCCAACGAGGATTTCACAAATCATGTACCACTATGGCTGAGGTATATCAACGACCTCTTTATTATTTGGGATAGTGAAAAAGAACAAGCCTTGAGGTTAATCGAGTCTCTGTCATCTAACAATCTAAATCTTAGCTTTACACATAAAATCAGCCAAACACAATGTGATTTCCTAGACATACGTGTCACAGTACAGGATAACAAACTTATAACCAACCTATTTAGGAAAGAAACTGCGGGAAACAGTACCCTACATGCACGCAGCCATCACCCCACTTCTCTCCTAAATAGCATTCCCTATGGTGAACAACTGCGGGCTCGCATAAATTGTAGTACCGATAGTGGATATAGAAAAGAATGTGAAACTATGTTAAAAAAGGTTTAAAGGAAGAGGCTATTCGGACAAAATTTTGTCCCAAGCCACAACTAAACTGAAAGATGTAAAACACAAAGAGGTCCTGTTTAACAAAAACACATTACCTTCAGACAAGTGTCTAACCAATGTACCCAGGATGATTACCACTTACAATGACCGATCGAGCAGACTCAAATCCGTCATGAAAAAGCACTGGGGTCTCATTCAGGCGGACCCCATTATTGGAAGGAGTATAGGTAATTCTCCCACAATAACCTAAAAAAGACTGAGCTCGCTTCAGGACAAATTGGTCAAAAGCTATTACCAAACTGAATTTACCACTACCTGGCTACAATTGAGCAAAGGATTCCATAAATGTCATGCCTGTAAGGCATGCAGGAATAGTGAAAGTTGTAAAACCTATAGAACATTCAATGGTAAAGAAAAATCTATTTCTAAATTCATTACTTGTACCACCGATTTTGTTGTTTATGCCTTGGAGTGTCCATGTGGTCTCCGCTACATAGGGAGTACCAAATTGCCGGTAAAAAAACGGATACTCGAACATCAGAGGGCAATAACCAATCTGGATTTCAATTATCCTGTAGCCAGACATTTTTATAATGTCCATGATAGCAACAATAAATTGCTTAAATATGTAGGGCTGGACAGGGTTTTTAAACACATTAGAGGTGGTGACAGGGAAAAACAGCTGCGGATTCTTGAGTCCCGGTATGTCATCGACTTAAATACCAGAATGCCCTTTGGTGTGAATAAAGAGGAGGAATTGGCACACATATAGGGGTGTAATTTTCCTATCTTTCCCATGCATCCACTACTTGATTTTAACTATTTTCTTCAGATGTTCCTCTTTAGTTCTTTTTATTGATATCATTCATTAATAGCATAGGGTGCACCAGTTTTATCTTATGTCATTGAGGTCGGATCCTCCTAGATTGTTCATATCTAGATAAGGTACATAGGCACTTGCCCTATATTTTCCTTTCGAATCGTTTGGTTCTTCAAGTACTGGTACCTTATATGGGCAACCCCTATAGGGATGTAGGAGATTAACTATTTTAGAGAATCGCAATATTGCCCCATCGATTCGCCCACACAATAGAGATATGTATATATATATAATTTCACAACACTCTTATGTTGTCACTTTGTCACCTATTGTGTTTATAACAGATATTCTTCTACATACAGACCGCCTATGTGCCTGGATCATGTCCACTATATTTTAGTAATTAACATCTGATGACTATCATCTCTTTTGTGACTGTCCTTATGATTTATATTTATGCAATAAGATTTCGTCAGGCATTGATGATCGGCCGGAGCCAATAGATAAAATTATGCTGGGTTCCCTATATTTGATGTGTTTTACGCTCTATTTACATATTTTTCTTGATTATCGCAAGCATTTTATGTATTGAGTGCTCGCTAGTTATTGATTTGTGGCCCAGAGTATAATCAGCATTACTGAGTATTACTTTTATGTGCCCCAATTAGTATGAACTACTAGAATCTTTTTACCATGTCTATTAGAAGGTAAAAGGTCACCGGAACGTAAACGATGCCGGTACTTATTGCCGCACAAAAATGGTAATTATTTTGCAATTGCCCTAGTATTTGTATATAATTGTTTATGAATTTCTCTAATAATATCGATAAGGTTCTTCATCCTGTTCAACATATGCCTTTTGACGGTATTGTGATTATCGCTAATATTGCGCATTGTAGTATGTTTTTTATTTCTATTATGACATATTTTTGGTGTGCCGCCTCCTTTCCGATTGGAATTTGGACTGTTTTGAAAGATATATATATATATATATATATATATATATATATATATATATATATATATATATATATATATATATTATTCAACTCAATAGATTTGCCGTCCCCAAACTCCATGTGGCGATGAAGAAAGCACGAACTTCTCTGCAGGTAGGCGAAATCAATTTTTATTTCTCACATGGAGCCAGTCATTACGCGTTTCGGCCTCCGAAGCAGCCTTGATCACATGCGGAAATGCGTTGCAGTGAATATTTAAATACCACCCTAGTGTGTCATGTGATCCCCCATAGACATAAACAATAGACTTTGCAAGAGCGTTTGTCTTTACAGTCGACCATAGCGAACGTTAGTAATGCCTAATAATACATATAGCGCCAGCCGGTCAATATAATAAATATCAGGTAGGACCAGATAAAATCAATGACATTTAAAATAATGAGCATTAAAACGTCTTAGAGCACATGTGTATACCAGCATAAATGCTTCAATATCCCAAAAATATTAATGGTCTTCACATAATGATAGAAAGTCGGTATGAAAAAAATCTAAAAACTCATTACTGACGATATAATGGAAACCATCTAAATCTGGTGACCTAATTGCATCAATGCAACATTTGAAGATGTAATTCATGTTCCGGTTTCCTCATAGCTCAAAACAATCTGTTCATTACAGCTTTACCAAATGCATGGTTCTAATGTCTCCCCAGTCTCTATAAAGTGACGAATGCCTACTGTTTCTGAACAAACGTTGCGTATAAAGTGCTAAGTGTCTAATAACTAAGTGCAGCAATAAAGTGCTATGTGATATGCACTATTAACACCATAAATATGTACAATAAATATATATAAAAAACACATCTAAAAAACATTTCATTTTTTGGGGGATTTCCTTTTTCTAAATATAAAATTTATGTATGATCAACAGATGGTAATATAAACATGTTGTTTTTGCGCGGCTATAATTTTCATCTTACTGTCATGTTAGTAACCTAATTATTCTTGAAAGACAACCATGGCAACGGCTGTGCTGAGCCTCATGTATGTATATTAGTTATCAAATAGCGTTATCTGGGGATTGGCCCCTAATTTTACTAAAAATTGCTGAAGATTATACAAAATGACAACAGATTACTGGGAAATTTACAAAAATTACAAAAATTACAAAAGATTACTAATTACAAAAAATTGTGGAGGTCCTCTGTGGTGTTCAACCCGGTAGGGGCCTTGCTACCGAATTCCATAATCATACGAGTTTCCAATTGCCTGAGCATGAGCTCTCTATTGCCCCCTCGTCGAGGATCAGGAATAGCATCTACCACATAGTATTTAAGACAGTTGAGGTTGTTATCGTGCACTGTCTTAAAGTGCCGAGCTACGGGGTAATTAACATCATTGTTTACTATAGCACGCAAGTGTTGTAAAATGCGTACATGCACCTGTGACAGAGAATGGCTCAGCACACACCTATAATGAAATATAATATAAAAGTCAACAATGGTATATAGTAATAATAAGCGATAACCAATGTGCGAAAATTAGCACAATGTCTCCCCAATAGATCAAATAAGACTTCGGTTTCTTAATAATATATCCTTCCTTTATTCTTATTTCAAATTTCTTTTCTTAAAAGCACAGCACAAATTCATAGCTGACGCGGCGCGTTTTGTCCCAACGGGACTTCTTCAAGGCTATAAAAACATATACAAGACAAACATTAATATTTACAATAAAAAAATATATACAACATGTGATTTTGACTAAACTATCAATCTAATCACCACAAAATTCTTTATCCAATAACATTTAAAATATGTATAATCTAATCATGGGGAGACATAACTAATGATATTTGTGTATTGGGAGAATATTACAGCAAAAGGAGATAGTACATAGCAATTGTTGTGAATTGTACACAACATAATTTTGATCATGTTATAAGAAAAATCAACACCCATACATTAGGTCCAAAAACAAATACAACCTTTATGACATCCTAATCTTATCTCAATTGTCATTTCACTTCAATGTATATCATTGCATAGACAGTTTCATAGTATTGTAGCTTATTATATATCATAAAACCAAACAGATGCAAGGAAAAAATAAGCCTATAAATTCACTGCAGTAAGTTTCATTGTGGTGCATGAATAGAAAGATCACTGATGTAATTCTTATATTATTGTAAATGCCATGAACCTAAATGCATTACATTCCAACTGCAATTATTTGATATCCTATGCAACCTTAATATGGTAAATACACAAAAATAAAGAAGATGACACCTTTTTCAAAAAATGTGCTCTGTTCTAGCATACCTGTTGCATTTGTGAATAGTCTAGATGAGAAAAATGTATATGGCACTTCTTGTTGAAGGAAGGTGCCTTAACTCAAGATTTCTGTAATAAAAAATTGGTTTATTTATTACTTTTTTTAGGAATATTTTTAATTTATATGTTATAATAATAAATTCAGCATTTAGTAGCATGGACAAAACGTGGTTATCATACTAAACATATGTCAAGAGATATCCAACATACCTCTGCAAAGAAGAAGTACTCATCTACTGTAAGTAGTAAGAGATGAAATGTAGAAGGGTACTCGGTAGCCCCAAATCTATAACAGAAGGCAAAATTCATTTATACTTTCAAGTTCAATATATGGGCTTGTACATATTGAATAAATGCTCTGATATCCAACCACTATAATCACATGGAAACATTTTATAATACTATGCAGTAAACCAACTCATTTCTAGTTCTACATCTGACGATCAGAAATTAGCAAAGTTTTACCCAAATTTTTGAAGAAAGATAGATCATAAGCAACACGCAATTTCAAAAACACCACATTGTCGAACAGAGTAGATAAGAAAAGACAAATAACATAATAAACGAAAAAATATATAAACGTGCCATCTGTTTTTATTTAGGTTCATTCACACCACATCGCAAATATGAAAATATGAAAAAGTAATTTATACAAAAAGCGTTTGGTTAAACTTGCTCGTGATTTAAGTTTAAAAATAATTCACGTAGCAATATATGCATTTGTGATACATTGTAACCGCATCATAATGCAGAAATATATCCAAAGAACACTTTTAATCAAGCGTGATCGCAACTCCGAATTCAAAAATCACCCACATGTCAACATGTCAATGCCACTCACATGACGGCGCCATTTCTAAAAATGCATTCAGATATATTACACCGTCAACCCCATGTCTACAAGGATATCCACGCTGTTATATTCCTTAGACAGTGCAACAAACACTAGAACCGACCACTAGAAATAATTAAATCCAGCAAAGAACACAAGCGGTTGAAACAACCAGGCTACGTCAAAAATACAGAACATTAGTCTATAATGACTTACAAGCGCGATGTCGCGTAGCGGCGTGGTCCGAAGTCTTGAAAACGAAAGATTTCGTCAGAACCGAACCTCATGATCAGTTCGTATATATATACAAAATAAAACATACACACCTGTATGTCGTCAATATGCCATCGACAGAGACAAAGGTTAGATGTAAAAAACACTCGATCGATATTATGCGAACAAATCGGCCATTTTGGAATGGGTTTTCTACATTCCAGATTACCGAAAAATAAACCAAAAATGCCAAAAGTGACTACACCATCGTAATATAATTGGTCAATGTTAAATAACAGAAATACATGGACAGTTTGTTACAGTGAATATTTGTAATTATAAGAACTGCAAACATAAAACATACACACCTGTATGTCGTCAATGTGCCATCGACAGAGACAAAGGTTGGATGTAAAAAACACCCGATCGATATTATGCGAACAAATCGGCCATTTTGGAATGGGTTTTCTACATTCCAGATTACCGAAAGATAAACCAAAAATGCCAAAAGTGACTACACCATCGTAATGTAATTGGTCAATGTTAAATAACAGAAATACATAAACAGTTTGTTACAGTGAATATTTGTAATTGTAAGAACTGCAAAAATACGAATGACACACCTCACACACCAAAATTGTGAGAGATAGATTCAAAGAGACCGGCCATTTTGTAATGTGTCTAAGAACCCATTAACGGTCCAAAACAAGCGGCAATACACTACGAATAATAGTTTAATAACCATCCCATTCGGCATTATCATACTATTAGATTTATGTCGTAATATAAAAGTCAATAATTCCACCATAATAACATTTGAAGATACAATGCGAAGATACAATTACAAGTGCTAGGAGTTGCACAATCGCAAGTAAAACCACTAAAATTCATACTAGTGTGAGCACCATTCGTTAATGATTGCAGCAAGTTAACCAAACCGCGAAATATCTAGCCATGCTGAAGAAACCTTAATAGATGGAAATAAGAACAGTCAAGACGCTCAAAAAAGGGGCCAAGTTTCCCACAACATAGCCACGTGATCCAAGTGACCCCAAAGATCATAAAACTGTATATAGAGACCCATTGAATAAGACCACGTATACATTTTTAGAATATATCTCCCAACATAGTATGTACAAGTGCTTCTAATTTTGAAAGACAATGGTCAAATAGTCCCTAATGGTGAACATTTAATTTGTGACTTAGATGGTACTTTATTATCTAAGGTAATTTACTTTTTGCCGAATAAGATGGTAAATTGTTATCTAGAATAAAAAGAATATAAAAAACCTTATTCCAAGGCTTGTATCAACCAACATCCGAATTCATTACTTTACAAAAAATGGTGAAATTCGTTGTTAATATTCAAACCAAACATTACAGTTCTCAAGCGACAAATTCAGCGAGCTTCAACTTGCCTAAGATAATTTGTCTTATCTCCACCTCTCTCATTGCCGGTCACATGATCTATGGCATGAAAGGTTACTTTCGTAGTTTCTGGATGCATTTCATGTATATGAACAGATACAGGATATCTTTCATCTTTATTTTTTATGGCCCGTACATGTTCTTGTATACGTACTTTCAAACTGCGTACACTGCTGCCAACATATGCTTTATTGCATGCACACTTAAGCAAATATACAGTGTGTGTTGTGTTACAATTGATATAGGATTTGATTTTAAATTCCTTTGAATTGTTATATTGAAAAGTTGATGTTTTATTTTCACCTAAGTTGCATATGCAGCAATTGCCACAGATGAAAAAACCACATGGTTTTTCTGCTAACCAAGTCTTGACTGATAGCCTGGGCTGTTTTACATAACTAGGACATATCATGTCTTTTATGGTTCTTCCTTTTCTATATATTACCTTAGGTTTCAACGGAACCATATCTGAGGGTAAGACATTCGATGTAAGAAGGTGCCAGTTTTTTCTAAGTATGTTGAAGATGTGACCACTATAGATATTATATTCAGTTATGAATGCCAAATCAGTATGGCATGCATTCTCTTTGTTACGGCTTGTTTTGGAAAGGGTTGATTTTCTGTCCATTCGAGAGATTCTTTTCTCAGCTTTCTGCAGACAATTTTGATCATAACCTCTTTGACCAAAATTTCTTTTGATCTTTTAACTTGTAATGCAAAATTGTATTCCTCACTACAATTACGACGAGCTCTTACCATCTCTCCAAAAGGGATCGCTGAGATGGTGGTTTTAGGGTGACAGCTGGTAGCGTGAAGAACACTATTGCATGCCGTAGACTTTCTGAAAATGTCACTGTGTATGACATCTTCCTTCACATATAGTCTAAGATCTAAAAATTCAATCTCTTGTTTGGAACTTTTTATAGTGAGTTTAACATTAAACCTGTTATTGTTCAGGTAGATATAATATTGCTCCAATTCATCACTACTTCCCTTCCAAATTAGGAAGATATCGTCGATATATCTTCCAAAAAACCTGTAGTTTGGTGCTTCCGATGTAATTAAGTCCGCATGTACATGTGAGGACATATACCGCAAATTCGGTGCTGCAAGTGTAGTGGCCCTTTATTTCTCATTTATTCGGACTGAATGGTACCGTGTAATGAGTTGTATTTTCCCCAAATTTGCAAGCCCTGCACGATGAGCACTTGAAGAACCCTTGTCTCGGTTGTAACCATGTAGTGCTAGACACATTTTCTGGGCTGCTTTTAACCAACTCAGTTTTCATAGATTTGGCACGTCTAAATGTGAGTGTTGGCACAGTTGGTAAATTAGGTGCCAGTACTCCGTCCGTAAGTAATATGGGCCAGTTTTTATTTACTATTGCTCTCACCTGCCTCTGTTGTCCACTATAAGTTGTAATGAGTCTAGGTGTAGTGGTTTCATTCGTTATGGCTAGAGCATCTGCTTGGGTACCGTTAGTTTTGTTTGGTAGGGATTCCCTGGATCTTAATTCGGCTTTTCTACTAGCTTCAGTTAGAATTCTCTCACTATATCCTCTATGTCTGAATCTTTCTAAAGATGCTTGTGTGCACTTTACTAGTTCTTCATCTGTGCTACAGATCCTTTTTAATCTGAGTAGCTCTCCATATGGTATACTTGTAATGAGGTGTTTGGGATGTGAGCTCATGGCATGTAGAGTAGAATTTCCAGATGTGGGTTTTCTGTGCAGTGTTGTTTCTAATTTCCCTTCTGCCACATAAACGGTAGTATCTAAGAAATCAACTTTTAGATGGCTTATGTGCGACGTAAATTTTAAATTTGCATCATTGATGTTAATATCTGCTATGAACATTTCTGCACTTGTTTGATCCCCCTTCCACACTATAAAGATGTCGTCTATATAGCGAAACCAATGCTCTACATAAGTATTGAAAACATTTTCATGAGTTCCCCTTAGGGCCTGTTCCTCCCACCAGCCTACGTGCAAGCAAGCATAGCTGGGGGAGAAACAGGCTCCCATAGCAACTCCTCTACATTGTTTGTATGCTTCCTTTCCAAACATGAAGAAATTATTAAAAAGGCACCATTTTATCAATTCGAGTAACATGATGTTGTGACTGTGGCAATTCAATGGTTTGCTGTCCAAGTAATGCTTGACTGCAGACAGTCCTACATGATGGTCAATACTCGTATAGAGTGCTTCTATGTCCAATGTAATCATCAGATATCCCTCCTTCCAATGTACTTGATTCAGTTTGTTGATAAAATCACCTGTGTCTTTCACATATGTGGGGAGTTTCTGGACATGATTCTGTAGGGACAAATGCACATACCGACTTATGTTCTCACTCATCCCCCCTATTGCAGAAATAATCGGTCTGCCTGGTATGGGTGTCGTTCTCTGATGTATCTTTGGAATTAAATACATCGTGGGGATCACAGGAAATTCTTTGTGCATGAACTGATATTCTTGATTGGATATTAAACCCCGACTTTTGTATGCCAGTAGTTTTTCTTTAAACCTTCTTTGGCTTTCTTGTAATCTGACATGGATGTTTTTTCATAGCATGTTGTGTTGTCGAGTTGACACAAAGCTTCTTGGGTGTAGTCTTTACGGGGCCAGATTACCAAATTACCACCTTTGTTGGACTTATTGAATATTATTTCTTGGTTGTCTTTTAATTTTGTAATCAGATTGGCATATTCTTGGTCACGAAATTTTGTTCTCTTGTTGCCATGATTGACTTTATAATATAGTTGCTTTAAGTCTTCCGTGACTCTTTCGTGGAAAATGTCAATCGGGTCCTTTGGCATCATAGGATAAAAGGTGGATTTACTCTTAAATGGACTCATTCCTGCGCAAGGCTGGATTATGTTTAGTGTGTCCAGTCTCTCCTGTGTTGAGCCTTGAATCGTGTTGCTATCTTGCCCATCGGTCGTGTCTCTGCTTAACTCATGGAGTGTGAGTAACATCCCTGCATCGGACACTTGGAGGTTATTATCAGTACTGTTGTTACGAGTCACATTCCTTTCAGTGTTTTTCTGTTGATTATTTCCTTCTTTGATCGTGAAACATTTCTTGAGTTTGAGCTTCCGTATGTAACTGAATATATCCACTCTCGTTCTAGTGTAATTAAAATTGCTCTCCGGGCAATATGAAAGTCCAAGTGCCAAGAGTTGTGTTTCAGCTTTTATTAGAGTTATAGGTGACAGGTTGACTATAGTATTATCATTTAGCGCCTGCGCCACTGTCCTCTCCTGGGTTTTGGCGCGTCTGAGCTTGCGCCTTGCTGTTCGCCTTTTGTTTCTTCGTGATTTGCTTGTTTCCTTTGATTGCGAGGTCGCAATGTTTGTCGACGGTCGTATGATAAAAAATTCAATTCTTCAGCTGGATTCAACTTACTCCTTTCATCTACTGTGCTGTACGCATTGCTTCTCCCTTCTTCCGATTCGTTGTCACTTGTCAGTGTATTAAGGTCAGAGGCTGACGAATCTGCGTTACTAGCACTTTCATTTGTTTCCGTAGTCGAATTGCTGGTTGCTTTTGACATGTTGTTGAAGCGCATTTTCTTTACATTCTCATATTTCCGCGCAAATGTAAAAATTTGACCTAGCTCGTAATCTTCTTTATTACGGGCGGAATTTATGTACCTTTCTTATTTTAATCTTGTCCTCCTGTATTTTAACTCTTTCTTGGATTTCTTTTCTGGTTTTAAATATATATTCAGTTTTTTCTAATTTGTCGATTTGCTCATTAAGTTTGTCAATATATATATATACACACACACACACATATATATAGGTATCCAAACACAGAGAACTCCTTCTGGGAAACAGTACCCGTGGAGGGTGGCACGTTCACCGGCGGAGATGATCGGCTATAAGATCCAATGCAAAAATCCAATTGAACACGCTCTCAGGCCAATAATGCAGGAAATGATTCAACAAACAACAAGGGGATTTATTAATAACATAAATCCTCTGACGGAGGTGGTTTCTCCACCACTCTGCAAATGCGCCTCCTGGCACACTACTGGTTGGGGGATGAAGTCCACTTTACTCCTGAGGGACTTTGGGGGCCAAGAAGCCCTCCTGGTACCTCCTGAAAGTCCTACGCAGCAGAATTCCATAGCGCTGGTCGGAGTCCCAGCCCCCTTTCTCCACCACTCTGCAAATGCGACTACTAGTTGTAATAAATCTCGGATTTGCGAGAGTTAGAGCTATTGTCATTGTAAATGTAATAGTTTATTACTAATGTTTTTTGGAGTGGAGTGGATGTACGTTGTGTGTATTGAAATTATGTGGTATGTTGTGCAGTGAAATTATGTGGATAGTATGTGGTATTTATTGTATAGGAATTATGTAGAGTGGGATTATGCGTTATGGAGACTAATTATGTGGTATAATAATCTGTGTTGCGGAGTGGTAACCTCAGGTTTAGTCTTCCTCATTTCCATAGAAGATAAACTATAAACTCAATGGGACAAAAAAGAAGGAACCACTGAAGAGCACTTCTGGACCTAGTCAGAGGTATGAGCAGGGCCACTGGAATTATGCGACTGTTTGGCTGCACTGGCTTTCGCACAATTAAACATTTTCCGCATTTGCCACATAATCCATCATCTGCTGCATAATCTGCAGATTTGAACAAAAAAAACCTTGTTTCCAGCTCAAAAGGCTGAAGCGTTACCAAAAATGCAACAACAAGTGTTACAGCGTGGTGGAAGGCCCTTTGCAAACATAGAATGGTCATCTGTTACTTATTGCTAAATGTGGGTGGTAAATTGGTACTAAAGGTGTGCAAACCACTCTTGCTTCTTTCTGTGCCTCTCTTGCCTCTTTCTGCATTTCTATTGCTTCTTTCTGTACCTTTCTTCCTTTTTCTGCACTTCTCTTGCCTCTTTATGCACATCTCTTCCGCTTTCTGCACCTCCCTTCTTTCTGCTCCTCTCTTGCTTCTTTCTGGACCTCTCTTGCTTCTTTCTTCTGCACATCTCTTGCCTCTTTCTACGTCTCTGTTGCTTGTTTCTGCACTTCTCTGGCCTCTTTCTGCACTCTCTTCCCTCTTTCTGCACCTCTCTTGCCTCTTTCTGCACCTCGCTTGCTTCTTTCTACACCTCTCTTGCTTCTTTATGCACCCCTCTTCTCTCTTTTGCAACCCTGTTCTCTCTTTCTGCACCTCTGTTGCCTGTTTCCGCACCTCCCTTGCCTCTTTCTGAAATTCTCTTGCCTCTTTCTGCACTTCTCTTGCATGTTTCTGCTCCTCACTTGCCTCTTTCTGCATCTCTCTTGCCTCTTTCTGCATCTCTCTTCCCTCTTTCTGAACTTCTCTTGCCTCTTTCTGCACCCCTCTTGCCTCTTTCTGCCCCTTTATTGGTTCTTTCTGCACTGCTCTTGCTTCTTTCTGCATCTCTCTTGCAAATTTCTGGACCCCTCTTGCCTCTTTCTGCACCCCTCTTCCCTCTTTCTACACTTCTCTTGCCTCTGCCTGCACGCCTGTTCCCTCTTTCTGGACCTCTTTTGCCTGTTTCTGCAACTCTGTTGCCTCTTTTTGCAGTTCTCTTACCTCCTTCTGTACCTCTGTTGCTTGTTTCTGCACTTCTCTTGCCTCTTTCTGCACTCCTGTAGCCTCTTTCTGCACCCCTATTGCTTCTTTCTGCACTTCTCTTGCTTCTTTCTGTACCTCTCTTACTTCTTTCTGCACTCCTCTTGCTTCTTTCTGCACCCCTTTTCCCTCTTTCTGCACCTCTTGTGCCTGTTTCTGAACCTCTCTTCCCTCTTTCTACACCTCTCTTGCCTCTTTCTGCATTTCTATTGCTTCTTTCTGCACCTTTCTTCCTTTTTCTGCACTTCTCTTGCCTCTTTATGTACATCTCTTCTGCTTTCTGCACCTCCCTTCTTTATGCTCCTCTCTTGCTTCTTTCTGGACCTCTCTTGCTTCTTTCTTCTGCACCTCTCTTGCCTCTTTCTGCGCCTCTGTTGCTTGTTTCTGCACGTCTCTTGCCTCTTTCTGCACTCTCTTCCCTCTTTCTGCACCCCTGTTCTCTCTTTCTGCAACTCTGTTGCCTGTTTCTGCACCTCCCTTGCCTCTTTCTGAACTTCTCATGCCTCTTTCTGCACTTCTCTTGCCTCTTTCTGCATTTCTGTTGCTTCTTTCTGCACCCCTCTTGCCTGTTTCTGCTCCTCTCTTGCCTCTTTCTGCACCTCTCTTGCCTCTTTCTGCACCTCTCTTCCCTCTTTCTGTACTTCTCTTGCCTCTTTCTGCACCCCTCTTGCCTCTTTCTGCCACTTTATTGGTTCTTTCTGCACTGCTCTTGCTTCTTTCTGCATCTCTCTTGCAAATTTCTGGACCCCTCTTGCCTCTTTCTGCACCCCTCTTTCCTCTTTCTACACTTCTCTTGCCTCTGCCTGCATGCCTGTTCCCTCTTTCTGGACCTCTTTTGCCTGTTTCTGCAACTCTGTTGCCTCTTTTTGCAGTTCTCTTACCTCCTTCTGTACCTCTGTTGCTTCTTTCTGTGCTTCTCTTGCTTCTTTCTGTACCTCTCTTGCTTCTTTCTGCACTCCTCTTGCTTCTTTCTGCACCCCTTTTCCCTCTTTCTACACCTCTTGTGCCTGTTTCTGCACCTCTCTTCACTCTTTCTACACCTCTCTTGCCTCTTTCTGCATTTCTATTGCTTCTTTCTGCACCTTTCTTCCTTTTTCTGCACTTCTCTTGCCTCTTTATGTACATCTCTTCCGCTTTCTGTACCTCCCTTCTTTCTGCTCCTCTCTTGCTTCTTCTGGACCTCTCTTGCTTCTTTCTTCTGCACCTCTCTTGCCTCTTTCTGCACCTCTGTTGCTTGTTTCTGCACTTCTCTTGCTTCTTTCTGCACTCTCTTCCCTCTTTCTGCACCTCTCTTGCCTCTTTCTGCACCTCACTTGCTTCTTTCTACACCTCTCTTACTTCTTTCTGCACCTCTCTTGCTCTCTTTCTGCACCCCTTTTGCTCTCTTTCTGCACCTCTGTTGCCTGTTTCTGCATCCTCTCTTGCCTCTTTCTGCACTTCTCTTGCCTCTTTCTGCACTTCTCTTGCCTCTTTCTGCATCTCTCTTGCATCTTTCTGCACGCCTCTTGCCTGTTTCTGCACCCCTATTGCCTCTTTCTGCCCCTTTATTGGTTCTTTCTGCACTGCTCTTGCTTCTTTCTGCATCTCTCTTGCAAATTTCTGGACCCTCTTGCCTCTTTCTGCACCCCTTTTCCCTCTTTCTGCACTTCTCTTGCCTCTTCCTGCACGCCTGTTCCCTCTTTCTGGACCTCTTTTGCCTGTTTCTGCAACTCTGTTGCCTCTTTTTGCAGTTCTCTTACCTCTTTCTGTACCTCTGTTGCTTCTTTCTGCACTTCTCTTGCCTCTTTCTGCACCCCTGTAGCCTCTTTCTGCACCCCTTTTGCTTCTTTCTGCACTTCTCTTGCTTTTTTGGCACCTCTCTTGTTTCTTTCTGCCACTTTATTGGTTCTTTCTGCACTGCTCTTGCTTCTTTCTGCATCTCTTGTGCCTATTTCTGCACCTCTCTTGCCTCTTTCTGCACCCCTTTTGCCCTCTTTCTACACTTCTCTTGCCTCTGCCTGCACGCCTGTTCCCTCTTTCTGGACCTCTTTTGCCTGTTTCTGCAACTCTGTTGCCTCTTTTGCAGTTCTCTTACCTCCTTCTGTACATCTGTTGCTTCTTTCTGCGCTTCTCTTGCTTCTTTCTGTACCTCTCTTGCCTCTTTCTGCACTCCTCTTGCTTCTTTCTGCACCCCTTTTCCCTCTTTCTGCACCTCTTGTGCCTGTTTCTGAACCTCTCTTGCCTCTTTCTACACCTCTCTTGCCTCTTTCTGCACTTCTATTGCTTCTTTCTGCACCTTTCTTGCCTTTTTCTGCACTTCTCTTGCCTCTTTATGTACATCTCTTGCCGCTTTCTGCACCTCTCTTCTTCTTTCTGCACCTCTCTTGCTTCTTTCTGGACCTCTCTTGCTTCTTTCTTCTGCACCTCTCTTGCCTCTTTCTGCACCTCTGTTGCTTGTTTCTGCACTTCTCTTGCCTCTTTCTGCACTCTCTTCCCTCTTTCTGCACCTCTCTTGCCTCTGTCTGCACCTCACTTGCTTCTTTCTACACCTCTCTTGCTTCTTTATGCACCCCTCTTCTCTCTTTTGCACCCATGTTCTCTCTTTCTGCACCTCTGTTGCCTGTTTCTGCACCTCTCTTGCCTCTTTCTGAACTTCTCTTGCCTCTTTCTGCACTTCTCTTGCCTCTTTCTGCATTTCTGTTGCTTCTTTCTGCACCCCTCTTGCCTGTTTCTGCTCCTCACTTGCCTCTTTCTGCACCTCTCTTGCCTGTTTCTGCATCTCTCTTCCCTCTTTCTGTACTTCTCTTGCCTCTTTCTGCACCCCTCTTGCCTCTTTCTGCCACTTTATTGGTTCTTTCTGCACTGCTCTTGCTTCTTTCTGCATCTCTCTTGCAAATTTCTGGACCCCTCCTGCCTCTTTCTGCACCCCTCTTCCCTCTTTCTACACTTCTCTTGCCTCTGCCTGCATGCCTGTTCCCTCTTTATGGACCTCTTTTGCCTTTTTCTGCAACTCTGTTGCCTCTTTTTGCAGTTCTCTTACCTCCTTCTGTACCTCTGCTGCTTCTTTCTGCACTTCTCTTGCCTCTTTCTGCACCCCTGTAGCCTCTTTCTGCACCCCTGTTGCTTCTTTCTGCACTTCTCTTGCTTCTTTATGTACCTCTCGTGCTTCTTTCTGCACTCCTCTTGCTTCTTTCGGCACCCCTTTTCCCTCTTTCTGCACCTCTTGTGCCTGTTTCTGCACCTCTCTTGCCTCTTTCTGCACCTCTCTTGCCTCTTGTTGCATCTCTCGTCCCTCTTTCTGTACTTCTCTTGCCTCTTTCTGCCCCTTTATTGGTTCTTTCTGCACTGCTCTTGCTTCTTTCTGCATCTCTCTTGCAAATTTCTGGACCCCTCTTGCCTCTTTCTGCACCCCTCTTCCCTCTTTCTGCATTTCTCCTGCCTCTGTCTGCACGCCTGTTCCCTCTTTCTGGACCTCTTTTGCCTGTTTCTGCAACTCTGTTGCTTCTTTTTGCAGTTCTCTTACCTCCTTCTGTACCTCTGTTGCTTCTTTCTGCACTTCTCTTGCCTCTTTCTGCACCCCTGTAGCCTCTTTCTGCACCCCTGTTGCTTCTTTCTGCACTTCTCTTGCTTCTTTCTGTACCTCTCTTGCTTCTTTCTGCACTTCTCTTGCCTCTTTCTGCACCCCTTTTCCCTCTTTCTGCACCTCTTGTGCCTGTTTCTGCACCTCTCTTGCCTCTTTCTGCACTTCTCTTGCCTCTTTCTGCACCTCTGTTGCTTTTTTCTGCACTTCTCTTGCTTCTTTCTGCACCTCTCTTGCTTCTTTCTGCACCCGTGTTGCCTCTTTCTGCAACCGTGTTCCCTCTTTTTGCACCTCTCTTGCCTCTTTCTGCACCTCTCTTGCCTCTTTCAGAATCCCTCTTGCCTCTTTCTGCACCTCTATTGGTTCTTTCTGCACTGCTCTTGCTTCTTTCTGCACCTCTCTTGCACATTTCTGCACCTCTCTTGCCTCTTTCTGCACCCCTCTTCCCTCTTTCTGCACTTCTCTTGCCTCTGTCTGCACCCCTGTTCCCTCTTTCTGCACCTCTTTTGCCTGTTTCTGCAACTCTCCTGCCTGTTTCTGCAGTTCTCTTGCCTGTTGCTGCACCTCATTTGCTTCTTTCTGCACTTCTCTTGCCTCTTTCTGCACCTCGATTGCCTCTTATTGCACCTCACTTGTCTCTTTCTGCACTTCTCTTGCTTTTTTGGCACCTCTCTTGTTTCTTTCTGCAACTCTCTTGCTTCTTTCTGCACTTCTCTTGCTTCTTTCTGCACCCCTCTTGCCTCTTTCTTCACCCTTCTTCCCTTTTCCTGCACCTCTCTTGCCTCTTTCTGCACCTCTTTTGCTTCTTTCTGCACATCTCTTGCCTCTTTCTGAATCCATCTTGCCTCTTTCTGCACCTCTATTGGTTCTTTCTGCACTGCTCTTGCTTCTTTCTGCATCTCTCTTGCACATTTCTACACCTCTCTTGCCTCTTTCTGCACCCCTCTTTCCTCTTTCTGCACTTCTCTTGCCTCTGTCTGCACCCCTGTTGCCTCTTTCTGCACCTCTTTTGCCTGTTTCTGCACCCCGTTTGCCTCCTTCTGCACCCTTCTTTCCTCTTTCTGCAGCTCTCTTGCCTCGGTCGGCACCCCTGTTCCCTCTTTCTGCACCTCTTTTGCCTGTTTCTGCAACTCTGTTGCCTCTTTTTGCAGTTCTCTTACCTCCTTCTGTACCTCTGTTGCTTTTTTCTGCACTTCTCGTGCCTCTTTCTGCACCCCTGTAGCCTCTTTCTGCACCCCTATTGCTTCTTTCTGCACTTCTCTTGCTTCTTTCTGTACCTCTCTTGCTTCTTTCTGCACTCCTCTTGCTTCTTTCTGCACCCCTTTTCCCTCTTTCTGCACCTCTTGTGCCTATTTCTGCACCTCTATTGGTTCTTTCTGCAC